>JABFTP020000186.1:35656916-36256916 GCA_013387265.2 Cryptolaemus montrouzieri | reverse complement strand
TTGCTGAGTAACTTTAATACGCAATAGTGTATTTTATATTTTTACATTAAACTACACGTTAGTGCCATTACAATTTTTCCTCCTGACATTTCTTTCAGAATGTTTCTCGAACAGATGAGGGTGGCACTTTTTCGAGCTGATAATGTAATCGTCACTTTCGCTGTTATACATGTTGAGGCCTGCGAGACTTCCTCACTGATGAAGACTGATTCATACTACCGCAGCAGCTTACTGCGTCTGTAGGACTCGAAGGACATTTCATTACCTGAAACTAACGATATCAATAAGATTCGATATTGAGATGAACTAGGCCTCTTAACAATACACCTAATAACTTCTCTACTACTCTTTATCATATTGAAACTCATAGATACATAAATATATATATTTGCACCATAGGCATGGGTAATTCAATTACGAACACAGCAGTCTAATTAACCTCTTCGTGTGATGATGCTAATCTCTCCTAATGCCGCCTGATACTCTTCGAAGACAATACGATCCGCTCTTCGGTAGAGCACGTCGACAAGGACATCGGGAAACATATGTCGCCCGGTCTGTTCTCCGTCCGTCCTACCCAACTATACTATATCCATGTGCGAACGGTGCAATTCGGATGTCCTCGCCACCAAGCCGCGATCGAATGGCGAAGATATCGTCCTATGCTATTTTGAATTTTTCGCTTCAGAATTCCTGTTTTCGCCATGCACGTAAGGGCGGCCCAACTCAATCCTGCCGTGCTGCTCTTGACGGAGTTTACTTTGAACAAATTAGAGTGCTTGAAGCAGGCTAAAACTTTGCCTGAATACTGCGTGCGTGGAATAATGTAACAGGCCCTCGGTTCTATTTTGTTGGTTTTCGGAACCCCGAGATAATAATTAACAGGAACGGATGGGAGCATTAGTATTGCGACGTTAGAGGTGAAATTATTGAATCGCAAGACGGACAGAAGCGAAAGCATTTTCCGAAAACGTTTTCATTGAACAAGAATGAAAGTTAGAGGTTCGAAGGCGATCAGATACCGCCCTAGTTCTAACCATAAACGATGCCAGCTAGCGATCCGCCGACGTTTCTCGGATGACTCGGCGGGCAGCTTCCGGGAAACCAACGCTTCTGGGTTCCGGGGGAAGTATGGTTGCAAAGCTGAAACTTAAAGGAATTGACGGAAGGGAACCGCCAGGAGTGGAGCCTGCGGCTTAATTTGACTCAACACGGGAAACCTCGCCAGGCCCGGACACAGGATGGATTGACAGATTGAGAGCTCTTTCTCGATTCGGTGGGTGGCGGTGGATGGCCGTTGATAGTTGTTGGAGCGATTTGTCTGGTCAATTCCGATAAGGAACGATACTCTAGCCTGCTAATTAAGCGTAGTAGACATCCTAAAGACCCGCTGACCTTCGGGTCGGCGCGGTTTTTACTGTCTGCGTACATTATATTCTTTTTAGAGGGACAGGCGGCTTCTAGCCACACGAGATTGAGCAATAACAGGTCTGTGATGCCCTTAGATGTTCTGGGCCGCACATGCGCTACACTGCAGGCATCAGCGTGTCCTCCCTGGCCGAGCGGCCCGGGTAACACGCTGAACCTCCTTCGTGTTAGGGATTGCTGCTTGCAATTGTTCCCCATGAACGAGGAAATCCCAGTTAGCGCGAGTCATAAGCTCGCGTTGATTACGTCCCTGCCCTTTGTACACACGGCCCGTCGATACAACCAATTGAATGATTGAGTGAGGTCTTCGGACTGGTACGCGGTGGCGTTACGACGTCACCGATGTTGCTGGGAAGATGACCAAACTTGATCATTGAGAGGAAATAAAAGTCGTAACAAGATTTTCGTTGGTGAACCTGCGGAAGGATCATTAACATGTATTACGTATGTGCTCTTAAACCAGAGACTTACAAAAAAACACAGTTTGAGGTATCCGTTCGATATGCACACTCATCGTCGACGCAGGGATACGTGAGGTGCTTCAGTCGTCGGACCCGAATCTTCCGATCAACTTGGCTCAGACGATCGAAATTTGCAGCGCGAACGTTGTCCGGTCGACGTTATACCGAAGAAAGCTTCTTCCTTCGACCTTCCTTCGCCCGCGATACGCGCTCGTCGCTCTTGTACGATGATTCGATTCTGCGTTGCCCCGGACACGCTGTCGTAGCATGGATAAATGCGTATGACTCGGTCCGTCGCAACAAGCGGACGAATCGCTCGTAAGCGACTGTTCGTCGATATCTCGGACGACAGCTAAGTAGCGTCTTATCCGCTTAGTGACGGTACTTCCTTTGCTCGCCAATCGTCCGAAATATAAACACACAATTGCCAACGTGAACGAAGGCGTAGATCGCCGGACCCTTACACCAGAACTGTGACGGCACATTACCATCCCATCAGGTATGGTAAACGTGTCCGTCGCCGTGTATGAGGGTGGTCGACACGTCCGTCTGTGCTTTCGAGCCGCATAGGCACGATATCGGACTAACGCAAAAAGATTACCCTAAACGGTGGATCACTTGACTCGTGGGTCAATGAAGAACGCAGCTAATTGCGCGTTAACTTGCGAACTGCTGGACACATGAACATCGACATTTCGAACGCACATTGCGGTCCTAGGACACAGTCCTCGGACCACTCCTGACTGAGGGTCGCTTTCAACCTAACTACTGCCAGGGGCTCTATCGTTAGGCCGGGCCTTCGGGCGCGTTGGACGGTTAAACGCGCTTTCTCTATACCCCCGTCTCGTACGGTGCGTATGGAATGCGCGCCATCGTGAATTGCGATAGCATAATCGGTGTTGCGGTATCGCATCGGCCGTTCTCACGTCGAGACGTACGCGAACGACGTGTCAGAGAGATGAGATCTTCTCGTCCGACGTCGTATCGGTAATGTACGCACGACGGACTACGAACTAGGCCGTGCTTTCGAAAGCACGCAATTTAAGATCATTACGCTTGGATGAGGGCGGCGGAAACGCCAACGCTACGGACGGCCTCTCGACGTCGACGCTAGAACGAACGATCTCTATACGAACGACCGGTTCAGCGGTCGACGGAAGCCTCTCGTTCGGGTTGGTATCCGGCTTCGCCATCTTCGGCGCGGAAAAATCAAATCGAATATACGACCACAGGACAGGTGAGACTATCCGCTGAATTCAAGCATATTACTAAGCGGAGTTAAAGAAACTAACTAGGATTCCCCCAGTATCGGCGAGCGAACAGGGAAGAGCTCAGCACTTAATCCCGCGGTCGTAATCGATCGCCGGGACATGTAGTGTTAAGAAGGATCCGTCATCTCGAGAGTTCGCGGCGCGTCCAAGTCCATCTTGAACGGGGCCACTGGCCATAGAGGGTGTCAGGCCCGTAGCGACCGCTGCGGCTTTCGAGAGGGTCTCTTCTGAGAGTCGGGTTGCTTGAGAGTGCAGCCCCAAGTGGATGGTAAACTCCATGTAAGGCTAAATATGACCACGAGACCTATAGTGAACAAGTACCGTGAGGGAAAGTTGGGAAGAACTTTGAAGAGAGAGTTCAAGAGTACGTGAAACCATTCAGGGGTAGACCTGAGAAACCCAAAATGTCGAACGGGAAGATTCAATCGCGAACCGAATCGTCGGAGTGACGTGTTACAGTGACGGAAGACGTTCGCGCCGCCTGCGCCCTTCGCGTTACGAGCCGATTTCGGAAGCGTTTACTTCTCTCCTAGAAGGACGTCGCGATCCGTTGGGTTCTGGTCTACAGTCCGCTGTGTAGCCCACGAGCGCGGTTCGCCGTCGCTTTCGGACACGCAGTGATCCGACCGGCTCGCTCGACGGCTCACAGAAGGCGGTAGGCCGCGACTTCAGTTCGCGTCCGGCCCGCGGCAAGCTCGTTCGCTGCGCAGACGATCGGACCTGGTGCCGATCTCGGCCAGTGGCGGCTGTTCGCCGAGGAGTTCTCAAACAGACCTCTTCGAAACGCCGATAGGCGACGCTATGGCTTTGAGTAATTTCAGGACCCGTCTTGAAACACAGACCAAGGAGTCTAGCAGTCGATTCCAAGCCCTAGGCGAAACCGATGTTGATGTGGCGTTGTTAATCGTGCGACGAGCGCATAAGATATTACTCGCTAGAGTTATCTAGAACGCTCTGCGCGTCAAGCGCGCCCGTCCGGGCGAAAGGGAATCCGGTTCCTATTCTGGAACCAGGCAGCGGAACCGTCATTAAATCGGACCCTCGCAAGAGAGTTCGTCGGGGCAACCCAAAAGGACCTGGAGGCGCCGTCGAGAAATCCGGGAAGAGTTTTCTTTTCTGCATGAGCGTTTGAGTTCCATGCAATCCTCTAGCAGGGAGATATGGTTTGGAACGCGAAGAGCACCGCAGTTGCGGCGATGTGTGGATCTTCTCCTCGGACCTTGAAAATCCGGGAGAGGGCCACGTGTAGGCGTCGCGCCGGCTCGTACCCATATCCACAGCTGGTCTCCTAGGTAAAGAGCCTCTAGTCGATAGAATAATGTAGGTAAGGAAAGTCGGCAAATTGGATCCGTAACTTCGGGATAAGGATTGGCTCTGAGGATCGAGGCGTGTCGGGCTTGGCGGGGAAGTGGGTCGCGGCTAACGTACCGGGCCTGGGCGAGGTGATTCGTTTTGCTTCGGCGTTTCGTCAGAACCGAGCTCGGTCCCGTGTCTTGGGGTCCCGCGTAACCGGAATGCCCGCGAGGGTGATCTGGGTAATCTCTTCGACCGCCATTTAACGGTCAGCTCAAAACTGGCACGGACCGGCGGAATCCGACTGTCTAATTGAAACAAAGCATTGAAATGACCCCTGCGGGTGTTGACGTAATGTGATTTCTGCCCAGTGCTTTGAATGGCAACGTGAAGAAATTCAAGCAATTCAAGGGTAAACGGCGGAAGTAACTATGACTCTCTCAAGTCCAACCCAAACCTCCTCGTGGTGAGAGTCGGTAACATTAGGCCAATTACCGTTAAGTCCTCGGACCTGACGTGACCTAACGGCTAACTTGGGCAATGGCAATACAGGGTGAGGGGTTACCAGCCAGTGTCCTCATTGGTATGTATAGAAACAAAAGGCCTCGGAACCCTAGGGGTGGGCCCACTGGTCCGCCCCAACCAATGAATGAAGTTGAGGTGGCGGCCGTCGATCTGGCTGCGGGTCCTGCGTTGTATGTCTGTTTGTTCCCGGAATGTGACCGATCTTTCACGACCAAGACCGGTAGAGGTGTTCATCATCGTAGGGCACACCCTGAGTGGAACGATGCAGCGGTACTCGCTTCTCATCCTGACGTCAGGAAGAGGTGGTCAGAGGAGGAATCAGCGGTGATGGCCAGACGCGAGGCCGAACTGATAAGCGAGCGATTTATGAACCAGGCACTGCATCGGATTTTCAGCGGCAGATCATTCTACTCTCTCAAGAGTCATAGGAAATCCAAACAAAATCCAAAAGTATTCAAGCTTGAATTTTCCTCACAAACAATAAATACTTGCACCTGAAGTTATCTAACATTTCTATAGATTTGATTCTATTTCGATTCTAAGACTAAATGGAATGATAGAAATACCCCTCAGAGAATACAAATTCATTTCATCTTTTGATTCAGCCGAATTGACATCTATATAATTATGAGTCAATTTTTCTGGAAAAATCCCCTATTTTACTATTTTCTTCTACAAACTGCCCATTAATGATCCTGTTTTTTAGGAAACTCACACTTATAAGATCTGAAACGACTCTTGTCTTTCGTAAAACTAGCCTTCTTCCCAAAAACTTGACATACTCGTCCTTAGGTCATCATCGTTTCAATTCAATATTAACCAATTCAGTTGAAAATAATATCTAAGGATAGGAAGAAATTCGAAAAAGTACTCTAATTTCAGACGTCGAATATTTTGAAATACTCTGGAATCAGGTAAAAGAAATTTTGATGGAAGTTACATAATATTATAACAACTTGTGGGGGTAAATCTACGTGCAGTTTTAAGAAAAAACTTAAAATGAACGTAAGACCGCAAAAACTTCGTTACGGAGCTACAGAGTAATAAATTTTCCGCAAAAATTTGGGTTTTTATTCAAAACTCCTGCAGTTTCTGAGATATTCAACCCAAATTTGGAATACAAGCTATTTTTCACATATAATATATATTATTTCGAAAATAGACAGGCTGACATACTATTACATAACACCGTGTATATTTTAATTTGTGATATTTGAACCAGCTGAAGAACTCGTTATAATAACTACCAAATAAAACTTTTATTTTTGCACGGCCGTCTAAAAAGGTATGAACAAGACAACACAAAAAACAGGTCGAGATTTCGTGACATCGAATCCAGGTTCGTGGTATATTTCAAAAGATAATATAAGCTGCTGAAATAATAATTACGGATAGTATTCGAACACTTGTTTATTGAAAATACGGTGGGTTCTATTGAAAATAAATTTAATTATACTTTTTTATTTATTGCACATAGGCAATATAAGATATTTTCCCGAAATAGACAGAATCTCTCCAAAAACTATTTCAGAAACGCTCTGCTCAGGATAAAGCGCAACTTTCACAGTTACCGAAAACTGTTCTAATACTTAATAAGAGTACGTGTGTTCTGGTTGCTTGTAAATGATTCGCCGATTATGAGGGAACGTATGATAATACCTCTGCTGTAGGATATTTTCATGCACGCTCGCACATTTGAGGATTACAAAAGAAGACAATCTAGACTTTACAGGGTATCTGGTGACAAAATTGCATATTCACATTACACTCATTCAATTGGTATACCCGATTGTATTTTTCAGGCCGAAAAAGCGAATTTCTCGAATATAAGCTATATCTAATTTCCATGATTTTCATATTATTTAACATATTCTGAGGTGACTAAACACAATTTTCAAATCGAACTCTTAAAACTAATAAAATTTCACAGTGCTTGTTTCGCAATGAGTTTGCATGAAATAATTCATTATTGATAATATGAACCAATTCGCACTTCAAAATGTACTTAGAAAATCAAATTTATTGGATTTCGAACAGAAATGAAATTTCTCAAAACGATCCTAAACAGTGCTGTACGAAAGAAAGAGAGTAATTCTTCCGTTTTGTTCTTTGAAAATTATCTTTGGAAGAATCTGGTCTCAATCTTAATAGATTCAGCAGCATTATGGTTTTTTTAGAAGGGGTCCATCGAAAGCACGTGTCGCAAATGGTTTCATGTTTGCGTAATATTTTCCGAAAATAAAGTTTATTACGTTGTCGAGTACAAGATTCCAAATCCCTGTATGACCAAAGATTCTGATATTTGTTCTTCTCAAAGAGTGGAACTTTGACACACTGTATTTTGAATTTTCCCTTAATTTTTTTTCTTTGATGATTATTTATTAGATAGTACACATGTTTGCACAATCTTGGTCTTCAAAGTATCCGGTGAGAGTAGAATAGGTATGTTGCACTATTATCACTTATTTCTTCCAACAGAACTTCATCGCCAAAGCACATTTCAGAAAGTACTTGTTATCGATATGCGAAATGAAACGTAAAAATGATAAATATATACGTTTTCTGTTTGTATTTCGTAATGTCCATAATTAATTTCTCTGTACCAAATTAGAAGCATGATGAATGTGATCCACATAACTCGTTCGCAAATTTAATGCTTTGAACTAAGTACGGAAACTACCGTCATGCAACTGTTTGAGGATTCTTAATTTTTAGACTCGAACATTATCGCTTCGAATTCAAAAAGTGATTGGTATTTGTTGAAACGGAAATTCCAATATGCGGAAATTGCGTTGGAAGAAATTTGCAGTTGAAAATTTACTGATTCGCTAGTCCTCCCAAATTGGATTGTCAGATTTTCTTTCGCCTGCTTAACTGAAATTTGGTATGAACTGAAAATATTATCGATGATTGGTGGAAAGGAATTAAAACCTAATCTCGGCACCCATTTTCACCAAAAAATTTTAAATATTGAAAATGAAATTAAATTATTCCGCCAAAATTACGACTGCAAAATAGAAAGACATTCACCAAAAGCCCAAACTGTGAATTTTGAATGAATCCCTAGTTCATAAATCAGAACCTACATTTGGAAGTTCGAATTACGAATCTGTTACCAGCGATTTACCATTACTACAGTGTATTTGGTGACGTGTAACACGTTTCTCAACATTTCATCCCTTATTTACTGTACAATAGCTATGGGTTTTGAAATCTGTTCAAAATTGTTATCGGGAAGAAAACCAAACTTAAAAAATTATTTTGATATTTAATATAATGAAAATAATAGATTGAGAGTGAACCTATGAGAAGCATTGGATATCAATGCAAGTTGAATTACGGAACCTTACTTAATGGTGCATTACATCTGTTTTCGTATACATTATTGAATCCGGTTATTTCTTAAAGCAAACCTGTCTGAATTCTCTTTCTATATTTATATATTTTATTATTTATTATCGTGGACTTATGCACTATCTCAGCTGGTAGCTGGACATAATCTACCTTTCCCAGATGCAGCAATCAAAGGGAATAGGCTCGATTACAATATACTTGACATAAATTTCCTAACTATCCTACATGTATTAAGAATTACAGCTTTTTACATTTCTATATAGGTATCATTATGCAATTCTAATTTCTTAAGAATATCATGCAAAGTTTTGGGTATTAACCCAGTTGAGGATACGATGACAGGAACAATATCTATTTTCACGAGGTGCCACATCTGCTTGATCTCAATAGCAAGGTCTGTGTATTTGGACTTTTTCTCCTGGAACTTGTTCGAAACGTTGTTATTATTCGGTATGGCAACATCCACCAGCAGTGCTATTCTGGCTCTCTTATCATACACCTTTATGTCCGGCCTATTATTCGTCACCATTCTGTCAGTGATAACAGGCCTATCGTAGTATAATCTGATAGAGTCATATTTCAGTACTGGCGCCGGCTGATGATACTTGTAATATGGCTGGAAGGTATTGAGAGGTCAGTACTTGTGTGCAAGTTTCTGATGGATAATGTTGCACACTTGATTATGCCTGTGAAGATAGTCCGTATTGGCCAGTTGTTCGCAGCAGGACGGAATATGCTGTATACTCTTCGATCTTATGTGGAATTTTCTGCACTTATCTGTTTGTAATGTTCCGTCCTTCATAATAAATTTTTTGTAGTTGTTTGCAGCTATCACTTAGTCTTGGATGACCATAAGGAATCCTTCCGTTTCCGCGAATAATTCTACCTTCATCAACCATTTGTTGGAGGCTTCTTTGTTGATGTGTGGATGATTAATCTCATGGTGATGTCGTCCATGCAATTCCTTTCTTGACCATTGCTTTTGTTTTTCAGTGTCTGATAGGAACCTTAGATTCAGCAGGTCGTCCCTGGTAGCAAGATTTGAAGATGTATATCCTTTATCAGCCAACAATATCACTCTATGTAGGTGAGAAGTAGGAGCTTTTGTAGAGAAGAATTCTCTGAGATTTTTTATCTGTTCGCTGTGTAAATTGACAACATCTATTAAGCCGCGTCCTCCTTCTTTCCGCTTCAAAGTTGTTCGTATCACAGACGATTTTGGATGATGATTGTTTTACTTTGTCAGCATCGATCGGGTCTGCCTTTGAATATCATCCAGTTCTGTCTTAGTCCATCTGATTATTCCAAATGAGTAAAGCAGCTCTGGAATGGCGTAGGCGTTAATTGTCATGACTAAATTCCCCGAGTTGAACATAAATTTCAACACAGTTTTAAGACGCTGACTGTATTCTGATCGAAACTTCTCCTCTGATTGTTTTTGGTCTAGCAATCTGGCTTGTTGGTATCCCAGATATTTGTATGCTTCACCATCCCTCATGCACTGTATAATATCACCGTTTGGAAGTTTTGTTTCATCATCTATGACTTTCCCTCTTTGAATGTTCAGGGTCTTACATTTTTCAATCCCGAATTTCATATAAACATCTACCGAGAACTGACTAACAGTTTTCAGCAAATCATTCAATTGCTTCTTGTTCGAAGCATATAATTTGATATCATCCATATACAGCAGGTGGGAGATTGTATGATAATGTTTTTCTGCTTTTATCCTAAATCTGTATTCTGTTCTATTGAACATTGAGGACAATGGGTTCATAGCTAAACAGAACCATAGTGGACTCAAAGAGTCTTCTTGAAACATTCCACGACGTATGGGTATCTCGTCGGTTTTAATTGATGTATTGTTCATGTTAACCTGCAAAGACGTGCGCCAGTGTGTCATTGTTATCTTCAAGGACTCTACAGGGCTGAGTGAAGTTGTTAAATCTGCAATACTTCAACAAGCCAAGAATGGGTGGTACTATCGAATGCCTTCAGATAATCGAGAAAAGCTGAATGAATATTCCGATGCCCTAGGTGTGCCTGTTTCATTATCACAGAATCGATGATGAGTTGTTCCTTGTACCCGTGCTGTTTCTTTCTGCATCCTTTCTGCTCCTCTGCTAATATATTTTTGTCGTCAAGGTGTTGGTATATTGGATTGGATATGCATGAGGTGAGTATTTTGTAGAGTGTTGGCAGGCAAGTGATTGGCCTATATTGAGACGGATCCTGTTTTTTGTTGCTCTTAGGTAGCATATATGTTAAGCCTTGCGTTAGGAAAGTGGGTGTTTTCTTGGGATTTTGAAGAACATACGTGAGCTGTTTCGCTAGGGCTCCATGGAGATTATCAAACTTCTTGTACCAGTATATTTTATTATTTTTATTATTATTTCAATTTATTACCGATTCGTTGTTGTTTAAATTTGATGATAAATCAAAACACCTTTTGCTTTTTGCTATAGGTATCAAACATAAATATACGCATGTACACCCAATTGAACATTCGAATTGAATGAATAAAAGGAATTCAATTCTGAAAAATGAAGATTGTTTTTTGATGGTTCAGAGAATGAATCCGATCTGGAAGGTGAGAGTAAACTAACTTTTATATTAAACTCAAAATGGCCTCTTCATAAACATCAAAACTGACAAATGAGTAAAAAATAAAATATTTTGCTTCTAACATAGATTCTATGGTTTATTAGGTTTCAGCACATACGTATACCTAACAAATGAATACATGGAGTGCCAGTCGACGTATTTCTGAATGACATGTATATTTGTCAACTCAGATTTAATTAGCAATGCTCTCAATGAATACAAAAATAATAATTTTAATTTTAACTAGCAGGCGGGCAGATCTACCTTGTATATCAAACGCCTATCCGGGCAGATCTACCTTGTATATCAAACGCCTAGCCGGGCAGATCTACCTTGTATATCAAACGCCTAGCCGGGCAGATCTACCTTGTATATCAAACGCCCAGACGAGCAGATCTACCTTGAACCCAAAACGCCTAGGCAGGCAGATCTACCTTGTATATTAAACGCCTAGGCGGGAAGATCTACCTTGTATATCAAACGCTTAGGCGGGCAGATCTATCTTGCACCCAAAACGCCTAGGCGGGCAGATCTGGGCAGATCTACTTTGCAATTTAAACGCCTAGGCATGCAGATGTACCTCTCATCCCCAAACGCCTACGCGCCCCGTAATACCTCGCGCATAAACTCCCTGAAATATTTTACGCCTTCGAACGTCCAGAACTATCTTGCGTCCGAACATCCACATGACGCAAACCACCTTGCACCCAGAACTACCTTGTTATAAACGCTCAAGCGCCCCACACTGTCTGGCGCCTAATACTCGGACCCTTCGAACCACCCTGCGCCTCGATCGGTCAGACCCTCCGAACGTCCAGACGCCTTGAACACCTAGTGCCCAAAACCAACCTTGCGCTTCGAAAAACTGGGCACTCCGACTCTCCCGGCCTCAGAGTTCCTAGAATCCTCAAACGCCTAAGCTCCTTGAACGTTCCATTATCCGTCGTCTCGAATTACCTAGCAACTGAAAATGCTGTCGTCAACTTGGCGCCTAAAATGCTCAGGCGCCCTGAAAATATAGGCACGGTGGGCGCCTAGACGACAGAAAAAGTTCATTTGGCATTCAAATATATATATATATATATATATATATATATATATATATATATATATATATATATATATATATATATATATATATATATATATATATATATACCTTTCAATTTATATCTTCTCTGTAATATAACATATCGCTCATAATGAATGATATAACATTTTTCTTTGCACTATTTTTGGTAAGCTTTGGTTCGTCTTCAGTCATTATTAATTCAATATAATATAATAATAGTTATATTTGTGTGTTTGTGTGTAGATGTGTTCAAATGCATAAATTTATGCAATTTCAATATGTTCAATATCACAAAATAATTTATTATTTCTGCCCAAATACACTCAGAGTAGGGTGTGTGTGTGATGGGTGCCTTTATGGATTTTTATTTTATATACTACGCGAAGGCTTCCTTCAAAGGGCTTTGGAATTATACCCGTCTAAAATGTTGTGAGTTTCTTGGCACAATTTCAAAAACTTTTACACGAACTTATTTGGGAACTCAATCGTGTAAAATGTCTTCAATAAGAAATGCTGACATTTTTTTGTTATCTCCTTAAATAATTCTAAAGGAAAACTTTAAAATAGAATAGACCGACGCAACACATTATCATCTTTACAGTTCGTGGGCTATGAATGCATCGACAATAAGTTTCTTATGCTGTACTATCTCTGTAATGGATGTAACTCGATCGGTAATTTCCGGATGGGATGTACCTCAACTTGTATCGAGGATAGAAGTCTCTTTTATAACTGATCATTGATCGAATAGTATAAATATAAAGCAAAGGATTGAATCAGGGGAGTTCGGAATAACAATTTCATGTAACTTTACTCCAACTAACCTTGCGTTATAAACAATTTTACGCTTGTACCCAGGTTGCCCTCAGGCAAATCCTCGATTTACCTTTGTTCTCTATTGAAAAACTTCAAACTAACCTGTCACGTGTGAATGTCGAAAATCACGTTCGAAACTTCGAAAACGATCCGATAAGTTGTGGCCAAACGTCATATTAACTGGTTGATGAAATCAAACCATTTCAAGAATTTGGTGTGATCTGGAAATGATTTGGAAGCCTGCCGAAATGGTCTTAGCTACTAAGGTCGTGTTAAAGACGGAGTTACCGTTTCGATGTAAGCATTATTGAATTTCAAATTGACAAATTCCGACAACAGAGTCTGGGTGAAATGCTCGAAAGCTGAGCCCATTCCGTATTCCTCCATAGAGTAGGTAAAAGTTTCCAAGAGCCAAATAAAAGTCGAAGAAAGAAGAAGATCAAATTGACGACTGTTTATGACATAACCTATATAAAATTGAAGTTGTTCTGCTTTGTATTCGCAAAGATTAATGAAAGATATAAGATGAAGTAATGTATAAAGACATATACAATAGAGAAAGACATCAGAGATAAGTGAAATGAGCATACTTAGAAGACAGGTACCATTGATATATTGCTATAAGTAATTTCTTGGACGTAAAGACAACCAAGCCCTGTTCAATTTTGAAAGTTGAAGTTGTCAGAACCGAGGGAAAGAATTGTAAGTGTTCAATATGAACTACAAAAATAGACACTTGAACATTTGACAAAGGCAAAATTCAAAACTGGGCTTCACATCAATTTAATCATCAAAGTTCTGAACAACTACAATCTTCAAAATAATGGCAAACTGAGATGAAGTGATGCAGGAAAATACCATCGAGAAAGACATCAGAGGTAATACAAATAAACATAGTTTAATATGGTTTCCATTAATTTTATGTTGCTGCAGGTCGGTTTTTGAACACAAAGAGCACTGAATGCTATTCGATCTGGAATGTCTTTAGACCTTTCTTCCTGGAGCAGTTATTTTGAATCTTAAATGTTTGAAGAAATGAAATTTTCATAGTGAAGCAAATTTCAAAATGAAACCCAAAAAGTTAATGAGTTCAGAGTAATAGGAATTTTACATACTTTAAGTGAATGATATGCCGATAATGGAAAGTTTTTATGTCTCGAACTGTCTTTTTTAATATATTATCCTTACCGTTGTGTATTGATACCTCGGTCTGATTGTCTCTATATTTATACCATGTTCTGATTGTTTCTGACTTTTACTCCTATTCTGACTATTTTGTGTTTATATTGATGTATGCTTGCCATTTTGTTCGGATGTAGTTAGTGTATACACACAGTGTTTGTCTCAATTCAAGTTCAAATCTATTAATGTCGATTTTTGAGTGACTTATCATGAATTCTCTCAACTTGTATATTGATGACTAATAAAGAATATATTTATTAATTATATCAAGAATTCAAGAACTATGTGATAATAGATATCTTATTTTGAGAGTTCTGAATACATAGACTTTGTTAGTATACATGACATGGAAGATGAATATGGATAACAAATTCAAGAAATTTTTCAAAGAAACAACCAAGTACATTCTTTACAGAAGAAAGAAAAACAGATGAAAGGTTAAAAATTTATTTCAAATTGATATTGAAATATACAGATAAATTTATTGTGAAAGAATTCACATACTACATCAAAATGCTTGACACAACTTCCAATTGAGAAAATATTCATTTGAAATTCATATTAAAACTGATATATGATGTACAGGTATATGCAAAAAAAAGTACCTCCGAAATTGCCGAATATTTGCTCTTTGTTCTGGAAATCCCAAATTTCATTTTCTGGTCTCGTACCATAAGTTTCTCTGTTATTGAACTATTAAAGAACTGCCAAAAATCTGAAAAAAATTAAAATTTTATTTTGAAAGCAGAAGAATTATTCTGAGGAAAATTTAACATGATTTTTCTTTCTTATATCAGTGTCGAAGAGATAATTCTTGAATCTGTAATAGATGGATACAATTATTATCTCCCAACATTCAGAGCATTTCAAGTTTCATTATCGGTGTTGCGAAATAGAGTTAAAATTGAGAAATGTTGAATAAGAAATTTAGTCTTAAACATGCACGAAATTCTCACCTCGTGACAATTACGAAACAGTTTCAAGATGAATAAACACATATTTTTATCAATGCTTGTACAATGTAAAAATAAATAAAGCCAATACTACTACCAACATTTCAAATTCCATTGAGGTACATACTTCAGCGCTTACCCGTTAAGTTTTCATTCCTTGACAAAATTTTATCTCATCTTGTAATGATAAACGTTGCATTTTTGTACGATGTAATGTGTAAATGTAAGAGTCAAAACGTATCTCAATGAGCACTTATTATCAAGCATATTCTTCTCACCTTCATAAAAAACAAAACCTTACTAACCTTAATATAAAAAAGACCCATTCCTCCTGCTCGAAAATTAAGTTGTTGAAATTTATTCCACTCATCAAGAAACAGCAGTAAGACATAGATGTTGTTAGTGAGGTTTCGATAAACATAGTTTATATATATCTGCAAAATATTCATAATGTTAGATTAATGGTTTGCTACGATTACTACATGCAATAGAGAGTTGATATGTAATTGTGAGAAAAAAAGAATGTACCAACCTGATATATTGCTGAGTACTATTCAATATTATCGTATTACAATATAAAGGCCAACAGGATACATCTGGTTCTAATACTATTGCATCTTTTGAATAACCAATTTCATTTTTGTAATGTCAGGACTTAAAAGCTGCTTTCTGTTCATTGTTTTTCTTAGACCCGTGCACTCTTCTACCTTCAAAATAGAGCCTGTTACCACAAAATAAAGAAGTTTTTTGACCTTGCACTTGTGAACACTTTAGCCTGAAAAAAACCACATTAGGTATTCGTTAGATTGCCTTCGATAAGCTGTACATTACTGATTTCATTGAGAATATCGAGATGATTCATCTTCCGAGAAAACGACAAATAACGTACCTTCAGATACCAAATTATATTCTTGGTTGGCTTAACCTCATGAGATATTCAGTTTCGCGTGCATATTAAAACTTGTTCCGTTCGGTATTGCACATTTCTCCGTTTTACTTAGTGGAGTGAGCTGAAAATTTTCAAGTTATTATTGACAAAAAAATCGTGCTGTAAATACTTACTTTTCGAGTAGCTTATTTTTCTAATAACATTGGAAAATGCGGATGGTTTTTATCGCTGGAATTGGTATCGTAGGTAATAACAATTGGCCTTCACTCGTAGCGAAAATAAATGTACAAATCCATTTTCGAATTTCATTTTCGTTTTCAAGCGTCCCTTTCGAGAACGTCGGACAATATAGCCGATTGACTGGAATGTAAACAACCTACTTCAACTTTCGTCACGAACGCTGTGTGCATGGAAATGGAAGAGAATACGGATTTTAATCCAGTATATAGGTAAAAATACGACGTAAATGAAAATTTAGACGAATTAACGCATCGTTTGAAACGTTTGTTTCGTGAGAATATATGAATTTTCGTGCAAAAACGAACCAAATACGTAATGTTTACTTTCGTTTCGAAGGAGTTCTCCCCTATTCGTTCCAAATACGACGTTTTTCTCGCGATCGAATCGAAACCTTTTACGTTCTACGTAACCGGATAGGTTTCTAGATGATGTCGATGTACCTTTATTGATGAGGTGATTGATATATTTCTTAAATAAGATGTTATTCCACGATCCAAACCCTAGAATTTGAGATTGAAAAACGTCAACGTCAACGTCGACGCTCGGTAATCGTCGTGTTCCCGACGTGTTTCGTTTCCTATTGGTGGAAAAGGAAATGAGGACGGCAGGGGTATCGAGCAAATTTGTCGTTTTTCCGGAATTAATTAAAAATACTGAAAAGCCCTTTTCGCGAAAAAGAAAGACGTGAGAATAAAATTTCGTTTTTCTTCTCGGATTTCGTGGTGTTTCCCCTCTTTTGCCGATAGTTTTAAACCTCGAACCGAAGCGTTTTCGGCGACGACTTTCGATGGGCGTGTCCGTTTTTCCAAAATGTGGAAATATCTTCCGCGTCTGAAAATGGACCTCTTTTCTGACGCGGATTTATAAGGTTTCCCGTGGAAAATACGCGATAAAAATTTCGGAAAGCAAGATAGGAAAGACGAACGCTTCGTTCGGTAAAAAGTGCGGGACCGATTAGGCGAAGGAAAAAATTTGTATAGCCTCCCCGTTTGGGTAATTTCCTCCCTGCCGTTTCGAGAAAATCGTGGACCTTTTTCTTTTCGGCGTTTTCGAAAGGTTTTTCTGTGAATTTCGAGATTATCGCCGTACGAATCGTCTTCCGAAAGACGAAATTTACCAATACCGAAGGAATCCGGCACTCGACTCTTTCCGTTTTCGTGATCTGGCGATATCGCGAAAATTTTCGAAAATTCGTATCTCCGCCGTTCGGGGTCCCGCGGCCTCCCGATTTCGCACGCACTTTCGACCGACTACCTAGTTTCGTAAAAAAATTACTCGGACCGGCCTCCGCCCCCCGCTCGAGAGCTATTCGAAAAATCCCCGTCTCGGTTCAACCAAATTCCATCCCCTCCATTTTGACGGAAAAGTGCCTTACGCGTTTAGTATAAATACATAAATAAAAAGTGGTATTTGAGTTGAAGGAAGCAAATTATGAGTTGAGTCCATATGAAAAGTGCAAGACTAGCATATACTTATTAATAACTACGTGAGGACTAGTCTATAAAAATTGAATTTTGACTTGGCTAGACTGCCGACTATACGAGGCTTCTATATCCAGATGTGCTATTTGTGATTAATCGTCAGCACGGATTTTGAGTACGCTTGTTAGAAATGGTCTCAGATTTTCTGATGAATATTCCTTTTTTATCGCGAATATCCAGAATTGAAGCGTAAAAATTGACAAGCTACAGTACTTTGAACTAATTTTAGAGTCAATGACACTTTATATGTTTATGGGTTCCAATTTCAGAAGAATTAAATTGAAGGTTGCTTCTGAAGAATTAAAAAGGAACATCCAGTATGAAAGTTTGTGAGGAAAAATTTTTCCATATGAAAACAATGACAATACTGTCATATTTACACATTATTCAAAGAAGCATCAAATTTTACGTAGAAGCATAAAATTCAAACATTTTCCAATTATTCCTGTATTTATCTGAAGTTATTCCGAGTGGTATTGCACGAAGAGCACTCAATATACTACTAGTCAACTAACAGTAACATCAGAGTCATATTACGTTTCTGCTCATTCGTGAAAACTAACATAATCGAATAAAATACCCTTCTCTACCTCAACGAGGGTTATTTCCTTTGTTTATATTTGTCTTGATGTCTTCGGTAATTATTTCACTCTGTTAATGGCCACTCCAATTTCTCGGAACAACTGCTGGTTATGGCATTAGAGGTTATAATTTCACTTTGAACAGTTCATCTCTCAATTCTCTTGGACTTAAAAGATAATAAGGAATTTATTGATGGATTCTGTAACGGAAGTGATGGTAATACAGCTAAACTGCATTATTTATTATTGAAGTTTCCTCCAACGTATACTCCCGTACAGTAAAACATTTACTACTTTCGAACTAATATTTGAAAACATTAATTACTCAGAAAATCTTTGAATTTCTTCTACTCGTGACGAATCGTATTTAACCTGGCACATTCACCAAATTGTAGTTTACTTGAAAATCATCGATTTCATCTAGCTATCTATATCTAATTCTTCATTTTGATGGTGAACATAGTTTCTATGAAAGAAAATCGTGACAAGAGAAATGCAAGGATTGACGAAATACTAACATTATAATTTTCGGTAGAATATGTATTGTATCTCGAACGTTCTCACCATTTAGGCAAATTTATCGATTCCACCTCTTTGAACTTGACTTTTTTCTGATAGATCATCGAGAAGAAATCAGTAGATGCAATTACTAGACCCATGCTTATTAATTTATTACGAATTAGTAATTATTTCCTGATTTAAAAAAAATTCTTGGTTATTTTTTCCGTGTTAACGAAATGATCAGTATTAAATTACAATAGTAATCTTGTACATTTCAAATATTTATGATGTTATGCATAGACTGACGAGCTCATTCAATACCGATCATCTCTTATCTAAGTCTCTATCAGATATTCGATTATGTGATGTAGTATCACGAATATAAGCAAAACTTGACTTTAGAGCCCACGTGGGGACAATCGTCTTGCCCTTGAATCATTGTATATTCATACAACTGAGAATTGTATCGGTTCACATACGGAATTCGAGGGTTTGAACAATTTCAAAAACTTGTTGTAGTTAATTATATTTGGGTTATTGTTGACTGGTCTCAATTTCATGATTGTTTTGTTTATATTTTGCTCGAAGTATCGTAATTTCATAGGTTAGATATTGTCAACACCCTAAAAGTGACGACCTTATTTGACAATAGTGTTTGAGGTCACATTGCATGCATTGATTCTTCTACTTTTTCTTGCATATGAATCTTTTATTGACACGGAATCTAATTCTTTGAATTGCATCTGTTTTCGTTTACATTATTGAATCCGGTTATTTCTTAAAGCAAACGTGTCTGAATTCTCCTTCTATAGAGTTAAGTACCTGTTTTTAATATTGTAATGTACAATGCGTTCCAACAAAAATTGTCCATCCCCTCTAGTTTTGGCGAAAAAAGTGATACCACGTCAATGTTTTGTTAGAGAGGGATCAATTTCTGATTTGGTTCTGAGCATATAGAATCAACCCCCACTATCAGTATCACTTAAGTCAACTTCCATTAATCTGAAATTGGGTCAAGTGACATATTTTTGGAGAAGTCTTTTTCTCATTTATTCAAAAGTAGTATCATCCTGATTATTTAATATCACACAATAAACACAAACACTACAAAAATTTGTATTAAAACGATAATTTGCCCCCTCATGTGACAAGAAGAATACAACAAAACAAATTTCGGAGCATGTAAAATCGATATCCTACCTTGAGAAGCTCTTAAGTTTATTATTGGGAGAAATATTCTGATTCTCGAGAACGATTCTAGCCCTCAGCATTTCCATGATTTTAATTGTCAAGAAAATATTAAAATATATTTTTAGGAAAAATGAAAGTTATGATCTGCTTTCACTTTCAAGTAACGAATCTAGTGCTCAGCACTTCCATGTGTTCAATTCCCATGGAAATTTGATAATCAGAGATATTGGTAATACTGATGATTAGAGATATTGGTATTCATCAGTATTTTGTAGGAAACCCATAATTTTTTTCATAACAACCATCTGATTATGATAAATTTGTTTCACTTTTTCTTTTCTTTTCGCAATACAATTATTCACAGTTATCATTTTTAAGACAAACGATGAAAATGGTTTACTCCACTCATGAGCGGTTTGAAATTGGCTTAATCTATCATCGAAATAGAAAACTTATGCTAGAGAAACGGCAAGGTGTTTTGGTGTTAACCATCCAGAAAAACAGGTAGCTTCATACTCGATGAAAAAATTGTTTACAACGGTTTTGGTGGCTAACAAAAAATATAAAGTTCAAGAAGTTCAACATTTACTTATATGGAACAAAGCAGCTGAAGTGGTAGTCGTGGGCAACTTGGAAAATTATCATGTCTGTTTAGTGTGTCAGTTTTAACTATCTACAGGATCGTGAAAAAATCACAAATGTCACACTTATATAGTGATGCTAGTCCATGAAATGAACGGAGACGATCCCGATCACAAATTTATGAAATTTGAAGTGAAAATACTAACAGTAATCCACATTTTCTGAATAATATCTGCTTTTCTCTCAACCGAGCAGTGAATGAGCAGAATTATCGACATTTGGATAACCATAATACTCATTAGTTCATACAATATTATAATTTTCGGTAAAATATGAACTGTATCGGATTTTTCTCACCATTGAGGCAAATTTATTGATTTCAGCTCTTTGAACTTGACATTTTCAAGATAGATCATCGAGAAAAGATCAGTAGATGCAAATACATCACTCAAGGTTATAAATTTATTACGAATTAGTTAAAATTTTTCGGATTAAATGAATTTCTTGGCTATTTAGTTGGTGTTCACGAAATGATCAGTATTAAAGTTCAATCCTTATATTCTACATTTCTAATACTCATGATGTAGTTCATAGACTGACAAGCTCCTACAATTCCCATGATCTCCAGTCTAAGTCTCTATCAGATATCCGAGTATTTTATGTAGTCTCATACCTATATAAACATTCATAATAAGACGACATATCTCTTCATAACACATTTAAATCAGTTTAATATTCCCGCATTTATTGACATTTTTCATGCTATGCTTTATTTGAGAAAAATATTACTCTATCAGATATTCAATTCTATGATGCATTGGCGATGAAGTTCTGTTGGGAGAAATAACTTAAAACAGTGCAACATTATCGATATTAAATTCATCGGATCCTTCGAAGGTCTCTGGAAAAGATGAAAAATATTATATTAGTTGTTTTCTTGTGAATCAGCTCGTAAAGACTAACCTAGAAATGTGAACGATCAACTCTTGTATTGTCCAAACATGTGTACATTCTAATAAAACCTAGCATAAGCAAAAATATCAAATTTATGAAGAAACAGTATGTCGTTATTTCACCTCTTGATAAGAAAAATATTTAACATCAAAATTTTCGATCATACAGGGAATTGGAATTTTGTACTAGACCACATAATGAACTTCATTTTCGGAAAATATTACGCAAACATGAAAACATTTTTGTAACATATTTTCCATGGAACCCTTCTAAACACAAACAATAATGCTCTGAATCTCCTAAGAATGAGACCACATACCTCCAAAAGTAATTTTTATACTAACTAAACGGAAGAATTACTCACTTTCTTTCGTAAAGCACCGCTTAAGATATGGTTTGGGATATTTTGTTTTTTTTTTTTCTGAATAATAACTGAGGTTTTTGAAATCTGTTCCTTAAGCCATATCATCTTTTATATATAGTCATATGCACTCAAAAGAAAAAATCACTTGTTTTAGATATTTAATTATTCTTTAGTATGGCTCTTCTAATGTGAAAATTAATTTAATTTTGAATTTGATTTTTGATTTCAGACTTCAACAGCTTAATTCAATGGGTCAAGAAGTACTGCTCTAATTCCTTGAATCTGACAAGACTCGGATTTAATCTGGCGCATTCTCCAAATTCTAGTGTACTTGCAAATCATCAATTTCATCTATTTCTTCATTTTGATGGTGAACATAGTTTCTATAAAAGAAAATCGTGACGAGACAAATGCAAGAAGTGACGAAATACAAACATTATAATTTTCGTTAAAATATGTATTGTATCTCGAACGTTCTTACCATTTAGGCGACTTTAACACCCTTCAAGTGACGACCTTATTTGACAATAGTGTTTGAGGTCACGTTGAATGCATTGATTCTTCTACTTTTCGTTGCGTATGAACTTTTTATAGATATGGAATCTAATTCATTGCATGTAACAGTGTATTTCAAAATTTATATGTCGAAAAATATGTCAATTATCATGGGTTTTTTGTAAAACAGAAATTCTTAGCTAGATCAATTTCTTTTGTTTTTCAACCTGTTGTGATAGTCACTGGTGAACATGGGATTTTTAATGTTTTTAACTTAAGATTTTATTACCTACATGTAGTTGTCACTAACTTTATGTTTTGTTACATACATGTAGTTTCTTATTTTCTCTTGTTGAGCTAAAGATTTTCATATTTTCGAAACGAAATTGTAGCCTAAAGTTTCAGTCAATGTTAGTACCCAATATGGGCAATATTTGTAAGTTATTCGTTACATTTTCAGTTGTCCCTTTCCCAAAGTAAATTTATTTGTAAGTCCTAGAGGAAGACGCATTTCTGGCGTCGAAACGTTGAAATGTTTTAGAGAAGCAAAATAAAATTAGGAGATTGAAGATCTATTCGTTGTTGTATTTATGAGAAGTCCATTCTTCGTTGGGAAAAATGATTGTTGGATATTGGTGCACTTGGAACTGGTTACATGAATAAATAGTTCAGACTTATTCTTGTGAGAATATCTCAAAAATGTAGTTCATGCCACTCCAGTGAGCACTGTACAACAATTGAGGATTCGAATAATAACCTCTCGATAAGAAATATCCCATAGAATATTTCTAAGTGTGCGTGATAATATGCGAAGAAGGACAGGGGCGTGTATTCTTGCAGTTGGGGGACACTTCCAGCAATTTATTTAGTTTTTAAGTGTTCTTAGTTTTAGTTTGATATCGAATAAGTATCACTTGAGTCTCAGAAGACGAGCTATCAATATTAAGGAAAATTCTGGCCAAACCGATCGAGTATTTATATTATTTCTTCTTATTTAGCGAATAACACACAATTCAATAATTTTTCACTCGAAAACGGTTGAAGATACGAAAAAACTACAACTGTCAAGGAAATTTCTAAATTGGAAAAAAATGACGAAAATTGATCAAACGCTGATCATTTTTGAAAGGCAAAACAGGATATGGCCTTCGAAAGAATACAGCTTGTGAATTTCAGTTGAAATCTAGAAGTCCAGATTATCTTTGTTTGTAATACTCAAAGTGTGCAGGCATTTAGGATATACAACTACTGCAGAAGCATCATTATACATTTCCTCATAACTGGCGAATTATTCACAGCAAGTACACATTTTAACTTGATTTCTAATATACAAAATTTGAGATTCTCAGTATATTTTGAAGAGCAATGATGTTTAAATATGCAATAATGATCCATTTCATGAAAATTCATCGCTAAACAACCAATGTGATCTTTTATTATACCTAAGACATTGATTTGAAAATTGTGTTTCCAGACCACAGAATATGTCTAATATAGAAAAGAGATAGAGGTAATATTTGAGAAATTCACTTTTTTGGCCTGAAAAAAGCAATCAGTTATGCAACTTGAATAATTGGTTTGTGGATATGCAAATTTGTTACCTGATATCTTGAAAAATCCAGATTATTTTTTTCTTAATCCTCAAAGTGTGCGAGCGTGCAAATTTAACTTCTACAATAGAGGCATAATCATACGTTCCGGCATAACTGGCGAATAGAGCCTTTTTCATCGAGGATATTACCTATTAGACTCTGACTAGCATAACATGTTCATTTCATAAAATGTACTACGAAACTACAGTCGATGTCATGAATTGTCAACCTATTTTTTGCTCGGTCAAATTTACATTTACTTATTAGGACAAAGCTGAGAATGAACTATGTGTTAGTTGCTAATTACCATATCGAGTGGCATTCTATATGCAAAAGAGCTATAACCGAGTTATTCTTATCCTTTTTCTATTTTGCTATCGAATGTTCTGGTTTCAATACTACAAATTAAACTATAAATTATGGACTATAAAGTATATTCGATAACAAAGGTTCATATCAGTGTAATGTTTTGTTTTGATGTACCATATATTTCATCGTTTCTGTCAATTTTTTTTCGTTAAGAATAAGAGTGAAATCAATCAACAATTCTTCTACTTTTCTTAGGAGTTTTTCCAAATATTCGGCATCTGAAATTGGAACAATTTTTTAGATTACTCCCCAACGTTACATATTAATTGAATATCGCTTGGTTGATATTGCATTCTTCAGATGATTAAACAGATGGACGCGCCTGCGATGTTTGTGGCAACACGGATGGACATACAAAAGGTAAGGGTCGTTTCAGATCTTGTTGGTGTTATTTTTGCAAAATACGGTAACTCTATGCGGCAGTAGGTGAAAATCAAAGTGAAAAGATAATTCCCCAGGACCATCAATTCATAGTTATTCAGATCCGTGTAAATCATTAGATGAAATGAAGTCATATTCTCTTGAAGGCAATTTTAGCATTCCTTTTAGTCTTATAATGATGAGGAGTTCTTGAATGGAACAGATAGAGAAACTGAAACGATTACATCATTATCATTTCATATTAGAAGGGCTTTAGTGAAGACAACTTGAAAATATAAAACCAAAAAATATATTATGGCTTGTATTGGTTTCAAAAACAAATTGTTCAGAGAAACAGGGATAAAATGAATACAGGGATAAAATACCCAAAACTTTGAAATACATCACTTCAAATCTTCGAAAACAATTTTAGTTCATACTAAATTCCAGATGATTAGGCCTCACAAAATCTAACAATACAATATGGAAGGACTAGCGGAACATTACTTTATCAAGTGCAATTTTGTTCCAAAACTGTTTGCGAATATTGGAGTTTGCCATTTCAATAGTGCTAAAAGATTTCATCACATAGTGTGTTGTACACACTGTTTGTGCGGTTCGAGCACCAGTGAACAAATCATTGAAGAAACATTATACAGGGTGTTGTATCGCTCCAAACACAATTTTGTACATTTATTCAGTCCTGTCCTGAAATTTAAGTATGTATGCTTTGGATATATCCTGTAAAGGTTAGGTTAGATCTTGTGTGCCGAATTTCTAAGTTTTCGGTGTTATACCACCAAAATGGGAGAAAATGCCCATTTTGATAGTGAAATATTGTTCACAGACGAAGCTAATTTCTCGAGAACTGTTCTCACATATTTTTACAATAATCATTAAAGGACTGAGAAAAATCCCCATTTCATTGAAGAAATTCATCAATAATGATCATTTCTCACAGAATGTCTGAGTCGGAATAATATAATAATGAGAATTTACCTGATAAGGCCATTTGTTTTCATAGCAGACTAAACGGTCCCGCTTATCGGCAATTTCTAGGAGAGGAGTTATCTCCATTGTCTCGAGGATGTGCCACTTTTGTTGAGAAACATTACATGGTTCTTTCATGACGGGACACCAGCAGATTTCAGTATTGAAGCTGAAGAGTTCTTGAGTAATTCATTCTACAACCAATGAATAATGCGGAGTGGGCCAGAACCATGGCCTCCTAGGTCCGCAGACTTGAAAAGTTTAGACTTTTTGTAATATGGATATCTCAAACAATTAGTCTTCACTACTCCACTGAACACTGTACAAAAGTTAAAATATCGAATATTAACCCATTGTAACAGGATAAGAAATACCACACGAATATCACAAAGAGCGCGTGATAATATGCGAATAAGGACAAAAACCTGTACTCTTGCAGGTGGAGGACACTTCCAGCAATTTATTTAGTTCTTAATTGTTAGCTATTTTAGTATAATATTGAATAGGTATAAATTGAGTGTCAGAAGAAGAAGTATCAAACTGAAAGCAAATTTCGGGCATACTCATCAAATATTTCTAGAGCGTCTAACTCCTTTATTTCTGAGTTCTTGTTCTGTACAATAATCTCTACCCTCTTCCTCTCATTTCACTTACGCACTATTATCTCTAGGATCAGTTCATCCTCTTGCTCGAGTAGTCTCTGTGTTGTTGCTCAAATCTAATATTTTTTTCCTACATCACTAACCGCGCTTGTGCTACAGTCACTTGTTTTCATATTATTCCCAATCTTAGATCTTGACTGCCGCCAATTTTCTCCTTGATTTTCAGACAATCTCTCTTCGTTATTTTCCTCATATATTCTTATTGCGCTTCTCATATTCCTAGATCATTTTCCGCCATTATCTTTGGTTCTTTCACACTACTGCAAAAAACTCTTCTTCCGTACTCAATGTCTGTTTTTCTTACCAACTCTAGTATTTTATCACTGGACATATATCTTTCACCTTCCTTTGGCCTTTACCTAACACTTTTTCCACATAATAATACATAGAGAAATTTTAAGAATTTAACATTTCAAGTCTAGCTGATATCAGACAATTCCAAATTTCATTCACTTCATTTTATTCAAATATATATATTCATTATTTTTTGATAGCAAAACATATTTCGAGTCTTGACATATTGAAGTGATAACTGGAATACATTTGAAATCACCATATTCTTCTTTCTTTAGTACCTCGATTTATATCTTCCATTCCTCATCATTTCTATAAATCGAGAGATCATTTATTGAAATTCTTACGGCAGGCGTGAAGTTTCGAGCAAAACTCAATCCAACATGAATTTTGAATTGAGAGTCAATTGTAAACGTTTGATTCAGTATATAATTTTTCTCATTTTTTTTATGCTTTATCGTAACTAGCGTGAAGTTTTTCAAGTTCTCGATCTACATCAAACTCTTCACATAAACCACTGTTTTGAGAAATGATGATGATGTTGTCTTAGTCGAACTTAATCTAAAGTATGTTAGAAGAATCAATCCAACACTCATGCGAAGAATCAAGGCCAATCCATCTTACTTTAATGCGTCTTTTTTTTTGTAAAACTTTTTCAACTAGAAATACATCAGGATACCTGGATTTTTGCAGCTCATACACATAGAAAGCACCTTTGATAGGTCGTTTATGCTCATCTTCAAGAAGGTAAGTTACTGGATTCGTAATTTTAACTTTTCCGATCTGTAAGAGCACTGTAGTCCATCGTGGTAAAATGCCCTTGACAAAGACATGTTTTTCTTTACTGATACGAACCATGTCACCAACTGGGAACCTGTTTCAATATAAAAACAAGAGACTGAAGCACAACAGTGGTTACGGCTGTATGGAAAAGACGTAAGAGTTTACGTCTGTGCGATAGCACAATGCTGAAGTATGAGCAGGAAAAGTGCAAGATGAAAATGTAATACGAGGGTGCCTTATAAAAATCTTAGGAAAGCCCTTCAGAGAAGTATCCCGATGAATAAAATGGGAGAAAATGCCAAATTAGAGTTTAGGAGGAAGAGGTATGCTGTAAATATGGAAAACATGAGCAGAAGCAGTGTAGAAGAGAGTACAAGAGCAAAGGGATGAACTGGGCCTAGAGATAATAGTGCGTAAGTGAAATGAGAGAAAAATGGTAGAGAGTATTGTACAGGATAAGAACTCATATAGAATGCGTTATACGAAATAAGGAGAGGAAAGCGGACAAAAAGGCTTACGGAGAGATCGGGAGGAAAGAATTATAGGATGGAGCGGAAGTAATTGGCAAATCGACAGAGCAGAAGAAAATGTAGGTTAAAATTCTTGCTGGAAAAAGTAGTGATTAATGGCGAAAGAAAGGTGACAGAATCATGTCTGGCGAAAAAGAATTTTTAATACGTAAGAAAGACAGAGGATGAGTACGGGAAAATATTTCTTCGCAGTAGTGCGAAAGAACCAAAGTTAATGGTGGAAAATGAGGAAGGGATATGAGAAGCGCAATATGAATTTATGAGGAAAATAACGAAAAGAGATTGTCTGAAAATCAAGAAAAAATGGGTGGCAGCCAATATGAGAACAACAGACTGAAGCACAAGTGTGGTTAGTGTTGTATAAAAAAGACGTAAGACTTTGGATCTGTGCCATATTTCAAAGCTGTAGTAGGTGCAGGAAATTTGCAAGAGGAGAATGTAAAATGAAAGTGCCTCGTGAATATCGTAGGATAGCGGTTCAGGGAAGTATCTTGAGGAATAAAATGACAGGAAATTGCCAAATGAGAGTTAAGGGGGACGGGTTGTGCTATCAATATGTAATATGAAATGCGGGAGATGTGTAGACGAGGTTGAACGAGAAAGAAGAGTAACTTTGGTAGAAAGCAAAGTGCTGGGGTAAATACAGAAAGCGCAACAGGAAAATGTAAAATGTGAGTGCGTTGTGAAAACCTCAGCAAAGCACTCCAGAAAAAATCCCGATGTTTTATGAGAGAAAAATGTCGAACGAGTGTTTGGGACGAAGTGGTATGCATTGCATATGAAACAAAGATGCGGGAGAAATGCAGAAGAGAGCAAACGAGGTATATGAGGAACTGAACCTAGACATGATAGTGCGAAAATGAAATACGAGTAAAAGGCTAGAGAGTAATATGACAGGAGAATGGTTCAGGAATAAATGCGTTAGTCGTGATAAGGAGATGCGAGCGGAAGGAAAGGCTTCAGGAGAGTACGGGAGGAAAGAACTACAGCAAAAAGCGGAAGTAATAGGCGAAACGACAGAACGAAAAAAAAAGTGGGTTAAAATACTCGGCAAAAAAAGTGATAAGTTTATGTGGAAGGAAGGTGAAATTAATATGTCTGGTGATAAGAGACTTTGAAGGGGTAAGTAAGACAGAGAATGAGTACGGAAGACGAGTTCACCGGAGTAGTGTGAAAGAACCCAACATAATGTCGGAAAATGATCTACGAATATGATGAGCGCACTAAGAATTTATGACGAAAATAACGAAGAGAGATTGTCTGAAGATCTGGATAAAAATGGGCTACAGCCAAGATCAAAAAAGAGGATCAATATGAAAACAAGAGACTGAAGCACAAGCGTTGTAAGTGCTGTTTGCAGAAGACGGAAGAGTTTATATCTGTGCAATAACACAATGTTTGAGAAGGTGCAGCATTTATGCAAGAGGAAAATGGCAGATGTGAGTGCCTCGTCATTATCGTAGGAAAGCGTTTTAGAGAAGTATCGCGAAGAATAATATGAAAGAAAAATGCTGAATGAGAGTAAAGAGGTAGAATTGCGCTGAAATATGGAAAATAAAATGCGGGAGATGTGCAGACGAGAGTGAACTAGAAAAAAGAGGCTCTGGATCTAGAGGTAATAGTACGAGAGGAATTGTGAGAGAAAGGCTAGTGAGTATTGTACAGAAAAAGAGTTCAGGCAAGAATTCGTTAGTTGAGATTTGGTGACGCGAAAGGGAAGAAAGGCTACAGGAGAGTTCGAATGGATAGAACTACAGGAATGAGCGGAAGTAATTGTGAAACGATAGAGCCGTAGAAAATGTAGTCTTGAACTTGCAGTGGAAAAATGGGAAAGTCAAGACAAACGGAAGGTGAAAAATTAATGACTAGTGAAAAAAGACTTCCAGGGGGTAGGAAAGTTGGAGAATGAGTACGTAAGAAGAGTTCTTCAGAGTAGTGTGAAAGATTATGGCGGAAAATAATCTAGGAATATGAGGAGCAAATTTATGAGGAAGAATAACGAAGAGATATTGTGTTGAAAGCATGGAAATAAGAGACAGCAGCTAATGTCTAAGAAAGGGATGGATATAAAAACATGAGACAGAAGCACAAGCGTGGAAGTGCTATTTGAAAAGACGTAAGTGTCTATGCAATAGCACAATGCTTAAGTATGTGCAGGAAAAGTGCGAGATGAAAATGAAATATGGAAGTGCCTTTTATGAAAATCTCAGTTATGCTGTAAATATGAAAAAAAAAAACGCGGAAGCAGTGAAGAAGAGAGTACACGAGCAAAAAGAAGAACTGGGCTTAGTGATAACAGTGCATGAGTTAAATGGGAGAAAAGGGTAGATACTAAAGTATAAGACAAGAATTCAGAAATGAATGCCTTAGACGAAATGAAGAAATGCTAGCGGACAAAAAGGCTTACGGAGAGTTCGGGAAGGAAAAATTACAGGATGAAGAGGAAGTTATTGGCGAAACGAAAGAGCAGAAGAAAACATAGTTTTCAATTCTCGGTGGAAAAAGCGGTTAGTTAAGGCAAGAGGAAGGTAAAAGAAATATTTCCCCTGATAAAATACTTCAGTAGGTGAGAAAGAAAGAGAATGAGTACGGTAGAAGAGTTCTTCGGAGTAGTGTGAAAGAACCTAAGATAATGGCGGAAAATGACAATAGAATATGAGAAGCACATTAAGAATTTGTGTGGAAAATGAGAGAGACAGATTGCCGGCAAACCAAGGAAAAAATGGGAGGCAGGCTAGATCTGAGAATGAGAATAATATGAAAACAAGAGACTGTAGCTCAAGCGTGGTTAGTGCTGTAGGAAAAAGAAATTAGATTTGTGCATTAACGCAGAGAGTACACTAGCAAAAGGATGAACTTGTCCTAGAGATAATAGTGCGTAAGTGAAATGAGGGGAAAGGGGTAGGGATTATCGTACAGAACAAAAACTCAGAAATGAAGGTGTTAGACGAGATGAGGAGATACGAGCGGACGAATAGATTCATGTGGAAATCGAAAGGGAAGAATTGCAGGAGAGCGGAATAAATTGGTGAAACGGAAGAGCAGAAGAAAATAAGGTTTAAATTCTCAGTGAAAAAATAAATAATTCAAAGCAAAAGGAATTCCAAAGAGATATGGTCGGTTATAAGGGACGTTGGAGAGGCAAGAAAGACAGAGAATGTACAGACGAAAAGTTTTTCAGAGAAGGGGAACAAAAAAGAACCGAAAATAAAGGCTGCAAATAATCTAGGTATATGAGAAGCGAAATTAGATTTTATGAAGTAGAATAATGAAGAGGTATAGTGTGGTAATCTAGGAAAGAAGTGATGGAAGCCATCTGAAAAAGGATAAATATAGAAAAAGGGACTGAAGCATGAGCGTAGAGAAAGCTGTATAAATAAGACGTTAACAACGTCGATAGCAAAGAACTCGGGTAACTGCAGAAAAAGTGCAAGAACAGAATGAAAAATATTTAATATGAGTGTGCCTTATGAGAATCTTTGGAAAGCGTTTCAGAGATGTATCCCGATGAATAATTTGAGAGAAAACACCAAATGAGAGTTAAGGGGGAAAAGGTATGCTGTAAATAAGGAAAACAAGAGCAGAAAATAGTACAAGAGCAAAAGGATGAACTGGGCCTAAAGATAATAGTGCATAAGCGAAATGAGAGAAAAAGGTTAGAGTGTATTATACAGGACAAGAACCCAGAAATTTGTGCGTTAGACGAGATAAGAAGATGCGAGGGAACAAAATGACTTACGGAGAGTTCGGGTTGGAAGAATTACAGGATGGAGCGGAAGTAATTCGCGCAACGACAGAGCAGAAGCAAATATAGATTGAAATTCTCGAAGGAAAAAGTGGTGGGTTAAGGCAAAAGGAAGGTGAAAGAATCATGTCTTGTGATGAAGGACTTTGAGTAGGTATGAAAGACTGAGAATGAGTATGTGAAGAGAGTTCTTCTGAGTAGTGCTAAAGAAACAAAGTTAATAGCGGAAAGTGGGGAAGGAGTAGGAGAAACGCAGTAAGAATATATGAGGAAATAATGAAGAGAGATTGTCTGAAAACCAAGGAAGAAATGGCCGGCAGCCAAGATCTAAGAACGGAATCAATATGAAAACGAGAGACTGAAGCACACGGGAGGTTAATGCTTTATGAAAGAGACTTTAGAGTTTAAATCTGTGCCATAACACAATGCTGTAGTAGGTGCAAGAATGTGCAAGAGGAGGGTACTTTGTTAGTATAGTAGGATATCGTTTCAGAAAAGTAACCCGAAGAATAAAAGGAAAAGAAAAATGCCAAATGAGAGTTTGGGAGGACGGGTGGTGCTGTAAATATGGAACATTAAATGATGGAGATAAGAAGACGAGAGTAAACGAGAAAAAAGTGGAACTTTGGTCGAAAGTAAAGTGCTGGAGTAAATGCAAAAAGTGCTCGAAGAAAATAAAAAATGTGAGTGCGTTGTGAAAATCTCAGCAAAGCACTACAGGAGAAAATCTTGATGTATAATGAGAGAAAAATGCCAAATGAGTGTTTGGGACGAATTGGTATGCATTGCATATGTAACAAAGATGCGGGAGAAGTGCTGAAGAGAGCAAACCTGGAAAAGCAGGAACTGGAACTAGAGATAATAGTGCGAAAGAGGAATGCGAGAAATGCAGAAGAGAGCAAACGAGGTATATGAGGAACTGAACCTAGACATGATAGTGCGAAAATGAAATACGAGTAAAAGGCTAGAGAGTAATAGTACAAGAGAAATGTTCAGAAATAAGTGCGTTAGTTGTGATAAGGAGATGCGAGCAGAAGCAGGAAGAATTACATGAGAGCGGAATTAATTGGCGAACCGGAAGAGCAGAAGAAAAGGAAGGTATAAATTCTCAGTGTAACAATGAATAATTCAAAGCAAAAGGAATTTGAAAGAGAAATGGCAGGTTATAAGGGACTTTGGAGAGGCAATAAAAACAGAGAATGTACAGAAGAAAAGTTCTGCAAGGGAGGGTGAATGTAAGAACGAAATATAAAGGTGGCAAATGATCTAGCGATAAGAAAAACGAAATAAGATATCATGAGATAGAAAAACGAAGAAGGATGGTGTGAAAATCAAGGAAAGAAGTGACGGAAGCTAAGATCTAAGAAAGGGATAATTATAAAAACAAGAGACAGGAACATGAGCGTAGAAAAAGCTGTATGAATAAGACATTAACATACGGTCGATAGCAAAATGCTGGAGTAAATGCTGAAAAAGTGCAAGAGGAAAATGAAAAATGTGAGTGCATTGTGAAAATCTCAACAATACAGTCCAAAAAATATTCTCGATATTTAATGAGACAAAAATGCCCAAGGAAATTTTCAGACGAACAGGTTTGCATTGCATATGAAGCAAAAATGCGGGAGCAGTGCAGAGCAGAGTAAACTGGGGAGATGGGGAACTGTACCTAGAAATAATATTGCGAAAGTGAAAGCCAGGAAAAGAATAGAGAGTTATGGTTCAGCAGAAGGGTTCATTAATATATGCGTTAGTCGTGATGACGAGATGCGAGCGGAAGGAAAGGCTTCAGAAGAGTTCGGGAGTAAGGAACTACAGGACAGAGCAAAAGTACCAGGTGAAACGACTGAAAATCTGGAAAAAATGTCCTGCAGCCAAGATCTGAGAATTTGATCAATATGAAAACAAGAGACTGAAGCACAAGCGTGGTAAGTGCTGTATGAAAAATAAGGAAGTGTTTAGATCTGTGCAATTACACAATGCTGAAGGAGCTGCAGCAAATGTGCAAGAGGAAATTGAAAAATGTTGGTGCCTCATCAATATCGTAGGAAAGCGTTTCAAAGAAGTATCCCGGAGAACAATATGATATAAAAATGCTGAATAATAGTTAAGGAGATACAGTTGTGCTGAAATGTGGAAAATAAAATGCGGGAGATGTGCAGGCAAGAGAAAACGGGAAAAAAGAAGACCTAGACCTGGAGATAATAGTACGAGAAGAGATGCTTGAGAAAGCCTAGATGGTATTGTACAAAAAAAGAGTTCAGGAGTAAATGCGTTAGTTGAGATTTGGTGATGCTAAAGGAAGGAAAGGCTACAGGAGAGTTCTAGAGGAAAGAACTACTGGAAAAAGCGGCACTAATTGGCGAAATGATAGAGCGGGAGAAAATTTAGGCTTGATTTCGCAGAGGAAAGAGTATTATGTTGAGGCAAAAGGAAGGTGAGAAATTGATGACTGGTGATAAAAGACTTTCAAGGGGTAAGTAAGTTAGAGAATGAGTACCTAAGAGAAGTTCTTCGGAGTAGTGTGGAAGAACCAAAGATAATGGCGGAAAATGATCTAGGACTATTAGGCAAATATTCATGAGGAAGAATAACGAAAAGAGATTGTGTTAAAATCAAGGAAATAGAAGACAGCAGCCATGATCTAAGAAAGGGATGGACATAAAATCAAGAGACAGAAGCCCAAGCGTGGAAGGTGCTATATGAAAAGACGTAAGATTCTGTGCAAAAGCACAATGCTGAAGTAGGTGCAGGAAAATTTCAAGATGAAAATGTAATTTGAAAGTGCCTTATAAAAATCTCAGGAAAGCGTTTCAGAGAAGTATTCCGATGAATAAAATGAGAGAAATGCCAAATGAGAGTTTGGGAATAAGAGGTATGCTGTAAATATGGAAAAAAATGCGGAAGCAGTGCAGAAGAGAGTACACGAGCAAAATGAAGAACTAGGCATAGTAATAACAGTGCGAGAGAGAAGGTAGAAAAAGTGTAGAGACTATTGTATAGGACGAAAACTTAGGAGTGAATGCGTTAGACTTGATGAAGAGATGCGAGCGAACGAAAAAGGCTTACGGAAAGTTCGGGAAGGAAGAATTACTGAATGGAGTATACTGAAGTATTTGGCGAAACGACAGAGCAGAACAAAATTCAGGTTAAATTTCTCTGTGGAAAAAGTGTTACGTTAAGGCCAAAGGAAGGTGAAAGAAATATGTCCAGTGATAAAATACTAGAGAAGGTAAGCAAGACAGACATTGAGTACGGAAGAAGAGTTTTTTGCAGTAGTGTGAAAGAAACAAAGATAATGGCGGAAAGTGATCCAGGAATATGAGAAGCGCAATAAGAATATATAAGGAAAATAACGAAGAGAGATTGTCTGAAAATCAAGGGAAAAATTGGCGGCAGTCAAGATCTAAAATTGGGAATAATATGAAGACAAGTGACTGTAGCACAAGCGTGGTTAGTGCTGTAGGAAAACAATATTATATTTGAGCAACAACACAGAGAGTACTCGAGCAAGTGGATGAACTTGTCCTAGAGATAATAGTGCGTAAGAGTAATGAGAGGAAGAGGGTTGAGATTATTGTACAGAACAAGAACTCAGAAATAGAGGAGTTACACGATCTACAAATATTTAATGAATTTGCCCGAAATTTGCTTTCAGTTTGATAGCTATTCTTCTGACTTTATTTTATACTTATTCAATATTATACTAAAATAACTAACAATTAAGAACTAAATTAATTGCTGGAAGTGTCCTCCTCCTGCAAGAGTACAGGCCTCTGTCCTCATTCGCATATTATCACGCGCTCTTTGTGATATTCGTGTGGTATTTCTTATCGTGTCACAATGGGTCAATATTCGATATTTTAATTCTTGTACAGTGTTCACTGGAGTAGTGAAGACTAATTGTTTGAGATATCCATATCAGAAAAAGTCTAAACTTTTCAAGTCTGCGGACCTAGGAGGCCATGGTTCTGGCCCACTTCGCATTATCCATTGGTTGTAGAATGTATTACTCAAGAATTCTTCAGTTTCAATACTGAAATCTGCTGGTGTCTCGTCATGAAAGAACCTTATAATGTTTCTCAACAAAAGTGGCACATCCTCGGAACAATGGAGATAATTCCTCCCCTAGAAATTGTCGATAAGCGGAACCGTTTAGTCTGCTATGTAAAAAAAGCCTTATCTGGTAATTTCTCATTATTGTATTATTCCGACTCAGACATTCTGTAAGAAATGATCTTTATGATGAGATTCTTCAATGAAATGGGGATTTCTCACAGCTCCATAATCATTATTGTAAAAATATGTGAGAAGAGTTCTCGAGAAATAAGCTTCGTCTGTGAACATTATTTCACTATGAAAATGAGCATTTCCTTCCATTTTGGTGGTATTACACAGAAAACTCAGAAATTCGGCACACAAGATCTAACCTAACCCTTACAGGATCTATCCAAAGCATACATACTTAAATTTCAGGACAGGACTGAATAAATGTACAAAATTGTGTTTGGAGCGATACAACACCCTGTATAATGTTTCTTCAATGATTTGTTCACTGGTGCTCGAACCGCACAAACAGTGTGTACAACACACTATGTGATGAAATCTTTTAGCACTATTGAATTGGCAATCTCCAATATTCGCAAACAGTTTTGGAACAAAGTTGCACTTGATAAAGTAATGTTCCGCTAGTCCTTCCATATTGTATTGTTAGATTTTGTGAGGCCTGATCATCTGGAATTTAGTATGAACTAAAATTGTTTTTGAAGATTGGAAGTGAAGTATTTCAAAGTTTTGGGTATTTTATCCCTGTATTCATTTTATCCCCATTTTTTTGAACAATTTGTTTTTGAAACCAATACAAGCCATTATATATTTTTGGTTTTATATTTTCAAGTTGTCTTCACTAAAAACCTTCTAATATGAAATGATAATGATGTATTCGTTTCAGTTTCTCTATCTGTTCCATTCAAGAACTCCTCATCATTATAAGACTAAAAGGAATGCTTAAATTGCCTTCAAGAGAATATGATTTCATTTCATCTAATGATTTACACGGATCTGAATAATTATGAATTGATGGTCCGGGAGAATCATCTTTTCTATTTGATTTCCACCTACTGCCGCTTTAAGATACTGTATTTTGCAAAAATTACACAAACAAGACCTGAAACGACCCTTACCTTTTGTAAGTCCATCCGTGTTGCCACAAACTTCGCAAACACGTCCATCTGTTTAATCATCTGAAGAATGCAATATTAACCAAGCGATATTCAATTAATATGTAACAGTGGGGAGTAATCTAAAAAATTGTTCCAATTTCAGATGCCGATTATTTGGAAAAACTCCTAAGAAAAGTAGAAGAATTGTTGATTGATTTCATCCTTATTCTTAATGAAAAAAATTGACAGAAACTTTGTTATCGAATACACTTTATAGTCACAAATTTATAGTTTAATCTGTAGTATTGAAACCAGAACGTTCGATAGCAAAATAGAAAAAGGATGAGAATAACTCGGTTATAGCTCTTTTGCATATAGAATGCCACTCGATATAGTAATTAAAAACTAACACATAGTTCAATCTCAGCTTTGTCCAAATAAGAAAATGTAAATTTGACCGAGCAAAAAATAGGTTGACAAATTCATGACATCGACTGTAGTTTCGTAGTACATTTTATGAAATAAACATGTTATGCTAGTCAGACTCTAATAGGTAATATCCTCGATGAAAAAGGCTCTACTCGCCAGTTATGCCGGAACGTATGATTATGCCTCTGTTGTAGAAGTTAAATTGGCACGCTCGCACACTTTGAGGATTACGAAAAAAATAATCTGGATTTTTCAAGATATCAGGTAACAAAATTGCATTTCCACGAACCAATTATTCAAGTTGCATAACTGATTGCATTTTTCAGGCCAAAAAAGCGAATTTCTCAAATATTACCTGTATCTATTTTCTATATTAGACATATTCTGTGGACTGGACAAATAATTTTCAAATCAAAGTCTTAGGTCTAATAAAAGATCACATTGGTTGTTTAGCGATGAGTTTTCATGAAATTGATCTTCATTGCACATATAAACATCATTGCTCTTCAAAATATACTTAGAATCTCAAATTTTGTATATTAGAATTCAAGTTAAAATGTGTACTTGCTGTGAATAATTCGCTAGTTATGAGGAAATGTATAATTATGCTTCTGCTGTAGTAGTTTAATTTAAACGCCAGCACACTTTGTGGATTACAAACAAAGATAATCTGGACTTCTAGATTTCAACTGAAATTCACAAGCTGTATTCTTTTCGAAGGCCATATCCTGTTTTGCCTTTCAAAAATTTCTGAGTACGCCACTGATCAGCGTTTGATCAATTTTTTTCCAATTTAGAAATTTCCTTGACAGTTGTAATTTTTTCGCATCTTCAAACGTTTTCGAGTGAAAAATTATTGAATTTTATGTTATTCGCTAAATAAAAAAAATAATACAAATACACGATCGGTTTGGCTAGAATTTTCCTTAATATTGATAAAAATAAGAACACTTAAAAACTAATTAAATTGCTGGAAGTGTCCCCCAACTGCAAGAATACACGCTCCTGTCGTACTTCGCATAATATCACGCACACTTAGAAATATTCTATGGGATATTTCTTATCGAGAGGTTATAATTTGAATCCTCAATTGTTGTACAGTGTTCACTGGAGTGGCATGAACTGATCTTTTGAGATATCCTCACAAGAATAAGTCTGCACTATTTAGTCATGTAACCAGTTCCATTTTTATCTTTGGTTTTTTCACAATACTCCTAAAAACACTTCTTCTGTCGTTTCGAAAATTGCTTCCGCTCCATCCTGTAATTTTTCCTTACCGAACTCTCCGTCAGCATTTTTGTTTGCTCGTATCTCTTTATCTCGTCTAACGCATTCATTTCTGAGTTCTTGTCTTATACAATAGTATCTACCCTTTTTCTCGCATTTCACACACGTACATTGATCACTTATCCCAGTTGTTCCTTTTACTCGTGTACTCTCTTCTTCACTGCTTCGGCCTTTTTTTCTTTCATATTTACAGCATATCCCTTCCTCCTAAAGTCACATTTCTTATTTTCTCTCATTTCATTCATCGGGATACTTCTCTGAAACGCTTTTCGAAGATTTTCATAATGCATTTTCATATTTCCTTTTTCATCTTGCATTTTTCCTGCACATACTTCAGTATTGTGCTATCGCACAGACTCTTACGTCTTTTATTATAGCACCCTTGTGCTTCTGTCTGTTGTTCCTATATCAATCTCTTTCTTAGATCTTGGCTGCTGTCTCTTATTTCCTTGCTTTTAACACAATCTCGCTTCGTTATCCTTCCTCATAAATTTGCTTCTCATATTCCTAGATCATTTTCCGCCATAACCTTTGGTTCCTTCACACTACTCCGAAGAACTCTTCTTAGGTACTCATTCTTTAACTTATATACCCCCTGAAAGTCTCTTATCACCAGTTATTAACTTTTCACCTTCCTTTAGTCTTTACATACCACTTTTTTCATTGCAAATTCAAGCCTACATTTTTCCTGCTCTATATTTTCGTCATTTACTTCCGCTCTTTTCTGTAGTTCTTTCCTCTCGAACTCTCCTGTAGCCGTTCCTTCCTTTCGCATCAACAACTCTCAACTAACGAATTGATTCCTGAACTATTATTTCTAGGTCTAGATCATCTTTCTTCTAGTTCACTCTTGTCTGCACATCTCCCGCATTTTATTTTCCATATTTCAGCACAACTTTACCTCCTGAACTCTCATTCAGCATTTTTCTATCATATTATTCTTCGGTATAGTTCTCTGAAACGCTTTCTTACGATATTCACGAGGCATCCACATTTTTCATTTACCTCTTGCACATTTGCTGCACCTACTCCAGCATTGAGCTATTGGAGAGTTCTAAACTCTTCCATCTTTTTCATACAGCTATTACCACGCTTATGCTTCGATATCTTGTTTTCATATTGATCCTATTCTTAGATCTTGGCTGCAGCCCATTTTTTCCTAGATTTTCAGACATTCTCTCTTCGTTACTTTCTCCATAAAATCTTAGTGCTCTTCTTATATTTCTAGATCATTTTCCGGAATTATGTTTGGTTCTTTCACGCTCCTCCGAAGAACCCTTGTCCCGTACTCATTCTCTGTCTTGTGTTCTCCTGAAGCCTTACCTTCCGCTTGCTTCTCCTTATCTCGACTAACGCATTTATTTCTGAACTATTCTCTTGTATCATTACTCTCTAGCCTTCTACTCGCATTTCACTCTCGCACAATTATCTCTAGGTCCAGTTCCTTATTTTTCCCGTTTACTCTCATCTGCACCTCTCCCGCATATTTGATTCATATGAAATACATACCACTTCGTCCCAAACACTCATTTGAATTTTTCTCTCATTAAACTTTGGGATTTTTCTCTGGAGAGCTTTTCTGAGTTTTTCGCAACGCACTCAAATTTTACATTGTCCTCTTGTACTTTTTGTATTCACCCCGTACTTCACTTTCGAACAAAGTTCCTCCCTCTTCTAGTTCACCCTTGTCTGCACATCACCCGCAATATATGTTCCATATATTCAGCACAACCCGTCCTCCTGAACTATCATTTGGCATTTTTCTATTATTTTATTCTTCGGGATACTTCTCTGAAGCGCTTTCTTACAATATTCACGATGCACTCTCCTCTTACAATTTTCTCTTGCATTTTTCCTGCACCTACTACAACAATTCGGTATGGCACAGATTAAAACTCTTACGTCTTCTTCATACAGCACTAACCACGCTTGTGCTTTAGTCTCTTGTTTTCATATTGATCCAATTCCCAGTTCTTGGCTGCCGCCTAATTTTTCCTTGATTTTCAGAAAATCTCTCTTCGTTATTTTCCTCATTAATTCTTTAAGCACTTCTCATATTTCTTCCTCATTTTCCGCCATTATCTTTGATTCTTTCACACTACTCCGCAGATCTCTTCCTCCGTACTCTTTCCCTGTCTTTCATACCTATTCAAAGTCACCAGACGTATTGATTTCACCTTCCTTTTGCCTTAACTCACCGGTTTTTCCACTGAGAATTTCAACTTACATTTTCTTCTGCTCTCGTTTCGTCAATTACTTTCGCACCATCCTGCAATTATTTCCTTCCGAACTATTTCTATGCATTTTCGTCCGATCGTATCTCCTTATCTCGTCCTTTGCATTCATATCTGAGTTCTCGTCCTATACAATAGTCTCTACCTTTTTTTCTCATTTCCCGCACGCACTTTCATCTCTAAGCTCAGTTCTTCCTTTTGCTCTCTTCCGCACTGCTTCCGCATTTTTTCCAATATTTACAGCTTACCTCTACCTCCTAAACTCTTATTAGGCATTTTCTCTCATAGTATTCTTCGGTATACTTCTCTGAAACGCTTTCCTAAGATTTTCATAAGGCACTCTCATATTACATTTCATCTTGCACTTTTCGAGTACTGAAATTTGAACCTAAATTTTCGCCCACTCTATCGTTTCGCCAAATACTTCCGCTTTCGTTGTTAATTAGATAAAAATGCCAACTGAGAGTTTGGGACGAAGTGGTATGCATTGCGTATAAAACAAAGATGCTGGAGAAGTGCAAAATAGAGTAAACGAGGAAAATGGGGAACTGGACCAAGAGAATATAGTGCGAAAGTGAAGCGCAATAATGAACTTGAGGAAGGATAACGAGAGTGATAGTATAAAAATCAAGGAAAGAAGTGACGGAAACCAAGATCTAAGATTAGGATCAATATGAAAACAAGAGACTGAAGCACAAGATTGGTAAGCGCTTTATGAGAAAGACGTAAGAATTCAGATCTGTGCGATAACACAATGCTGACGTAGGTGCAGGCAATGTGCTAGAGGAAAATGTAAAACGGCAGTGCTTCGTGAACATTGTAGAAAAATGTTTCAGAGAATTATCTCAAAGAAAAATATGATAGTAAATTGCCAAATGAGAGTTAGGAGGACGAGTTGTGCTGTGAATATGGAACATAAAATGCGGAAGATGTGCAGTCGAGAGTGGACGAGAAAAAAGAGGAATTAGATCTAGCTCTCCAGATAATAGTACGAAAATGAAATTCGAGAAAAAAGTTAGAGTATTGAACAGAAAAAGAGTTCAGGAATAAACGCATTAGTCGAGAAAAGGTGAAACGCAATAAAGGAAGGGCAACAAGAGAGTTCGGGAGGAAAGACCTACATGAAAGAGCGGACTTAATTGGCGAAACGATAGACGGGCGGAAATGTACGTTCAAATTGCCAGTGGAAAAAGGAGCATGTTACTCCGATAGGAAGGTAAAAAATTAATAACTGGTGATAAAAGACTTCGAAAGGGTAAGAAAGATAGAGAATGAGTACGTAACAAAAGTTCTTTTAGATAGTGTGAAAAAACTAAGATGAAGGCATAAAATGATGGCTGATGATGAGTCAGAAGGCTATATATTAGAAGTTGACCTGGAATATCCAGACCTTTTACATGATGCGAATAGAGATCTTTCGTTCTGCCCGAAATCACGTGTACCTTTAGGTGCAAAATTACCGAAACTACTTGCAACGGTTTATAGAAAAGAGAAGTATGTCATACATTACAGAAACTTGAACTAAGCTCTCGCCAATGGTTTGATCCTAACTAAAATACACCGGGTGCTCAAATTCAGACAATCGCCCTGGTTAAAGTCATACATTGAAAAGAACACAGCTTTAAGAGCTGCAGCATTGAACGATTTCGAGAAGAATCTCTACAAACTTATGAATAATAGTGTGTTTGGTAAGACGATGTAGAATCTACGCAAATATTGAATCGTAAAACTTGTTGTACACTACAAGGGTAGATTGGGGCCAAACGTTACATTTCAAATTCTCATTTCTTCATTCATTTTATCGATTTCTAATACTATAATGACCTCATAGAAGGGTGTGCCTGGAGCCTGGAGGTGTGTGGCGTTTGTCATCGAAATTTCTTAGTGCTACTTTATATTGTTGAACTGAAAAGACATGATGAGCCTGAGAGCAATATCTTCGAAATAACATTTTCTATAATCATAAAAAGAGATACATTTTTTGATTACACCTTTTTTTATCCCTTTACCTTCCTTGACGCATTCCGTCTCCTCAATAAGGAACGAATACATTTTCGAGTGGAGACCAACAAATTCTTTCATAATCTTTCCATTGGCCTCATCTCTCATAAGACCCAAGACTCTATTATTGACTCGAAAAATATTGAATTGGTTATCTAGTAGGTATTCAGATGTATCAAAATGGGTATAGCAATCATGTTTTATAATTTCATATGGATCATTAGGCATCTCGATCACAATGCCGTCAGTATCTATATAACCTAAGATACATTCTGGAGATTTATTCTTAACGTAACCATAAAAGAAATTATAAACACATGTTCTCAAGATGTCCAATATTGCCAAACTTACGTACAATGGTTTATTAAAGATTGTACCACTCTTTCAGCTAAATTGCCATTAGATCTTCATGAATGAAGAAATGGGAACGTACATTTTCGCCCGTCTATCGTTTCGCCAATCAATTCCGCTCTTTCCTCTAGTTCTTTCCTCCCGAACTCTCCTGTTGCCCTTCCTTTATTTTGTTTCACCTTTTCTCGACTAATGCGTTTATTCCTGAACTCTTCTTCTGTTCAATACTCTAACATTTTTCTCGAATTTCAATTTCGTACTATTAACTCTAGAGATCTAATTCCTCTTTTTTCTCGTTCACTCTCGACTGCACATCTCCCATATTTTATGTTTCATATTCACATCACAGCTCATCCTCCTAACTCTCATTTGGCAATTTACTATCATATTTTTCTTTGGGATACTTCCCTGAAACGTTTTTCTACAATATTCACGAGGCACTGACGTTTTATATTTTCCTCTAGCACATTGCCTGCACCTACGTCAGCATTGTGTTATTGCACAGATCTGAATTATTACGTCTTTCTCATATAGCACTTACCAATCTTGTGCTTCAGTCTTTTGTTTTCATATTGATCCTAATCTTAGATCTTGGTTTCCGTCACCTCTTTCCTTGATTTTCATACTTTCTCTCTCGTTATCCTTCCTCAAAATTCATTATTGCACTTCACTTTCGCACTATATTCTCTTGGCCCAGTTCCCCATTTTCCTCGTTTACTCTATTTTGCACTTTTCCAGCATCTTTGTTTTATATGCAATACATACCACTTCGTCCAAAACTCTCAGTTGGCATTTTTCTCTAATTAACGACGAAAGCGGAAGTAATTGGCGAAACGATAGAGTGGGCGAAAATTTAGGTTTAAATTTTCAGTACACGAAAAGTGCAAGATAAAATGTAATATGGAAGTGCCTTATGAAAATCTTAAGAAAGCGTTTCAGAGAAGTATCCCGAAGAACACCATGAGAGAAAATGCGTAATGAGAGTTTAGAAGGTAAAAGTATGATGTAAAGATGGGAAAAAATGCGGAAGCAGTGCGGAAGAGAGTACACTAGCAAAAGGAAGAACTGAGCTTAGAGATAAAAGTACGTGCGGGAAATGAGAAAAAAAGGTAGAAACTATTGTATGGGACGAGAACTCAGATATGAATGCAAAAGACGAGATAAGGAGATACGAACCGACGAAAATGCATAGGGATAGTTCGGAAGGAAATAATTGCAGGATGGTGCGGAAGTAATTGGCGAAACGAGAGCAGAAGAAAATGAAAGTTGAAATTCTCGGTGGAAAAACCGGTGAGTTAAGGCAAAAGGAAGGTTGAATCAATACGTCTGGTGATAATAGACTTTGAATAGGTATGAAAGATAGGGAAAAAGTACGGAGGAAGAGACCTTCGGAGTAGTGTGAAAGAACCAAAGATAATGGCGGAAAATGAGGAAGAAATATGAGAAGCGCTTAAGGAATCAATGAGGAAAATAACGAAGAGAGATTTTCTGAAAATCAAGGAAAATTTAGGCGGCAGCCAAGAACTAGGAATGGATCAATATGAAAACAAGAGACTGAAGCACAAGCGTGTTTAGTGCTGTCTGAAGAAGACGTAAGAGTTTAAATCTGTGCCATACCGCAATGCTGTTGTAGGTGCAGGAAATGAGCTAGAGGAAATTGTAAGATGAGAGTGCATCGTGAATATCGTAAGAAAGCGTTTCAGAGAAGTATCCCGAAGAATAAAATGTTAGAAAAATGCCAAATGAGAGTTCAGGAGGACGGGTTGTGCTGTTAATATGGAACATAAAATGCAGGTGATGTGCAGTAAAGGGTGAACTAGATGAGAGAGGAACTTTGTTCGAGAGTAAAGTGCGGGGTCAATTCAGAAAGTACAAGAGGAAAATGTAAAACTTGAGTGTGTTGAGAAAAAATCAGAATCCAGAAAAAAATTCCAAAGTTTAATGAGAAAAAAATTCAAATGAGTGTTTGGAATGACTTGGTATGCATTTCATATGAAACAAATATGCGAGAGAGGTGCCGATAAGAGTAAACGGGAAAAATAAGGAACTGGACCTAGAGATAATAGTGCGAAAGTGGATTGCGAGTAGGAGGCTAGAGAGTAATGATACAGGAGAATAGTTCAGTAATAAATGTGTTAGTCGAGATAAGGAGAAGCGAGCGGAAGGAAAGGATTCAGGAGAACACAAGACAGAGAATGAGTACGGGAGAAGATTTCTTCGGAAGAGCGTGAAAGAACCAAACATAATTCCGGAAAATGATCTAGAAATATGAGAAGAGCGCTAAGAACTTATGGAGGAAGTAACGAAGAGAGATTGTCTGAAAATCTAGGAAAAAATGGGCTGCAGCCAAGATCTAAGAATAGCATCAGCGTGGTAATAGCTGTATGAAAAAGACGGAAGAGTATGGATCTCTGCAATAGCTCAATGCAGGAGTAGGTGCAGCAAATGTGCAAGGGGAAAATGAAAAATGTGGATGCCTCGTCAATATCGTGAGAAAGCGATTCAGAGATGTATACCGAAGAATAATATGTTAGAAAAATTCTGAATGAGAGTTCAGGAGGTAAAGTTGTGCTGAATTATAGGAAATAAAATGCGGGAGATGTGCAGACGAGAGTGAAAGAGCAAAAAGATGATCTAGACCTAGAAATAATAGTACGAGAGGAAATGCGAGAGAAAAGCTAGAGAGTATTGTACAGGAGAGGTGTTCAGGAATCAATTCGTTAGTTGAGATGTGGTGATGCGAAAGAAAGGAACGGCTACAGAAGAGTTCGACAGGAAAGAACTACAGAAAAGTGCGGAAGTAAATGGCGAAAATATAGAGCAGAAAAAATGTAGGCTTGAATTTGCAATGAAGAAAGTGATATGTTAAGACGAAAGCAAGGTGAAAAATTAATAACTGGTGATAAGAGACTTTCAGGGGGTAAATAACTTAAAGAATGAGTACCTAAGAAGAGTTCTTCGGAGTAGTGTGAAGGAACCAAAGGTTATGGCGGAAAATGATCTAGGAATATGAGGAGCAAATTCATGAGGAAGGATAACGAAGAGAGATTATGTTAAAAGCAAGGAAATAAGAGACAGCAGCCAAGATCTAAGAAAGAGATGGATATAGGAACAACAGACAGAAGCACAAGGGTGGAAAGTGTTATTTCAAAAGACGTAAGAGTCTGTGCGATAGCACAATACTGAAGTATTAGCAGGAAAAGTGCAAGATGAAAGTGCATGATGAAAATCTTTGAAGAGCGTCTCAGAGAAGTATCCCGATTAATAAAATGAGATAAAATGAGAAATGTGAATTTAGGAGGAAGGGATATGCTGTAAATATGAAAGAAAAAAGGCGGAAGCAGTGAAGAAGAGAGTACACGAGTAAAAGGAACAACTGGGATAAGTAATCAATGTGCGTGAGTGAAATGGGAGGAATAGGTTAGAGACAATTGTATAAGACAAGAACTCAGAAATGAATGCGTTAGACGAGATAAAGAGATACGAGTAAACAAGAATTCTGACGAAGAGTTCGGTAAGGAAAAATTACAGGATGGTGCGGAAGCAATTTTCGAAGCGACAGAAGAAGACTTCTTCAGCGTAGTGTGAAAGAATCAAAGATAATGGCGGAGAATGAGGAAGGAATATGAGCGCAATAAAAATTTATGAGGAAAATGAAGAAGAGAGATTGTCTGAAAAACAAGGAAAAAATAGGTGGCAGCCAAGATCCAATAATAGGAATAATATGAAAACAAGAGACTGTAACACAAGCGAGGTTAGTGCTGTCGGAAAAAGAAATTCGATCTGTGCAATAACACAGAAAGTATACGAGCAAACGGATGAACTAGTCCTAGAAATAATAGTGCGTAAGTGAAATGAGAGGAAAAGGGTAGAGGTTATTGTACAGAACAAGAACTCAGAAACAAAGGTGTTAGACAAGATAAGGAGAATCAAGGGGACGAAATGATTTATGTGGATATCGGGAGGGAGAGTTACAGGAGAGCGGAATTAATTGGCGAAACGGAAGAGCAGATAAGAATGAAGGTTTAAATTCTCAGTGAAAAAATAAATAATTCAAATCAAAAGGAATTTGAAAGAGATATGGCAGGTTATAAAGGAATTTGGAGAGGCAAGAAAGACAGAGAATGTACAGAAGAAAAGTTCTTCAGGGAAGGATGAAAGTAGGAACCGAAGATAAAGGCAAAAAATGGTCAGGTATATGAGAAGCGAAATAAAATTTTATGAGGTAGAATAGTAAAGAGGGAAAGTGTGAGAATCAAGGATAGAAAAGATGGAAGTCAAGGTCTAAGAAAGGGGTATATATAATAACAAGAGATAGAAGCATGAGCATTAAAAAGCTGTATAAATAAGACATTAACATATGGTCGATAGCAAAGTGCTGGGGTGAATGCAGAAAAAGTACAAGAGGGAAATGAAAAATGTGAGTGCGTCGTGAAAATCTCAGCAATGCACTCCACAAAAAATTCCCGATATTTATTGAGACAAAAATGCCCAATGAAAGTTTTGGACTTGATATAAAGCAAAGATGCGAAAGAAGTGCAGAGGAGAGTAAACGGTGAAAATGGGAAAATGGACCTAGAGATAATAGTGTGAAAATGAAAATCCAGGAAAGGGCTAGAGAGTTATGGTACGGGAGAAGAGTTCAGGAATATATGCGTTAGTCATGATGAGGAGATGAAGCGGAAGGCAAGGCTTCAGAAGAGTTCGGGAGGAAAGAACTACAGAAGAGTTCGGGAGGAAAGAGCTACAAAAGAGTTCGGGGGGAAAGAACTACAGGACAGAGCGAGAGTAATAGGCGAAACGACAGATCGAAAGGAAATGTAGGTTGAAATTCTGGGTGGAAAAAGTGGTACGTTGAGGCAAAAGGAAGGTGAGAGAAATATGTCTGAAAAGGTAAGAGAGAGAGAGAATGAGTACAGAAGAAGAGTTCTTCGGAGTAGTGTGAGAGAACCAAAGATAATGGCGGAAAATGATCTAGGAATATGAGAAGCTCTATAAGTATTTATGAGGAAGGTTAACGAAGAGGAATAGTCTGTTATGCTCCTTTTAAAATGTGTAAATTTGACTGTAATGCATATACATAACACGATCATTCAAATGGCATACCCAATTGCATTTTTCAGAGCAAAAAAGCGAAATATTACCTATGTATTTTTCCATACTTTTCAAAATATTTGACATATTCTGTGGTCTTCAAACAGATGATTTCTGAATTAACCCTGTAATTTTATGAAGTTACTATTAGAGGTATTGAACGAACAACACTCAGAATTTTACTGAATTTAATTAAGCTTTCAGTGCCATCAGAGTCATATTATGGTTTCACTTGTTTATGAAAACTCACCTCAAATCTTCTTTGTGTGATTTCTGCAAAATGCAGTATTTTTTAGCGGCAGTATGTAGGAGGAAAAGTGAAAAGGATAATTCTCCGCGACCATAAATTCATAATTATTCAGAAGATGCCGATCGGTGTCAATCATTAAATGAAATGAATTTATACTCTCTAAAAGACAATTTCATCTTTATAAAGATGAGGAGTTTTTAGAAAGAATATATAGCGAAAATGAACCAATCTCATCTTTTTCATTTCGTATTAGAAGAGCTATAGTAAGGACAACTTGAAAATATAAGGCCATTGATTGTATTTAGTGCATATGTCTATAATAAGATATATTATGGCTGAAGGTACAGGTTTCAGAAACCATAGTTATTTTTCATAAAAATTTGGAATGGTTACTCGATCGTAACAGATTTGCAACTTAAAATTGTCAGAGTAGGCTATGATTTGTAAATTATTATGTTGCGAATTTTTGAAAAACTGAACTATGCATTCATGACGGACGTCAATATGACGGTGAAGATAACGTGCTTATATTTAAAGTAGGGAAAAAATGGTGACTATAAAACAATGGTTTCCAGAATTGATGAAATGTCTGAAATTAGAAATATTGAGCAATTTTCAGCAAGATGTCCATACGAGAGAAGCAGTTAATTTTGATTTTTTCATAAACCGCTTTCGATATTATAGAAGAGCTATAGTAAAGACAATTTCAAAATCTAAAACAAGAGATCTTTTTCTATTCAGTGCATATGAATTAGGAATATGTGTTATGGATTAAGGTACAGATTTCGAAACCCATCGCCTTTGTCCAGAAAAACAGGGAGAAAAAGTTGTGAAACGTGTTACACTCCACCAAATAAACTGTACTATTAGTAACTCTCTGGTAACAGTTTCGTTATTCGAACTTCACAGAGAAAGCTATGATTTGTGAACTGAGGCTTCGAAATTCACAGTTGGGGCTTTTTGTAAATGTCTTTCTATTTTTCAATTGTAATTTTTGGCCAGATAATTAAATTTTATTCTAAATATGAGAATTTTTTTTTTGTGGAAATGTGCTCCCAGATTAATTTGAAATACCTCATCACCAATCTTCGTAAACAATTTCAGTTCATACTTAATTCCAGTTGATCAGGTCAAAGAAAATCTGAGGATATGAAATGGAAGGACTAGCGAAACAGTAATTTATCAACTGCAATTTTGTTTCAAAGATTTTCAACAATTCTTAATACCGTTTTGAATTCGTAGCAAAAATGTTCGAATCTGAAAATTAAAAATCCTCGAAAACTTGCAAGACGGTAATTTCGATACTTGGTTCAAGGCAATAAATTTGCGAATGAATCATGTTAATCATACTCATCATGCATTTATATTAGTAGAGAGAAATCAATTATTGTCATCCCAAAATACAAATAGAAAACGTACATACTAATTTTTTCACTACCATCTTCATTTTATGTCGAAGTTGAGGTTGAAAAGAATCGACAGAATAAAATATAATCCCGTTTCTGTTACAACAAAAAATGTGAATTGGTTTGGAATTAGCCAGAAAAGGAAACAATTACAAATGTCAAAGAAGTTTCTTAATTGAAAGAATATTACGAAAATTGTTCGTAAACTGATCAGTGGAGTACTGCGAATAAGTTTGAAATGTCTCCGGAATAGAAAACACTTTGTAGATTTTAGATGAAATTTAGGTCGTGTAATAATGGAGGCTGTAAACAATAGCTTGAATTCCAAGTTAGGGCTGAAAATGTCAAAATCTGCAGGAGTTACGGAGAAAAAAACCAATTTTTAATGAAATGTCAACACCCTGTAGCTCAGTAACGAAGCTTTTGCGGACCTATGTTTATATGAACTGTTGTTCTTGAAATTGCACACTGATTAACCTCCTCAAATTGTGACATGCTTTTACGTAAATATACTATTTTTATATGAAGTTTTTTCCTCAAATCTGTAACTCCTGTATGATATGTTCTATACAGAAAAATCGTTAACATAGTTACATATGAAAGTTATGATTTTATGATGAAATATCATATATCTTGATGTTTTTGACATTTTTTTGGATCATGAAAAACCGCGAGTTCCACCAACATTTCTTTTACCTGATTTAAGAGTTTTCTCAAATATTTGACATCTGAAATTGGATTCTTTCCTCATATTTCCCCCCATTCTTAGATATTATTTTCTAATAGATTGATTAATATTGAATTGAAACGATGATGTCCCACGATGGACGGGCCTGATAAGTTTGCAGGAAGAAGGATAGTCAAAGGAAAGATGAGAGTAGTTTCAGATCTTATGAGTGTGAGTATCATAAAATACTGGATCTTTTATAGGTATTTAACAAGCACGGTGAAATTTTATTAGACTCAATAGTTCGATTCGAAAATTGAGTTTTTAGACTACAGAATATGTCAAAACTTCTGAAAGCCATGGAAATAAGAGGCCTGTATTCTTGCAGATGGAAGACACTTTCATCAATTTATTTAGTTGTTAATTGTTCTTTGTTTAAGGTTGATTTTGAATAAGTATAAGTTAAAAATCATGGAAACTAAATCTGTCCATAAAACGAGTTTTCATGAAATAGTGTATTTTGAAAATTTATATATCGGACAATATGTCAATTAACATGGGTTTATTTGTAAAACAGTAATTCTTTTATCGATCAATTTCTTTTGTTTCTTAACCTGTTGTGATAGTCACTTGTGAACGAAGGATTTTAATGTTTTAAACTTAAAATGTTATTACCTACATGTAGTTTTCATATTCTCTGTTGAACGAAATATTTTTGATAATTTCTACTCGAAGTTTTGTTATATACATGTAATTTCTCATTTTTTTTTTGCTAAGCGAAAGATTTTTGAAACTTTATGTCGAGGTTGTATTCTAAAGTTTCAATCAATGTTAGTACCCAATATGAGCAATATTTGTATGTTAGTCGTCCCATTTTCAGTTTTTCTCTTTCCCAAATAAATTTAATCGTAGTTCCTAGAGGAAGACGCATTTCTGGCGTCGAAACGTTGGAATGTTTTAGAGAAGCAAAATAAAATCAGGAGCTTAAAGATTTATTCGTTGTTGTATTAATGAGAAGTCCGTTGTTCGGTGGGAAAAGTGATTGTTGAATATTAGCGGACTTGGAACTGATTACATGACTAAATAGTTTACACTTATTCTTATGGGGATATCAGCAATTCATTTAGTTGTCAAGTATTCTTTTTTTTAATTTGATATCGAATAAGTATAAGTTGAGTCTCAGAAGACGAGTTATCAATATAAAGGCAACTTTTGAGAAAACCTATCGCCTATTTGTATTATTTTATTTTATTCAGCAAATAACATACAATTCAATAACTTTTCACTCGAAAACGGTTAGATAAAATTTCAACTATCAAAAAAGTTTCTAAATTGAAAGAAAATGGCGAAAATTGATCAAACGCTGATCAGTGGTGTACCACAAAAATGTTTGAAAGGGTAAAACAGGATTTGGCCTACGAAAAGAAAACAGCTTGTGAATTTCAGTTAAAATCTAGATAGTGCAATGATGGAGGCTGAAAATAGCTTGCATTCCAAATTTGGGATGAATATCTCAAGAACCGCTGGACTTTCGAAGAAAAAACTAGTTCTTTATGGAAATTTAAACACCCTGTTGCTCCGCAACGAAGCATTTACGGACCTATGTTTACATAACCTTTTTTTCTAAAGAAGAAAAAGTCCTGTTTTTCTTCGTTTGTAATCCTCAGAGGGTGCTGGCTTGTCAATTATACTACTACAGCAGAAGCATTAAAGCATTGTCATACGTTCCCCCATAAGTGGCGAATTATTCACAAGTAGCAAGTACACATTTTAACTTAAATTGTAAAATACAAAATATAAGATTCTCAGTATATTTTGAAAAGCAATGATGTTCATATATGCACTAATGATATATTCCATGAAAACTCATCGCTAAACAATCACTGTGAGGTTTTATTAGACTAAAGATTTGGATTTGAAGATTTTGTTTCCAGACCACAGAATATGTCGAATATTTTGAAAACTATGGAAAATAGATAGAGGTAATATTTGAGAAATTCGCTTTCTTGGCCTGAAAAATGCAATCGGGTATGCCACTAGAATAATTGTGTGTTAGTTGCTAATTACTATATAGAGTGGTATACTATATGCAAAAGAGCAGGATATAGCCGAGTTATTCCAATTCTTTTTTTTTGCTATCGAACGTTCTGGTTTCAATGCTACAAATTGAAATGTAAACTATGAACTATGAAGACTTTTCGGTACCAAAGTTACATATCGAAGTGATGTTTTTTTTTTTATGTACAATATATTTAACTTCTTCGACATTTGTAATTGTTTCGTATCTCCGACCGTTCTCGAGCATAAAATTATTGAACGAAAGTTTGCATTTGCATAACTGACAGCACATCTTAAAACACTTCTTAAAAAGTATGACTCGCAGGCTTAGATCTTTGATTTATTTCGACAAATGCTAATAATGAATCAGTGTCTGCTCAAACTGTTAATTAAATCAACGATTAGTTTTAAGATTAAGTTTTTTCGGGCCTACCTGTCAAATATTTCTTCTATTTCTCTATTCATCGAAAAACATACATCTCAAATAATTCAACTTTAATTATTTTTCACTCGAAAACTGTTAAACAACGAAAATTGAATGAACGCTGATCAACAGCGTACTACAAAAATGTTCGAAAGGAAAAAAGAAGACATTGCCGTGTTGTCCGTCGCAATAGCTTCGTTACGGAGCTATAGGGTGTTGAAAATTCCGGAAAACTTTTTTCTTTGGAATTCCTGCAGTTTTTGAGATATTCAGGCCAAATCTAGAATGCAAGCTTTTCTCAGCGACCTCTATCGTTACACGTCATAAGTTTTAACTGAAATTCACAAGATTTTTTCCGAGGCCATATTTTCTTTTGCCCAGCGTATAATCAGTTTTCGTCACCTTCGTTCAAGTTTGACGATTATAATTTTTTCATATCTCCAATTGCTTTGGAGTGAAAAATTATCGAATTGGAATCATTCATATTGTATGTTATTCGCTAAAACGAAAAATAGAAGAAACACTTGATAGGTATGCCCGAAATTTGCTTTTATTTTGATAGCTCTGCTTCTGACACTCATTTTATACTTATTCAATATCACACTAAAAGCAAGAACAATTTGAGACTGTATAAATTGATGGAAGTATCTTACACCTGCAAGAATACAGGTTTCTTATTTCCATAGTTTTCGAAATTTTTGAAATATTCTGTGGTCTGAAAACAAAATTTTCAAATAGAACTATTAAGTCTAACGAAAATTCACTGTGCTGGTTTTAAGATAACTATTCTACTATTTCTACGAACTGTCAATTAATGATCCTGTATTTTAGGAAACTCACACTTATGAGATCTAAAAAGACTCTTGTCTTTCGTAAAACTAGCCTTCTTCCTAAAAACTTGACAGGCTCGTCCTTTGCTCATCATCGTTTCAATTCAATATTAACCAATGTAGTTGAAAATAATATCTAAGAATAGGGAGAAATTCGAAAAAGTACTCCAATTTCAGACGTCGATTATTTTGAAATACTCTCAAATGAGGTAGAAGAAATTTTGATGGAAGTTACATAATAACATAACAACTTGATTGGGTAAATCTCCGTGCAGATTTTAGAAAAAACTTCATATAAAAACACAACACAGCAAAAGCTTCGTTACGGAGTTACAAAATAATGAAATTTCCGCAAAAATTTGGTTTTTTCTTCAGAACTCCTGCAGTTTTTGAGATATTCATCCCAAATTTGGAATACGAGCTATTTTCTGCATATGTGATATACTACTTTGGAAATTGACAGTGTGACATACTATTACATAACACTCTGTCTATATTAATTTGTAATTTTTGAACCAGCTGAAAAACTATTAGAAACATTTGGCCAAAACCTGCATTCTGCATTTAGTGCGCCACTCGATATAGTAACTACTAAATAAAACGTATATTTTGGCACGGTCCGTCTAAAAAGGTATGAACAAGACAAAACAAACAAAAAAAGAGATTTCGTGACATGGACTCCAGGTTCCTGGTAGATTTCAAGAGATAATAAAATCTGCTGAAAAAATAATAACGCATTTTGCATCAAGTGTGCCACTCGATATAGTAACTACCGATTAATTAATATAAACTAGACAAAACCGAAAACAGGTAGACATTTCGTGTCATCGACTGCAGGTTCATGGTAGATTTCAAGAGATAATATTAGCAGCTGAAATAATGATTACGGATTGTATTCGAACACTAATTTCTTGAAAATACGGTGGGTTCTAGTGAAAATAAATTTAATTTACTGCACATAGGCAGTACAAAACATTCCGAAAAATGGGCGGAATCTCTCCAAAAACTATTTCAGAAACGCTCTGCTCAGGATGAAGCGCAACTTTCACAGTTACCGAAAACTCTTCTGATACTTAATAAGCGTACGTGTGTTCTGGTTGCTTGTGAATGATTCGCCAATTATGAGGGAACGTATGATAATACCTCAGCTGTAGTAGATTTTTTTGCACGCTCGCATATTTTAAGGATTACAAACAAAAACAAACAAACAATCTTTACAATGTATCTGGTGACGAAATTGCATATCCACATTACTCTTTTTCAATTGGTATACCCGATAGTATTTTTCAGGCCGAAAAAGCGAATTTCTCGAATATAACCCATATCTAAATTCCATGATTTTCATATCATTTGATATATTCTGAGGTGCCTAAACACAATTTTCAAATCAGACTCAGAACACTAATAAAATTTTACAGTGCTTGTTCCGCAATAAGTTTTAATAAAAAAACTTCAAATAAACATAAGTCCGCAAAAGCTTTGTTACGTAGCTACAGAATTATGAAATTTCCGCAAAAATTTGGTTTTTTCTTCAAAACTTCTGCAGTTTTTGAGATATTCAGCCCAAATTTGGAATACAAGCTATTTTTTACATATAATACATACTACTTCGAAAAAAGACATGGTGACATACTTTTACATAACACCTTTATGTTTCAATTTGTAATATTTGAACTAGTTGAAAAACAATTAAAAACATTCGGCCGTAACCTGCATTTTGCATATGCAAAAAATAATAAATAAAACTTTCATTTTGCCACGGTTCGTCTAACAACATGATTCGCCAAATATGCGGGAACGTATGATAATGCCTCTGCTGTAGTAGATTTAACTGCACGCTCGCAAACTCTGAGAATTACGACCGAAAATAATCTAGACTATAAAAGGTATCTGGTGACAAAACTGCATATCCACATTACAATTATTCAATTGGCATCTCCGATTGTATTTTGCAGGCCGAAAAGGCCAATTTTCGAGTAATACCTATATATAATTTAAATATTTTTCCTAATATTTTACATTTTCTCTGGTTTCCAACCAAAATTTTCAAATCGATTTTTTGAGTCTAATATCACTTCACAGTGGTTGTTTGGCGATAATTTTTCATAAAATAGTTCATGAGTGAAAATATGAACCGAGTTCCACTTCAAAATGTACAGAGAATTTCTAAATTATTGGAAGTGAATTCAAGTTCCCTCAATCCAATCTATTTTTTCCATTCGAATGAGGAACCCATTCAGAACATAGGTTATTGTGCAGAGCTTCTTTAGTACAAGGTTCAGACTTTTGTAGAAATGGAAAAGCCAAATTGGGATACTCTTTAATTATACAATCCTACCTAGCAATAGCCATTACTCCAAAAATATTTGCATTGTGTTTTCTAAGATCTCCTATATTTGTAGCTCCTCTAATTCCTGTTAGATTCTCAAAATTAGAGCAGTAATTCCTGACCCATTGAATTAATCTGTTGAAATCTGAAATCAAATCAGATTAAAAATTCAATTGATTTTCACATTAGAAGAGCTATAGTTAGGACAATTCAAAAATATAAAACATATTATTTTCTATCATGCACTGTTTATTAACATAATTAAATATGTTATGTTATCCGTAAGGTACAGATTTCAAAAACCATAGTCATAATTCAGGAAAACAGGAATGAAATGTTGAGAAACATGTCACTCTTCACCGATTGCATTCTAGTAGGTATCTTACTGGTAACAGATGAAAAGTAAGACTTCTTAGCGTAGGCTTTGATTAGTGAACTATTATGTTAGGGAATTTTTGAAAAATGTGAATATGACGTTGAGGAAGCGAAAAAAACGTGCTCATGAGACGTAAACCAAATAGAGGATCGGTATGAAATTTGAAGTTCTGAGCAGGGCCAGTATACACGGTGTAGAAAGATTTAATTTAATTTCAAATAATATCTAAGAATGTGGAGAAATTTGAAGAAGAACTCCAATTTCAGACGTCAGATATTTGGAAAAACTTTTAAATCAGGTGAAAAGAATGTTGATGGAAATCACAGTTTTTCATAATCCAGAAACATTTCGAAAACATTAAAATATATGATAAATCTAAATAAAATAATAGCTCTGATATGTAACTATGTTGCCGATCTTTCTATCTAGATCATATTATGAAGGAGTTACATAACAATATAACAATTTGAGAGGGCAAATCTACGTGCAGTTTTGAGAAAATACTTCATACAAACAGAGGTCCGCGAAAGCTTCGTTACGGAGCTATAGGATGTTTTTTCCACAAAACTCTTGCAGTTTTTGAGATATTCAGCCCAAGCTATATTTTTTAGCCTCCATCTTTACGCGTCCTAAATTCTGACTAGAATACACATGGTGTTCTCTATTTCGGAGCCATGTCTTCTTTTGCCCTTTCAAACATAGTTACAATTTTCCACTGTAGCTAATGAACGATTTTCGTCTATTTTACTCTATTTCTTTCAATGTGGACACTTCTTTGACATTTGTATTGTTTTCGTATCTCCGACCGTTCTCCATCAAAAAATTGTTGAACGAGTGTTTGCATTCGCATAACTGGAAGCACTTCTTATTAAAAAGTATGACACGTAGCCTTAGATTTTGATTCATTTTGACAGTTGCTGAAGTTTTAGGACTTTCTAAATTATTGCTTTAAGAGAAAATGGCTAATTCTACTAACGCCGAATTTTCTGATACCCATTACATGTACGGTCTGGCTGACGGAAACACAACAGAAGCTGAGCGGTTATATCAGGTTCGCGTTCCAATTAGAAAGATAACAGACAGGTGAACATTTTCAAATATTCAAAGAAGGTAGAGGAATACTGATACTTTTCCTTCAAATAATCGTTTTAAAGATGCAACAAAAACTATGAGATCTCCAGATATTTAGGAAGTAGTTTTGAATTGCATTGATTTGAATTCTCATGCGAGTACAAGAAAAATTGAAGGACAGTTGAATATTTCACATGTTCTAATTTGGAGAATTCTTCACGTTTTTCTGTTGTACCCATTTCATATTCAACGCGTCCAAACTCTACTTCCTCGTGATTTTCCTTCAAAACTGAATTTCTGTCGATGGTTCTTAGTTAAAATAAGAGAAAATGCTCATTTTGATAGTGAAATAATATTCACTGACGAAGCTTATTTTCTCGAGATTTGTTATCACATATTTTTAAAATAATAATTATAGAACTGAGGAGAACCCCCTTTCATTGAAGAACCTCATCGTCCAGATCATTTCTCACTAAATGTCTGAGTCGTAATAATATGAAATTACTTGATGAGGTCTCCAGCAGATTTCAGTGTAGAGGCTGAAGAATTGTTGCATAATACATTCTACAACCAACAGATAATGCGGAGTGGGCCAGAACTATGGCCTCCTAGTTCCCGAGACTCGAAAAGTTTAGACTTATACTGATGGGAATATCTCTAACAGATAGTTTTCACCACTCCAGTTAACACTGTACAAATATTAAGAAATCGAATATGAACCCATTGTGACAAGATAAGAATTACCACAGGAATATTACAAGGAGTGCGTGATAATATGCGAATAAGGACAGAGGCCTGTACTCTTGCAGGTGGAGGACACTCCCAGCAATTTATGTAGTTTTTAATTGTTCGTTATTTTATTATATAATTGACTAAGTAAAAGTTGAGTGTCAGAAGAAGAGCTATCAAACTGAAAGCAAATTTCAGGCATACCCATCGAGTTTTTTTATTATTTTTTCTGTTTATTGAATAACATACAATTCAAACAATTCAAATTCAATAACTTTTCATTTGAAACTGGTTGGAGATTCGAAAAAATTACAACTGTCAAAGATGTTTCTAAATAGAGCGAAGATGACGAAATTGATTGTACGCTGATCAATGGCGTAGCACAAATAATTTGAAAGGGCAGAAGAAGACATGTCCTCGGAAAAGAAAACACCCTGCGAATTTCAGTTGAAATCTAAGACGTGTAATGACAGAGGCTGTGAAAAAAAGCTTGCATTCCAAATTTGGGCTAAACAATTCAAAAACTGCAGGAATTTCGAAGGATATCCAGTTTTTCTGGAAATTTCAACACTCTGTTGCTACGTTACGAAACTTTCACGGGTCTATGTTTCTATGAATTTTTCTTCTTAAAATTTTACTTTGATTAACCCCCTCAAATAGTGACATACTATTACTAGAATAGACAAGGTGACATACTATTACAAACATAGACAGGGTGACATTCTATTACGTAACATATGTTTATTTTAATTTGAAATATTCGAACCAGCACTTTCGATAGGTGAAAAACAATTAGAAACATTCGTCCATAACCGGCATTTTGCATTAAGTGCGTCACTCGATATAAAAACTACCAAGTAATACATACTTTTATTTTGATTCAGTCCGTCTAGGAAGTAATAAACTAGACAAAACAAAAAACAGGCCGACATTTCGTGATATTGATTGTTGTAATATTAGCTGCTGAAATAATAATTACGGATTGTACTCGAACGCTAGTTTATTTAATTTACGAAGAGGTTCAAAGTGAAAAAAAAGTATAATAATAGTTTTTTATTCATTGTACATAAGCAACACAAAATATTCTCAAAAATAGGCGAAATCTCTCCATATACTATTTCAGAAAAGCTCTGCTCAGGAAGTAGCGCATTTTTCACAGTTACCATGAAAGTACTGTCAAAGTTTCCAACATGAAATCTGTTTTAATACTTAATAATCGTACGTGTGTTTTTGTTGCTTATGAATGATTCTTTAATTATGTTGAAACGTATGGCATTATACCTCTGCTGTAGTAGATTTTTTTCGCACGCTAGCACACTTTGAGGATTTCAAACAAAAAAAACCTAGACTTTACAGGGTATCTGGTAATAAAATTGCATATCCACATTACACTTTTTCAATTGGTGTACTCGAATGTATATTTCAGGCCAATAAATTGAAGTTCTCGAATATTACTTATATCTGATTTCCATATTTTTCATATTTAAGATACTCTGTGGTTTCTTAACACAATTTTCAATTCGAAATCTCAAAACTAATGAAAATTCTCAGTGCATGTTTCGCAATAAGTTTTCATAAAATAGTGCATTAGTGGAAATATGAAACAGATTGCACTTCAAACTCTACGGAGAATCTCAAATGTATTGGATTTGAATTCAGTTTTCTTAGAACCAATCCATTTTTTCTCATTAGTTTGAGGAATCTACTTATAGTATGGTTATCGTGCTGACCTTTTATAATACATTGTTGAGATATTCGAAGTTACAGAAAAGCCGATTATGGAATATGAACTAATGGGTGGTGCAACTACATTAGGAAAATTATTACGAGCAAAACTGATTGAATTCAGTCTTTTTTTTAAGTGTAGGATAAATGGATGAAACACTGTAAACTCAATTGGGGATCCACTTTAATTAGACACTTCTACTTAGCAATAGCAAATACTCCGAAAATAATTGCATAGTGTTTTCTAAAATTCCCTACCTTTGTAGCTCCTCTAAGTCTTGTCGGATTGAAAGAATTAGAGCAGAACTTCTTGACCCATTGAATTAATCTGTTGAAATCTGAAATCCAAAATCAATTTCAAAATTGAAAAAAAAATTCACATTATAAGAGTCATACTAAAGACAAATTAAATATCTAAAACAAGTTACAACCTTTGAGTGCATATGAATATATAAAAATCTGATATGACTTAAGGTACAGATTTCAAAAACCTTGGTTATTATTCAGAACAAAAAAGAATGAAATATGCCAAACCATATCCTAAACGGTGCTTCACGAAAGAAAGTGAGCAATTTTTCAGTTTAATTCTTAAAAAAATTACATTCGGAAGTATGTGGTCTCATTCTTAGAAGATTCAGTGGCAATATGGTTTTTTTAGAAAGGTCCGTCGAAAACATGTGAGGCAAATGCTTTCATGTTTGCGTAATATTTTCCGAAAATAGAGTTCATTCTGTGGTCAAGTACAAAATTCCAATTCCTGGAATGACCAAAGATTCAGATGTTAAATATTTTTTTTATCAAAAATTATTTGTATTTTAATTGATCTATTTTTTTTATGCTTGGTTTTATTAGAATGTACACATGTTTGGACAATCTGAGAGTTTATCATTTACAATTCTGGGGCAGCCTTCTCGGGCTGATTCTCAAGAAAACAACTAATATAATATTTTTCATTTTTTTATAGAGACCTTCGAAGGATCCGAAGAAAGTAAAATAGGTGAAGATGCACTATTTTCAGTTATTTCTCCCAATAGAACTTCATCGCTAATGCATAATGAAACTGGATATCTGATAAGGTAATAATTTTCTCAAATTAAGCATAGCATAAAAAATGTCATTAAATAAGGCAATATCAAAGCGATTTAAATAAGTTATGAGAAGATATGTCGTCTTATTATGAATGCTTGTATATGAGACTACATATTATACTTGGACATCTGATAGAGACTCAGACTGGAGATCATCAGAATTGTGGGAGCTTGTCTGTCTATGAATGACCTCATGAATATTCGGAATGAAGAATATTGGGATTGAACTTAAATACTGCTCATTTCGTTAGCACCGACAAAATAAGCAAGAAATTTTATTAAATCGGGAAAATTTCAACTAATTCGTAATGAATTTATAAGCTTGAGTGTAGTACTTGCATCTACTAATCTTTTCTCAACGATCTATCCGGAAAATGTCAAGTTCAAAGAGTTGAAATCAATAAATTTGCCTCAATGGTAAGAACAATCCAGTTACAACTCATATTTTACTGAAAATTATAAGGTTTGTGTGAACTAATGAATATCTTGGTTATCCAAATGTCGATAATTGTGCTCATTCACTCCACGATAGAGAGGAAAGCAGATATTATTCAGAGAATGTGGATCACTGTTAGTATTTTCTCTTAAAATTTCATAAATTTACTATCGGGATCGTCTCCGTTTAATTCATGGACTAGCATAACTTTATAAGGGTGAAATTTGTAATTTTTCACGATCCTGTAGATAGTGGAAACTGACACAGTAGACAGACATGATAATTTTCTGATGGATCGACTGTTTTCATTTCCAAGTGGCCCACTACTGCTATTTCAGCTGCTTTGTTCTATATAGGTCGATGTTGAACTTTATGTTTTTCGTTAGCCACCAAATCCGTTGTCAACAATTCATTCAACAAGTATAAAGGTACCTGTTTTTCTTGATGGTTTATACAAAAAAAAAACCTTGACGTTTCTCTAGCACAGTTATTATTTCTATAATAGATTGAAATTATTTCAACCCGCCTATCAGTAGGGTAAACTATTTTCATCGTTTGTCTAAAAACGATAACTGTGAAATAGTATAGCGAAAAAAAAAAAAAAGGAAACAGACTTATGATAATCAGATGGATGTTATGAAAACAATTATGCGTTACCTACAAAATACAGATGTTTACCAATATCTCTAATCATCAGTATTACCAATCTCTCTTATTATTACACTTCCATGAGAATTAAAAACATGTATGTGCTGAGCACTAGATTCGTTACTTGAAACTTATATCAGATAATTACTTTTAGTTTTCCTAAAAATATATTTTAACAATTTCTTGAGGATTAAAAACATAAAAATGCTGAGGGTAAGATTCGTTGATCGAAAATTGAAATTAAAATAATAAACTTCAGAGCTTCTCAAGGTAGGATTTCGATTTTACATGCTCCGAAATTTATTTTGCGGTATTTTTCTTGACACATAGGGGGTACACATTTCCTTTTTAATACAAATTTCCGTAGTGTTCATGTTTTTTGTGTGATATTAATCACGGATAATAATTAATGATAAATAAATGAGAAGAATACCTTTCCTAATATATGTCACTCGGCCCACTTTCACAGTAATGAAAGTTGTCTTAAGTGGTACTGATAGTAAGGGTTGATTTTATATGCTCTGAACCAAAATCAGAAATTGATCCCCATCGAACAAAACATTGATGTGCTATCACTTTTTTCGCCAAAATTATTCTATTTAGAGATAGAGAGAATGCGTTGAAACGCATTGTACATTACAATAGTAGAAACAGGTACTTAACACTATAGAAGGAGATTTCAGACAGGTTTGCTTTAAGAAATAACAGGATTCAATAATGTTTACGAAAACAGATGTAATGCACCATTATATAAGGTTCCGTAATTCTACTTGCATTGATATCCAATGATTCCCATAGGTTCACTCTGAATGTATTATTTTCATTATGTTAAATATCAAATAAATTTTTCAAGTTTGGTTTTCTTCCAGATAAGAATTGGGAACAGATTTCAAAACCCATAGCTATTATACAGTCTGAGAAGTTTGCGGCCACATGGATGGACATTAAAAAGGTAAGTGTCGTTTCAGATCTTGTTTGTGTAATTTTTGGAAAATAAAGTATCTTCTAGCGGCAGTATGTGAAAATAATAGAAAAAAAGATAATTTTTCATGACCATCAATTCAGAATTGTATAGGTCTGTGTGAATCATTAGATGAAATGAATTCATATTCTCTTGAGGGCAACTTAAGCATTCCTTTTAGTCTTATAACGATGAGGAGATTTAATATGTAACACATAGCGAAAACGACACGATTACATCATCGTCATTTCTTATTAGAAGGACTATAATGAAGACATCTCGAAAATATGAAACCATTGATTTCTATCAGAGCATATGTCTATGAGAAATATGTTTTGGCTTGTATAGGTTTCTGAAACAATAGTTTTTGTTCAGAAAAACATGGATAACATGTTGAGAAACTTATCCAACAATTCCAACTTCACTGAGTAGGCTATGATTTGAGAACGGAGGCCCCATTAATAATTTGCAGTTGGGGATTTTGGTTAATGCCTTTCTATTTCTGAGTTGTGATATTTGGCCGGATAATTAAATTTTCAGTCAAACGATGAAAATGGTTTACTCCGCTGATGGGCGGGTTGAAATTGTTTCAATCTATTATCGAAATAATAATTGTGCTAGAGAAACAGCAAGGTTTTTTGTGTAAACCATCCAGAAAAACAGGTACCTTCATACTTGATGAGGAAATTGTTGATAACGATTTTGGTGGCTAACAAAAAATAGCGAGCTCAAAAAGTTCAACATAACCTATATAAAACGAAGCAGCTGAAGTAGCAGTAGTAGAAAACTTGGAAAATTACCATGTCTGTTTAATGTGTCATTTTCAGCTATCTACAGGATCGTGAAAAATCACAAATGTCACCCTTATAAAGTGACGCTAGTCCATCAAATAAACGGAGACGATCCCGATCGCAAATTCATGAAATTTGAAGTAAAAATACTAACAGTAATCCACATTCTCTGAATATTATCTGCTTTTCTTTCAATTGTGAAGTGAATTAGTAGAACAGTCGATATTTGGATAACCAAAATACTCATTAATTCACACAAACGTTAAAATTTTCAGTAACATATGAACTTTATCTAGATTTTTCTTACCATTGAGCAGAATTTTATGATTCTAAATCTTTGAACTTGACATTTTCCAGATAGATAATTGATAAAAGATCAATAGGTGCAAGTTCTTCACTCATGCTTATGACTTTATTACGAATTAGTTTAAATTTTCCCGATTTAACATAATTTCTTCGTTATTTTGTCGGTGTGAAATGAGCAGTAATAAAGTTCAATACTAATATTCTACATTCCTAATGTTCATGGTGTAATTCATAGACTGACAAGCTCCTACAATTCCGATGATCTCTAGTCTCAGTTTCTATCAGATATCCAAGTATATTATGTAGTCTCATATACAAACATTCATAATAAGACGACATATCTCCTCATAACACATTTAAATCGCTTTGATATTTCCTCATTTAATGACATTTTTTATGCTATGCGTAATTTGAGAAAAATATCACCTTATCAGATATCCAATTTTATGATGCATTGGCGATGAAGTTCTATTGGGGGAAATAACTGAAAATAGTGCATCTTCACCTATTTTACTTTCTTCGGACCCTTCGAAGGTCTCTAGAAAAAAATGAAAAATATTATATTAGTTTTTCCCTTGAGAATCAGCTCAAAAAGGCTGCCCCAGAATTGTAAAGGATCAACTCTTAGATTGTCCAAACATGTGTACATTCCAATGAAACCTAGGATAAGAAAAAAAATTAAACTAATGAAAAAACAGTGTGTCGTAGTTTCACTTTATGATAAGAAAGATATTTAACATCAGAATCTTCGGCCATACAGGGAATTGACCAATTACTGGACCACATAATTATTTTTAGTTTCGGCAAATATTACGCAAACATGAAAGCATCTTAATAACTAAACGGAAGATTTACTCACTTTTTTCGTACAGCACCTCTTAGAATATGGTTTGGCATATTTTATTCTTTTTTTTTTCCGAATAATAACTGAGGTTTTTGAGATCTGTACTTTAAGCCATATCATATTTTTCTATACTCATATGCACACAAAGAAAACAATCACTTGTTTTAGATATTTAATTTGTCTTTAGTATGGCTCTTCTTATGTGAAAACTAATTTAATTTTGAATTTTATTTTTGGGTTCAGATTTCAACAGATTAATTCAATGGGTCAAGAAGTACTGCTCTATATCTTTGAATCCGAAAAGTTTCAGAAGCGCAACAAAGATAGGGGATTTTAGGAAACACTATGCACTTATTTTCGGATTATTTGCTAATACTAAGTAGTATTCTCTAATTAATGAAGATCCCAAATTGAGTTTACAGTGTTTCAACCATTTATCCTACTTTGAGAAAGTAGACATTCAATCAGTTTTGCTCGTTATAATTTCCCTAAGGTAGTTCCAGCACCCATTAATTCATATTTCAAAATTCGCTTTTGTGTATATACAAAAGTCTGAACAACGTATTACACAAGGTCTGCTCAATCATCCATGTTATAAGAAGATTCCTCAAAATAATGAGTGAAAATGGATTAGATTGAAGACACCTGAATTCAAGTGTAATACATTTGAGATTCTCTGTGCATTTTGAAGTGCAATTTGGTTCATATTTTCACTAATATACTATTTAATGAAAACTTATTGCGAAACATGTACTGTGAAAATTTTATTAATTTTGAGAGTTCGATTTGGAAATTGTATAAAGACACCACAGGATATGTCAAATATGAAAAATACGGAAATCAGATATATTCAAGAAATTCGCTTTTCTGGCCTGAAATATACAATTGGGTATACGAGTTGAATGGGTGTAATGTGGATATGCAATTTTATCACCAGATACCTTGCAAAGTTTAAATTTTTTTTGTGAGAAATCCCAAAGTGTGCGAGCTTGCAATAAAAATCTACTACAGCAGAGGTATAATGCATACGTTTCGTCATTATTGGCGAATCATTCATAAGCAACAAAAACACACATACCCCTATTAAGTATTAGAACAGTTTTCATGTTGAAAACTTTGACAGGACTTTCATAGTAACTGTGGAAGTTGGGCTATATCCTGAGCAGAGCTTTCCTGAAATATTTTATGTAGAGAGTTCGCCCATTTTTGAGAATATTCTGTATAGCATATGTGTAATAAATAAAAGAGTATTAATACATTTCTTTTCACTTCAACCACAGCGTAGTTTTAATAAACTAGCGTTCGAGTACAATTATTATTTCAGCTGCTAATATTATCTCTTGAAATCTACAACGAACCTGCAATCGATGACAGGAAATGTCTACCTGTTTTCTATTTTGTCTAGTTTATATTAATTAATTGGTAGTTACTATATCGAGTGGCACACTAAATGCAAAATGCAGGTTATGACCTAATGTTTGTAATTGTTTTTCAGCTATCGAACGTGATGGTTCAAATATTACAAATTAAAATATACATATGTTACGTAATAGTATGTCACCAGGTCAATTTTCGTAATAGTATGTCACTATTTTAGGGGGTTAATTAAAGTACAATAACAAGAGTTCAAATATACAAAGGTCCGTGAAAGCTTCGTTACGTAGCTAGAGAGTGTGGAAATTTCCAGAAAAAAATTGTTTTTTCTTCAAAATTCCTGCTGTTTTTGAGACATTCAGTCCAAATGAAGAATGCAAGCTTTTCTTTTATAGCCTCCATCATAACGCGTCCTTATTTTAACTGAAACTCGCAAGGTATTTTATTTTACGAGGTATGTCTTCTTCTGCCCTTTTCAGTTCTTTGTAGTACGCCATTGACCAGCGTACTATCAATTTTCGTCATCTTATTTGATAATGTTCGCCTCTCTGTTATCTTTCTAGTTGGAAAGCGAACCTTATATAATCGCTCAGCTTCTGTTGTGTTTCCGTCAGCCAGACCGTACTTGTAATGGGTATCAGCCAATTCGGCGATAGTAAAATTAGCCATTTCTTCTTACAGCAATAATTGAAAAAGTCCTGAAACTAATCGTTAATTTAATTAACAGTTTGACTAGACACTGTTTCAACTTTAGCAACTGTCATAATAAATCAAAAATCTAAGCCTACGAGTCATACTTTTTAATAAGAAGTGCTTTCAATTATGCAATCACTCGTTCAATAATTTTTTGCTCGAGAACGGTCGGAAGTACAAAAGCATTACAAATGTCAAAGGAGTGTTTAAATTGAAATGAATAGACGGAAATTGTTTATAAGCCGATCAGTGGAATACTGTGAATATGTTTGAAAGGGCAAAAGAAGACATGGCTCCCGAAGAGAGGACACTATGTGTATTCTAGTTGACATTTAGGACGCGTAAAGATGGAGGCTATAAAATATAGCTCGTATTCCAAATTTGGGTGGAAAAAAAGAAAAAATTTTTTGAGAAAATTTCAACATCCCTTATCTCCGTAACGAAGATTTCGCGGACCTTTGTTTGTTTAAAGTATTTCCTTAAAACTGCACGTTGACTTACCCTCCCATGTTGTTTTTTTGTTATGTAGCTCCCTCTATATTATGATCGAGACAGAAAGATCAGTAACATAAATACATATCAAAGTTATGATTTTATTTAGATATACCATATATTTTAATGTTTTTTAAGTTTTTTGGATTATGAAAAACTGTGATTTCCATCAACATTCTTTCTACCTGATTTAAGAGTTTCTCTAAATATTTGACGTATGAAATTGGAGTTTCTTTTCAAATTTCTCCCCATTCTTAGATAGTATTTAAAATCAAATTAAATCTTTCGATTAAACTCCCATACTGTGTTTACTGGCCCTGCTCAGAAATTCAAATTGCAGACCGTTCCTCTATTCGGGATACGTCTCATGAGCACGTATTTTTGGCTTCTTCACCGTCATATTGACGTCAGTCATAGAAGCAAAGTTCAGATTTTTGAAAAATTCCCTAACATTATAGTTCAGTAATCAAAGACTACGCTGAGAAGTTTGAATTTTCATCTGTTACCAGGAAGTTACCTACTAGAATGTATTCGGTGAAGGCCGACATGTTTCTCAACATTTTATTCCTGTTTTCCTGTATAACGACTATGGTTTTTGAAATCTATAACTTAAGCCATAACATATTTAATTATATTCATATACAGTGCTTAATAAAAAATTACTTGTTTTAGATTTTTCAATTGTCTTAACTATAGCTCTTCTAATGTGAAAATAAATCAGATTTTAGATTTGATCTGATTTCAGATTTCAACAGACTTTTTTTTCAGGAGCTACAAAGAAAGGGAATTTTAGGAAACACTATGCAACTATTTTTGGAGAATCTGCTATTGCTAAGTAGGATTGTCTAATTGAAGAGTATCCCAAATTGGCTTTTTCATGTCTACAAAAGTCCGAAACTTGTACTAACGAAGCTTTACACAATAACCTATGTTCCGAATGGGTTCATCAATCGAATGGAGAAAATAGATTGAATTGAAGAATCTCGAATTCACATCCAATATTTTTGAGATTCTCTGTACATTTTGAATTGCAATTCGGTTCAAACTTTCACTAATGAACTATTTTATGAAAATTTGTTGCGAAACAACCACTGTAATAAGATATTAGACTTGAAAGTTCGATTTGAAAATTGTGTTTGGAGACCACAGAATAGGTAAAATTCAAAAAAAAAGTATTAAAATAAGATATAGGTAATACTGAAGAATACAATTGGGGATGCCAATTGAATAATTGTAATATGGATCTGCGATTTTGTCACTAGATACCTTTTACTGTCTAGATTATTTTTGGTCGTAATCCTCAGAGTTTGCGAGCGTGCAGTAACATCTACTACAGCAGATAGATTATCATACGTTCCCGAATAATTGGCAAATCATTCACGAGGAACAAGTACACACGTACGTTAGTTAGTAATTTTAAAGAGTTTTCGTGTTGAAAATTATGACATTACTTTCATAGGTACTGTGAAAGTTGCTCTAAAGCTAGAGCGTTTCAGAACCCACCGTATTTTCGAGAAAGTATTGTTCGAATACTTTTCGTAATGATTATGTCATGCTCATAGAGTCATATCTATTGCGCAAATTACACACTTGATTCTGACCGCATAAAATATTCATGATATTTCTTGAAATATACTACGAAACTGCAGTCGATGTCTTGAAATGTTGCCTATTTTTTGTTCTGTCGATTTCACACCTGAGTTGGTGTGTGCCAAAATAAAAGTTGGTTTTAGTTGCTAGTTACTATATCGAGTGTAGCACTAAATCTAAATAGCATCAATATTCAAAGTATTAAAACCAGCACGTTCGATAGCAGAAAAAGAATTATAAACATTCGGCCTCAATTTGCTTTTTGCATTTAGTGCGCTACACGATATAGTAATTAGAAACTGAATCCACCTGTTATCGTGGCACATTTTGAGGATTAAAGAAAAAATAATCTGGACCTTACAATGTATCTGATAACAAAATTGCATATCAACATTATAATTATTAAAAGGGCATACCCGATTACATTTTTTAGGCAAAAATGGAGAATTTGTAGAATGTTACCTATATCTTTTTCCATAGCTTTCAAAATATTTGACATATTCAGTGGTCTAAAATCACATTTTCGAAATGAAAGTCTTAAGTCGTTGAAGTAAAGAAGGTTTTTTGTTTATTGGTTTAGTTTTCATAAACTTATGTTACTTTAAGTTGAACTACATTCAGTATTACTTTGAGTATTTTTCATTTAATACCTCTCGAAGTAATTTCAGAAAAATACAGAGGAAATTCGAAAATGTTTCATTTCTATGCTTCTCACGTATAATTTCATGCTTCGTTTAGTATGTGTAAATTTGACAGTAATGAATATACACAACACAATCATTTGAATAACCTACCCGATTGCATTTTCCAAGTCAAAAAAGTGAAATTCTCAAATATTTCCTATATATCTTTCCATAGTTTTCAAAATATTTGGCATATTCTGTGGTCTTTACACAGACAATTCTTGAATTAACCCTGTAATTTTCTGAAGTTACTATAGGAGGTATTGAACGAAGAACACTCAAAATTTTACTGAATTAAATTCAAGTTACAGTGCCATCAGAGTCATGTTAAGGTTCTTCTTGTTTAAGAAAACATAACTCAGATCTTGTTTGTGTAATTTTCTGCAAAAGGAAAGGAATGGATAATTCTCCACGGCCATGAATTCATAATTATTCAGAAGATTTAGATCGGTGTGAATAATTAAATGAAATGAATTTATATTCTCTGAAGGACAATTTTGGTATTACATTTAGTCTCATGAAAATGAGGATAGCGAAAATGAACCAATCTCATCTTTTTCATTTCGTATTAGAAGAGCTAAAGTAAAGACAACTTGAAAATATAAAGCCATTGATTCTATTCATTTCATATATCACAAAAACTTTAAAAAAATATTGAAAAACGAGTCACACATCACCGACTACACTGCAGCAGTGGTTACTCGATCGTAACAGATTTGCAATTCAAAATTGTCAGAGTAGGCTATGATTTGTAAATTTTATGTTAGGAATTTTGAAAAACTGAACTATGCATTCATGATGGACGTCAATATGACGGTGAAGATGCCAAAATCACGTGCTTATATTCAAAGTAGTGAAAAAATGGTGACTGTAAGACAATGGTTTCCAGAATTGATGAAATGTCTGAAATCAGAAATATTGATCAATTTTCAACATGATGTCCATACGGGAGAAGCAGTTAAACTTGAATTTTTCGTAAACCGCTTTCGATATTGAAGAAGACTTATAGTAAAGATTTCAAAATCTAAAACAAGAGATCTTTTTCCTCGAAAACTTGCAAGATTGTAATTTCGATACTTGGTTCAAGGCAATTAATTTGCGAATGAATCATGCGAATCATACTTATCATGCTTTCATATTAATAGTGAGAAATCAATTATTGTCATCCCGAGATACAAGCAGAAAACATACATATTTATTTTTTTACTACCATTTTCATTTTATGTCGAAGTTGAGGTTGAAAAGAATCGACAGAATGAAAAACTATCCCGTTTCTGTTACAACAGAAAATGTAATTGGTTTGAAATTAGCCTGAAACAGTTAAAGAAAAGCAGAAGCATTTGGAATGTTATTCTTCAAAACAAGGTAACAAATATTACGCAAACGTGAAACCATTCGCGTCGCATACTGTGTATATTTGAAAATGTTCGTCTGTCTTTTGTTACTTTATTTGGAAAGCGGACCAAATATAATAGCCTAGCTGCTGTTGTGTTTCCGTCAGCCAAACTGTACAAGAAATTGATATCTGCCATCTCGGCGTTACTAAATTTAGCCATTTTTTCTTATGGTGCAAGTATTTCTTGTTTGTCAGAGAAATTTTATCTCGAAAACTTTTGGAGTTCAAAGCTAAGGAGAAACAATGTTTTGGGATGAAGAAACTTGAATTCATTTCCACTAAATTTGAGATTCTTATTACATTTTGAACAGCAATGTAGTTCATATTTTTACTCAAGAAATATTTCATGAAAACTTATCGCGAAACATCCTCACTGAAAATTTATCAGACTTAATAGTTCGATTAGAAAATTGCGTTTTCAGACCACAGACTATGTCAAATATTTTGAAAAATATGGAAATGTGAGGCCTGTGTTCTTGCAGGTGGAGGACACTTCCATCAATTCATTTAGTGTTTAGTTGTTCTCTTTCTTAGTTTGATATTGCATAAGTATAAGTTGAGTTTAAAAAGCAGAGCAATCAAAATAAAAGCAAATTCCGGTGACACCTATCGAGTATTTCTTCTTTTTTTCATTAAGCGGATAACATTCAATTCGAATGATTCGAATTCTACAACTTTTCACTTGAAAACAGTTGGAGATACGTAAAGAATGGAGAAGTCGAAAAGACTCTAATTGAACGACGATGACGAAAACTGATTGTACGCTGATCAGTGGCGTACTACGAAATGAATTGAAAGGTCAAAAGAAGACATTTCCTCGAAAAAAAAACACCTTGTGAATTTCAGTTGAAGTATAGGACGTATAATGATGGAGGCTAAAAAAAAACTTGCATTCCAAATTTGGAATGAATGTCCCAAAAGCTGCAGGGATTTTAAAGAAAAAATATTTTTTTTCTGGAAATTTCAACACCCTCTAGCTCCGTAACGAAGCTTTCGCGAACCTTTATTCATATGAACTCTTTTTCTTAAAGTTGCACACTGATTAACCCCCTTCGAATGGTGACATGCTATTACGTGAATATACAGAGTGACATACTATTAAGAAAAAAGACAGGGTGACATACTATTACGAAACACCCTATTTATTTTAATTTGCAATAATCTAACCAGCACCTTCGATAGCTGAAAAACAATTAGACACATTCATCCATAACCTGCATTTTGCGTTTAGAGCGCCACTCTATATAGTAACTAACAACTAAAACCAACTTTTATGTTGGCACGGTTCGACTAAAAGGGTATGAACTAGACAAATAGAAAAATATGTGGACATTTCGTGAGATCGATTAAAAATATGTGGACATTTCGTGAGATCGATTGCTTTTTCATGGTAGATTTCAAGAGATAATATCAGTAGCTGAATTAATAATTACGGATGGTATTCGAACAATAGTTTCTTGAAGATACGGTTGGTTCTAGTGAAAATAAATTTAATAATACTTTTTTCATTCACTGCACATAAGAAATATGAAATATATCTAAAAATTGGCGGAATCTCTACAAAAAACTATTCTGAAACGCTCTGCTCAGAATATAGCGCAACTTTCCCAGTTACTACGAAAGTACTGTCATATTTTCAACATTAAAACATTTCTAATACTTAAAGAGCGTACGTGAACCCGTCTCAAATTCAGTGCGTCCAAACTCTACTTCCTCGTGATTTACCTTCAAGACTGAAATTCTGCCGATGGTTCTTAGATAAAATTAGAGACAATGCTCATTTTGATAGTGAAATAATGTTTACAGACGAAACTTATTTCGTGGGAACTGTAAGCATATATTTTTACTCCAACCATTATAGGATCGAGGAAAGCCCTCATTTCATTGAAAAATCTCATCATCAAGATCAATTCTCGCTTAATATCTGAGTCGAAATAATGGGAAGTTACTCCATTAGGCCTTTTTTTTGGCTAGCAGACTAAAAGGTCCCGCTTATCGGTAATTTCTTGAGGAGAAAATACCTTAGTTGTCTAGAGGATATGCCTATTCTGTTGAGGAATATAATGAGGTTCATGCATGACGGGGCACCAGCAGATTTCAGTGTAGAAGCTGAAAAATTCTTGAATAAAACATTCTACAACCAATAGATAACGCGAAGTGGGTAAGAAACAAGGTCTCCTGGGTCCCCAGACTTAAGAAGTTTAGGTTAGATTTACCACTCCAGTGAACACTGTAAAAGAATTAATAAACCACCTATTTCTTGTCGTGTCACCTATTGTGATACGACAAGAAATACCACAGGAATATTACAAAGAGTGCGTGATAATATGCGAATAAGGACAGATGCCTGTACTCTTGCAGGAGAAGGACATTTTCAGCAATATACTTAGTTTCTAAGATTTTTTATCATTTTTTCTGTTAATTGAATAACATACAATTCAATGAATTCAAATTGAATAACTTTCCACTCGAAAACGGTTGGAAATACGGAAAAATTTCAACTGTCAAAGATGTTTCTAAATAGAACTAAGATGACGAAAATTGATTTTACGCTGATCAATGGCGTACTACAAAGAATTTGAAAGGGCAGAAGAAGACATAACTCGGAGAATAAAACTCCTTTTGAATTTCAGTTAAAACCTAGGACGTGTAATGATGGAGGCTATGAAAAATAGCTTGCATCCCAAATTTGGGCTGATTGTCTCAAAAACTACAGGAATTACGAAGAAAAAACCATTATTTTCTGGAAATGTCAACAATCTGTAGCTACGTAACGAAGCTTTCACGAACTCATGTTTATATGAACTCTTTTTCTTGTAATTGTACCTTGATTAACCACCTCAAATAGTGACATACTATTACGAAACTAGACTTGGTGATATACTATTACGTAACATATGTATATAGTAATTTGTAATATTTGAATCAGCATGTTCGATAACTGAACAACAATTAGAAACATTTAGTGTGCCACTCGATATAGTAACTACCAACTAACACCTACCTTCAATTTGAAACGGTCCATCTAGAAAGGTATAAACTAGACAAAACAAAAAAACAGGCCGACATTTCGTGACATCGACTACAGGTTCAAGGTAGATTTCAAGAGATAATATTAGCAGCTGAAATAAAAGTTAGTAATTGTACTCTAACGCTAGTTTATAAATAATATTAGCAGCTGAATTAATAATTACGGATTGTACTTAAACATAGTTTATTGAAACTACGGTGGGGTTCAAATGAAAAGAAATATAATAATACTTTTTTTTAATTATAACACATAAGCAATACTAAGTATTCTCAAAAATAGGCGAAATCTCTCCATAAAATATTTCAGGAAAGCTCTGCTCAGGAAATAGCCCAACTTTTACAGTTACTATGAAAGTCCTCTCAAAGTTTTCAACATGTCAACTGATCTAATAGATAATAAGCGTACGTATGTTTTTGTTGCTTATGAATGATTCGCCAATTATGAGGAAACGTATGCATTAAACCTCTGATGTAGTATATTTTCTTTTTGCATGATCACACACTTCAGGATTTAAAACAAAAAAAATCTAGACTTTACGAGGTATCTGGTGATAAAATTGCATATTCACACTACACTCATTCAATTGGTAAACCCGATTATATATTTCAGGCCAAAAAAGCGAATTTCTCGAATATAAGCTATATCTAATTTCCATGATTTTCAAATCGTTTTACATAAAAAAGAAACTCCCCGTATTAAATTTTCGCATATCGAAAACATGTGATATTCTTGGAATGAAGGTATTGGCGATGAACTTCTATTGAGAGAAATAACTGAAAATTGTGCTATATTACCTGTTTCACTTTCACTGGATCCTTCGGAGGTCTCTAGAAATAAATGAAAAATATTTAATAAAGCCTAGCATGAGAAAGAAGAAGGGGAAATTCCAAATAAAGGGTGTCAAAGTTCCATTTTTTGAAAGGAAAAATAACTAACTTCAGAGTTTCTGGTCATACAGGAAATAAGAGTTTTGTTCTTGACCACATAATAAACTTCATTTTCGTAAAATATTACGCAAATATGAAATCTTTTTTTGCGTCTAATGCTTTCCATCGACCCCTCCTAGAAAAACCATAATGCAAGTAATTTTTTGAAAGAACTATACAAAAGAATTACTCCGGTTCTTTCGTACAGCACTGTGTAGGATATAGCTTGGAATATTTCAGAGATATTTTTTCCTGTTTGTCTGAATAATAACTATGGCAATTGAAAGCCATATCATAATTTCATATATTGATATGCACTGAAATGAAAAAAATCACTTGTTTTAGATGTTTAAATTATCTCTACTAAAGCCTTTCTCATGAGAAAATTTGATCTCAGATTTCAACAGATTAATTCTATGGGTCAAGAAGTACTGCTTCAATTATTCGAATCCGACAAGACTTTTAGGAGCTACAAAGATAGGGGATCAATTCTTCCTGGAGTATTTGCTATTGCTAGGTAGGATTGTCTAATTAAAGACAAATTGAGGTTAGTGTTTCGTCCATTTATTCTACACTGAAAAATAAGACTGAATTCAATCAGTTTTGATGATAATACTTATCCTAAGGTAGTTCAAGTTCCCTTAAGTCTATCATCTTTTTTCTAATGAGCTACTTTATGAAATCATATTGCGAAACAAGCACTATGAAATTTAATTAGTTTCAAGAATTCGATTTGAAAATTGTGTTTAGACACTACAGAATATGTCAAATATTATGAAAATTATGGAAACTAGATATAGGTATTATTCGAGAAATTCGCTCTTTTGAGCTGAAATATACAATTGGTAATGATTGTAATGAAAAATCTTGTCATCGTCGAAGTGTGCGAGCGTGCACAAAAATTTGCTGCAGCAGGGGCATTATCAAACGTTCCCGCATAATTGGTAAATCATTCACAAGCGATAAAAAGACACGTACGCTCATTAAGTATGAAAAGTGTTTTTAATGTTGAAAACTATGACAGTTTCTTCGTAGTAACTGGGAAAGTTGCGCTATATTCTGAGCAGAGCGTTTCAGTATCACTTTTTTGAGATTCCGCCAATTTTTAGATATATTTCATATTGGTCATGTGCAATAAATAAAAAAGGTATCACTAAATTTTTTTCTTTACTAGAAGCAACCGTATCTCCAAGAAACTATTGTTTGAATACCATACGTAATTATCAATTCAGCTGATAATATCATCTCTTCTATGAAAAAGCAATCGATCTCACGAAATGTCGACCTGATTTTAGATTTGTCTAGTTCATACCATTTTGGTCGAACCTTGCCAACATAAAGGTTGGTTTTAGTTGCTAGTTACTATATCGAGTGGCGCACTAAATGCAAAATGCAGGTTATGGATGAATGTGTCTAATTGTTTTTCAGCTATCGTAGGTGCTGGTTAGATTATAGCAAATTAAAATAATTAGGGTGTTACGTAATAGTATGTCACCCTGTCTATTTTCTTAATAGCATGTCACATGTGGGAGTTAGTCAGTGTTTAATTTTAAGAAAAAGACTTCATATGAACATAGGTCTGCGAAAGCTTCGTCACGGAGCTACAAGGTGTTGAAATTACAGGAAAAGTTTCATTTTAAATTCAAAATATTTGCAGTTTTTGAGACATTCATTCCAAATTTGGAATGCAACCTTATTATTATACATCCTATATTTCATTTGAAATTCACAAGGTGTTTTCTTTTCTGAGGAAAAGGTCTTTTCTTGCCCTCACCGCTAACACAGCAGGAATGGTTACTGGATCGTAACAGATTTGCAATTCAAAATTGTCAAAGTAGGTTATGATTTGTGAGTTATTATGTTGAGAATTCTTGAAAAAACTGAACTATGCATTTATGACGGACATCAATATGACGGTGAAGATGCCAAAATAACGTACTTAAATTTAAAGCAGGCAAAAAAAAGCCCACTCTTGAACAATGTTATCCAGAATTGGTAAAATGACTAAAATATGAAATTTTGATCAATTTGCAGCATGATATCCTATCGATAGAAGCAGTTAAACTTAAATTTTACGGAACCTTACATAATGGATCATTACATCTGTTTTCGTTTACATTATTGAACCCGGTTATTTCTTAAAGAAAACCTGTCTGAATTCTTCTTCTATAGAGTTAAGTACCTATTTTCACCATTGTAATGTAAAATACGTTCCAACACATCCCCTCTTTCTCCTAATAGAATAATTTTGGCGGAGTAAGTGATAGCACGACAATGTTTTGTTCAAAGGGGATCAATTTCTGATTTGGTTAAACAGCATATAGAATCGATCCTTACTATAAGTACCACTTAAGTCAACATTCAATAATCTGAAATTGGGTCAAGTGACATATCTTTGGAAAGGTCTATCTCTCATTCACTCAAAAATAGTATCATCCTGATTATTTAGTTTCACACAAAAAACAAAAACACTACAGAAATTCGTATCAAAAAGAAAATTAGCACCCCCTATGTGTCAAAAAGAATACCACATAACAAATTTCGGAGCATGTAAAATCGATAGTCTACCTTAAGAAGCTCCTAAGTTCATTATTGGGAGAAATATTTCGATTCTCGAGTAACGATTTTAGCCCTCAGCATTTTCATGCTTTTAATTCTCAAGAAATTGTTAAAATATACTTTTAGGAAAAATAAAAGTAATTATCTGCTATCACTTTCAAGTAACGAATCTAGTGCAAACAGGCCCGCCGCTAGCGGTTTGAACGCCGGTGTGCAATTCCTATCGTGCCGCCCCTATCTAACTACAAAACCTAGGTGTTTATAAAAATGTGAAAAAAATGCTGTAAAGTGAAAACTATGTTATATTAGGTTATTTTATACAAGATAGATACACTAATACGACATTGAATGAAAAATGAAGGCAAGAAAGGTGCAGTTTATACATATTATGTAGGTAGGTATAGGTATTAAGTTATTTTACAGAAACTGCACCTTTCTTGCCTTCATGTTGGCAAAATGAGCTTTAATTTTTTTGGTGTCTAGTCTATTTAGAATCTCATGTTCAATTGAAATTATTGCTAAATTACTTAGTCTTTGCTGGTGCATAGTTGATCTCAAATAGTATTCTATTATTTTTAACTTTGAAAATGACCTTTCACCAGATGCAACTGAAACCGGCAATGTAAGTAGTATCCTTAGCGCTATTGATGTATTCGGAAATGTTGACATTAATTCATTAGCAAAAATGTATTGCAATAGGGTTGCAAATTTATGAAATTTGAAGTGACTATACTGACAGTAATCCACATTCTCTGAATAATATCTGCTTTCCTCTCAATCGTGAAGTAAATGAGCAGAATTATCGACATTTGGTCAACCAAAATACTCATTAGTCCACACAAACATTATAATTTTCAGTAAAATATGAACTGTATCTAGATTGTTCTTACCATTGAGGCGAATTTATTGATTCCAACTCTTTGAACTCGACATTTCCAGATAGATCATTGAGAAAAGATCAGTAGATGCAAGTACTACACTCTTTCTTATAAATTTATTACGAATAAGTCCCAATTGTCCCGATTCAATAAAATTTCTTGGTTATTTTGTCAGTGGTCATGAAGTGAACAGTACTAAAATTCAATACTAATATTCTACATTCCTAATATTTACATATTAATCACTTCGATATTTCCTCATTTAATGAAATTTTTATGCTATGCTTAATTTGAGATGAAATATTACTCTATCAGATATCCAATTTCATGATGGATTGGCAATGAAATTCTATTGCGAGAAATAACTGAAAATAGTGCTACAGTACCTATTTTACTTTCTTCGGAACCTTCCAAGGTCTCTAGAAAAAAATGAAAAATTTTATATAAGTTGTTTTCTTGAGAATCAGCTCGAAAAGGCAGACCCAGAATTGCGAATGATCATCTCTTAGACTGTCCAAACATGTGTACTTTCTAATAAAACCTAGCATAAGAAAAAAAATTAAATTAATGCAAAACCAGTATGTCGTAGTTCCAATTTTTGATAAGAAAATTTTTTAACATCAGAATCTCCGGTCATACAGGTAATTGGAATTTTGTACTTGACCACATAATAAACTTTAGTTTCGGAAAATATTACGCAAACATGAAAACATTTGCGTCACATATTTTCGATGGACCCCTTTCAAAAATAACCATAATGCCACTGAATGTTCTGAGAATGAGACCACATACTTACAAAGGTAATTTTTTTAATAACAAAACGGAAGAATTACTCACTTTCTTTCGTACAGCAGCGCTTAGCCTATGGTTTGGGATATTTTATTTTTCGTTTTGCTGAGTAAAAACCAAGTTTTTTGAAATCTGTACTTTAAGCCATATCATATTTTTCTATATTCATATGCACTCAAAAGGAAAAAATCCTTTATTTTAGATATTCAATTTGTCTTAGTATGGCTCTTCTGATGTGAAAATTAATCACTTAATCATTTGATTTTTGATCTATGATTTCAACAGATTAATTTAATGGGTCAAGAAGTACTGCTCTAATTCTTTGAATCCGACAAGACTTAGAGGAGCTACAAAGATAGCGGAGTTTAGGAAACACTATGCTATTATTTTCGGGGTATTTCCATTTGCTAAGAGCTCACAGTGTTTCATCCATTTATCCTAAACTGAAAAAGAAGACAGAATTCAATCGGAACCTTCGAGGGTCTCTGGAAAAACACCAAAAATATTATATTAGTTGTTTTCTTGAGAATCAGCTCGAAACGGCTGCCCCAGAATTGTGAATGTTCAACTCTATGATTGTCCAAACATGTGTACATTCTAATTAAACCTAGCATCGGAAAAAAAATTAATTTATTAGAATAAAATTACTTTTTGATGAGAAAAAATTTAACATCAGAATCTTCGGTCATACGGAAAATATGGAATTTTGTACTTGACCATATAATAAATTTTATTTTCGGAAAATATTACGCTAACATGAAAGCATTTGCGTCACATGTTTTCGATGGACACCTTCTAAAAGAAACATAATGCCACTAAATCTTCTAAGAATGAGACCACATACTTCCGAAGGTGAATTTTTTAAGAACTAAACGGAAAAATTACTCACCTTCTTTCATACAGCACCGTTTAGGATATGGTTTGGGATTTTTAATTCTTAATTCTAAGGTTTTTGAAATCTGTACTTGAGGCCATAACATATTTTTATATATTAATATACACTCAAAAGAATAATATCCCTTGTTTTAGATATTTAATTTGTCTTTAGTATGGCTCTGATAGTGTGAAAATTAATTTAATTTTGAATTTGATTTTCGATTTCAGATTTCAACAGATTAATTCAATGGGTTCTGATCTAATTCTTTCAATCCGACAAGACTTTTCTGTATCTACGAAAGTTTGAAAAATGTATTACACAAGGTCTGCACAATAACTCATGTAATGAGTAAAAACCTCAATCTAATGAGAAAAAATGGATTGCATTGAAGAAACCTGAATTTTTATCACCAGATCCTCGTAAAGTCTAGATTTTTTTTGTTTGAAATCCTCAAAGTGTGCGAGCGTGCAGCAAAACTCTACTACTGCAGAGGTATAATGCATACGTTTCCTTATAATTGGCGAATCATTCATAAGCAACAAAAACACACGTACGCTTATTAAGTATTAGAACAGATTTCATAATGAATACTTTGACAGTACTTTCATAGAAACTGTGGAAGTGGGGATATTTCGTGAGCAGAGCCTTTTTTAAAATATTATATGGCGAGATTTCGCCTATATTTGGGATTATTCTGTATTGCTTATGTGTTATAATCGAAAAAGTATTATTACATTTCTTCACACTTAAACCCCACTGTAGTTCCAATACCCCAGCGTTCGAGTACAATCCGTAATTATTATTTCAGCTGCTAATATTATCTATAAACTAGCGTTCTACTACAATCCGTAATTATTATTTCTGCTGCTACTATTATTTCTTGAAATCTACCACGAACCTGCAGCCAGTGTCACGAAATGTCTACCTGTTTTTTGTTTTGTCTAGCTTATACCTTGTTGAACGGACCGTGTCGAAATGGAAAAAGGTTTTAGTTGGTAGTTACTATATCGAGTGGCACACTAATAGCAAAATGCAGGTTATGGTCGAATAATTCTAATTGTTTTTCAGCTATCGAACGTGCTGGTTAGAATGTTACAAATTAAAATATACATATGTTACGTAATAGTATGTCACCAGATCTATTTTCCTAATAGTATGTCACTATTTGAGGGGATTAATCAAAGTAGAATTACAAGAAAAAGAGTTCATATAAACATGAGTCGGTGAAGGCTTCGTTACGTAGCTACAAAGAGTTGAAATTTGCTGAAAAAAATGGTTTTTTCTTCCAAATTCTTGCAGTTTTTGAGACGTTCAGCCCAAATTTGGAAGGCAAGCTGTCTTTTATAGCCTCCATTTTTACACGTCCTAGACTTCAACTGAAATTCACAAGGTGTGTTATTTTTCGAGGTATGTCTTCTTCTGCCCTTTCAAGTTCCTTGTAGTACGCCATTGATTAGCGTACAATCAGTTTTCGTCATCTTCGCCGTATTTAGAAACATCTTTGACAGTTGAAATTTTTTCGTATTTCCAGCTGTTTTCGAGTGAAAAATTATTGAATTTGAATTGTCTGAATTGTGTGTTATTCATTAAACAAAAAAAAATAATTTAAATATTTGATGGTTTGTCCCGAAATTTGCTTTCACTTTGATTTCTCTTCTTCGGACACTCAAATAATTCTTATTCAAAATTATACTCAAATAATGAACAATTCAAAGTGAATAAATTACTGAAAGTGTCCTCTCCCTGCAAGAGTACAGGCCTCTGTCCTTATTCGCATATTATCACGCACTCTTTGTAATATTCCTGTGGTATTTCTTATCGTGTCACAAAAGGTTAGTATTCGATTCATTAATTCTTGTATAGTATTCATTGGAGTGGTAAAAACTAACGGTTTGAGATATCCATATTAGAAAAACTCCAAACTTTTTGAGTCTGTGGACCTAGGAGGCCATGGTTCTGGCCTATTTTGCATTATCCATTGGTTGTAGAATAAATTATTCAAGAATTCCTCAGCTTGTACACTGAAATCTGCTGGTGCCGCGTCATGCTTTGCAGCACATTATGTTCCTCGACAAAAGTAGCATATCCTCGAGACAAAAAAGGTAACTCCTCTCCAAGAAATTGCCGATAAGCGGAACCGTTCAGTATGCTATGCAAAAAAATGGCCTAGTCAAGTAATTTCCTATTATTCCGACTCAGACTTTTTGTGAAAATTGATCTTGATGATGAGATTTTTCAATGAAATGAGGGTCTTCCTCAGTCCTATAATGATTATTGTAAAAAAACGTGATAACAGTTCTCGAGAAATAAGCTCCGTCTGTGAACATTATTTCACTATCAAAATGAGCATACCCTCTAATTTGATCCAAGAATCATCGGCAGAAATCTAGTCTTGAAGGAAAATCACGAGGGAGGAGAGTTTGGAGGCATTGAATTCGAAGCGGGTACAACAGAAAGTCGTGAAGAATTCTCCGAACTAGAACATGTGAAATATTCAACTGACTTCCAATTTTTCTAACCTAAAACTAATCGTTAATTTAATTAACCGTTTGAGCTGACACTGGTTCAACTTTAGCAACTGTCAGAATAAATCAAAAATCTAAGACCACCAGTCATACTTTTCATGAAAAAGTGCTTTCAATTATGTGAATGCAACACTGGTTCAATAATTTTTTGCTCGAGAACGGTCGGAGATACGAAAACATTACAAATGTCAAAGGAGTGTCTAAATTGAAAGAAATAGACGAAAATAGTTTATAAGCTAACCTGTGGAGTACTGTGAGTATGTTTGAAAGGGCAAAAGAAGACAAGGCTCCGGAATAGAGGACACAATGTGTATTCTAGTTGAAATTTAGGACGCGTAATGATGGAGGCTGTAAAATTTAGCTCGTATTCCAAATTTGGGCTGAGTCAGTGTGTACAAACTATGTAATAAAATCTTTTGGCACTATTGAAATGGCCTTGAAATAAATTTTTGATTTTCTGAATGATGCAAATCCATCTGAAAAAAATATTTTTTAGTTTTTTACAAGAAAGAATTTTCGCCACGAATTCGAAACAGGATTGGGAATTGTTGAAACGCAAACTCCAATATTCCCAAACTGTTTTCGAACAAAATTGCACTTGATAAAGTAATGTTCCGCTAGTCCTTCCATATTGAATTGCTGGATTCTGTGAGGCTTGATCAAATGGAATTCAGTATGAACTGAAATTGTTTTCAAAGATTGGAAGTGAGGTATTTTAAATTTTTGGGTATTTTATCCTGTATTTATTTCATCCCTGTTTTTCCGAACAATCCTTTTGTTTTTGAAACCTATACAAACCATACTATATTTTTTATATACATATGCACTGAAAAGAATCAATAGTTTTATATTTTCAAGCTGTCTTCACTATAGCTCTCCTAAAATGAAATAATAATTATGAACTCGTTCCATTGTCGCTATCTGTTCCATTCAAAAACTCCTCATAATTATAAGACTAAAAGGAATGATATGATTTCATTTCATCTAATGATTCACACAGATGTGAATAATTATAAATTGATGGTACTGGAGAATTATCTTTTTTACTTTTCTTTCTACCTACTGCCTCTTAAAGATACTGTATTTTGCAACAATAACACAAACAAGATCTGAAACGACATTTACCTTTTGTATGTCCACCCGAGTTGCCACAAACTTCACAGGCGCGTCCATCTGTTTCTTCGTCGGAAAAATTCAATAAATACCAAGCGATATTCAATTAATATGTAAGAGTGAGGAGTATTCTGAAAAATTGCTCCAATTTCAGACGCCGAATATTTGGAAAAACTCCTAAGGAAAGTGGAGAAATTGCTGATTGATTTCACTCTTATTCTTGGTGAAAAAAATTGTCAGAAACGATAAAATATATGGTACATCGAAACAAAACATTACTTTGATATGTAACTTCGTTACGAAACACTCTTTATAGTCCATTATTTATAGTTTAATTTGTAGTATTGAAACCAGAACGTTAGATAGCAAAAAAAAAGGATTAGTATAACTCGGCTATATCTTGCTCTTTTGCATATAGTATGCCACTCCATATAGTAATTAGCAACTAACACATAGATCAATCTTGGCTTTGTCCAAATAGGTAAATGTAAACTTGACCAAGCAAAAAATAGGTTTAGAATTCATGACATCGACTGTTTCGTGATACATTTCAAGAAACGAACATGTTATGCTGGTCAGAGTAGGAAATGTCCTCAATGAAAAAGGCTCTATTCGCCAGTTATGCCGAAACGTATGATTATGCCTTTGTTGTAGAAGTTAATTTAGCACGCTCGCACACTTTGGGGATTACGAAAAAAATAATCTGGATTTTACAAGATATCAGGTAACAAAATTGCATTTCCACAATACAATCATTCAAGTGGCATAGTCGATTGCATTTTTTAGGCCAAGAAGCGAATTTCTCAAATATAACCTCTATCTATTTTCCATAGTTTTCAAAATATTAGACATATTCTGTGGTCTAGAAACACAATTTTCAAATCTAAATCTTAGGTCTAATAAACCCTCACAGTGGTTCTTTCGCGATGAGTTTTCATGAAAAAGATCATTATTGCATATTCGAACATCATTGCTCTTGAAAATATACTTCGAATCTCAAATTTTGTATATTAGAATTCAAGTTAAAATGTGTATTGGCTACTTGTGAATAATTCGCCACATATGAGGAAATGTATGATAACGCTTCTGCTGTAGTAATATATTTCAAACGCCAGCACACTTTGAGGATTACAAACAAAGATAATCTTGACTCCTAGATTTTAACTGAAATTCACAAGCTGTATTCTTTTTTAAGGCAATATCCTGTTTTGCCCTTTCAAACATTTTTGTAGTACGCCACTGATCAGCGTTTGATCAATTTTCGCCATTTTCTTTCAACTAAGAAATTTTCTTGACAGTAATTTTTTCGTATCTCCAACCGTTTTCGAGTGAAAAATTATTGAATTGTATGTTATTCGCTAATTGAAATAAAACTAATACAAATATTCGATAGGTTTGCCCAAAATTTGCCTTAATATTGATAGCTCATTTTATGAGATTCAACAAATACCTATTCAATATCAAACTAAAAATAAGAACACTTTAAAACTGAATTAATTTCTGGAAGTGTCCTCCAACAACAAGAATATTGGCCTCTGTCCTCCTTCGCATATTATCACTCTTAGAAATATTCTCTGGGGTATTTCTTATAGAGAGGTTATTATTCGATTCCTCAATTATTGTGCAGTGTTCAAAGGAGTGGCATGACCTAAACTTTCGAGATATCCTCAAAAGAATAATTCTGAACTACTTAGTCGTGTAATGTATCTCGAATGTTCTTACCACTGAGGCAAATTTATCGATTCCAACTCTTTGAACTTGACATTTTCCAGATAGATCACAGAGAAAAATCAGTAGATGCAATAACTAGACCCATGCTTATAAATTCATTAGGAATTAGTAAAAATTTCGCGATTTAAAAAAACTATTGGTTATTTTGTCCGTGTTAACGAACTGATCAGTATAAAAGTTCAATAGTAATCTTCTCCATTTCTAATATTCATGATGTAATTCATGGACTGACAAGCTCATACAATTCCGATGATCTCTTGTCTATGTCTCTATCAGATATTCGATTATATGATGTAGTTTCATAAATATAAGCAAACTTCACATTTGAGCCCTCGTAGGGACAATCGTCTTGCCCTTGAATTATTGTATATTTATAAAACTGAGATTTGTATCAGGTCACATACGTAATTGGAGGGCTTGAACATTTTCAAAAACTTGAAGTTGTTAATTATAGTCGGGTTATTGTTGACTGATCTCCTTAATTTCATCATTGTTTTGTTTACATTTTGCTCGACGTATCGTAATTTTATAGGTTAGATATTGTCAATACCCTACTGGTGACGACCTCATTTGACAATAGTGTTTGAGGTCACGTTGCATGCATTGATTTTTCTTCTTTTTCTTGCGTATGAACTTTTTATTGACATGGAATATAATTCTTTGCATGTAACAGTGAATTTTAAAATTTATATGTCGAAAAATACGTCAATTATCATATGTTTTTTTTTATAAAACAGAAATTATTCGCTCGATCAATTTCTTTTGTGTTTTAACCTGTTGTGATAGTCACTTGAGCATGAGGGATTTTAATGTTTTTAACTTTATTACCTACATGAAGTTTTTATATTCTCTTCTGAACGAAATATTTTTAATAATTTTAACTTTGTCACATATATGTAGTTTCTTATTTTCTCTTGTTGAACGAAAGATTTTCATAATTTCAAGTCGAAGTTGTAATGTTTCAATCAATGTTAGTACCCAATATGAGCAATACTTGTATGTAATTCGTCCCATTTTCGGTTTGTCCCTTTCCCGAAGTAAATTTATTTGTGGTTTCTAGAGAAAGACGCATTTCTGGTGTCGAAACGTTGAAATATTTTAGAGCAGGAAAATAAAATTAGAAGCCTGAAGATCTTATCTTTGTTGTATTAATGAGAAGTCAGTTGTTCGTTATGAAAAATGATTGTTGGATATTGGTGGACTTGGAACTGATTACATGACTAAATAGTTCAGACTTATTCTTGTGCGGATATCTCAAAAGATTAGTTCATGACACTGCAGTGAACACTGTACATGAATTGAGGAATGAATCGAATAATAACCTTTCGATAAGAATTACCCCAGAGAATATTTCTAAGAGTGCGTGATAATATGCGAAGAAGGACAGAGGCCTGTATTCTTGCAGTTGGAGGATACTTCCAGTAATTCATTGAGTTTTTAAATGTTCTTACTTTTAGTTTGATATCAAATAAATATTTGTTGATTCTCAGAAGACGAGCTAACAATATAAAGGCAAATTTTGGGCAAACCTATCGACTATTTGTATTCTTTTTTTTATTAAGCGAATAACATTCATTTCAATAATTTTTCACTAGAAAATCGTTGAAGATACGAAAGGATTAAAACTGTCAAGAAATTTTCTAAATTGAAAGAAAATGGCGAAAATTGATCGAATGCTGATCAGTGGTGTACTACAAAAATATTTGAAAGGGCAAAACAGGATATGAACTTAAAAAAGAATACAGCTTGTGAATTTCAGTTGAAATCTAGGGGTCCAGATTATCTTTGTCTGTAATCTCAAAATGTTCTGGTGTTTAAAATATACTACTACAGCAGAATCATTATCATTCAGTTCCTTAGATGTGGCGAATCATTCAGAAGTAGCAAGCATACATTTTAACTTGAATTTTTATATAAAAAATTTGAGATTCTAAGTATATTCTGAAGAGCAATGATGTTCGAATATGCAATAATGATCTATTTCATGAAAACTCATCGCGAATGAACCACTGTGAGTTTTCATTACACCTAAGATTTTGATTTGGAAATTGTGTTTCTCTACCACAGAATATGTCTGATATTTTGAAAACTATGGAAAATAGATAGAGGTAATATCTGAGAAATTCGCTTCTTGGCATGAAAATTCAATCGGTTATGCCACTTGAATAATTGTATTGCGGAAATGCAATTTTGTTACCTGATATCTTGTAAATTCCAGATTATTTTTTTCGTTATCCTCAAAGAGTGCGAGCGTGCATAATTAACTTCTACAACAGAGGCATAATCATAAGTTCCGGCATAACTGGCGAATAGAGCCTTGAGGATATTACCTATTAGACTCTGACTCGCATAACATGTTTATTTCATAAAATGTACTAAGAAACTACAGTCGATGTCATGAATTGTCAACCTATCTTTTGCTCGGTCAAGTTTACATTTACTTATTTGGACAAAGCCAAGATGGATCCATGTGTTACTTGCTAATTACTATATCAAGTGGCATACTATATGCAAGAGAGCAAGATATAGCCGAGTTATCTTAATCCTCTTTTTTTGCTATCGAACGTTCTGGTTTCGATACTATAAATTAAACTATAGATTACGGACTATAAAGAGTGTTCGGTAACAAAGTTACATATCGAAGTATTGTTTTGTTCTGATGTACCATATATTTTATCGTTTCTGATAATTTTTTTCATTAAAAATAAAAGTGAAATCAATCAACAATTCTTCTACTTTTCTTAGGAGATTTTCCATATATTCGGCATCTGAAATTGGAGCAATTTTTCAGATAACTCCTCACTCTTACATATTAATCAAATATCGCTTGGTTAATACTGAATTTTTCTGATGATGAAACAGATGGACGCGACTGTGAAATTTGTGCCAACTCGGATGGACATATCAGAGGTAAGTGTCGTCTCAGATCTTGTTTGTGACATTTTTGCGAAACATAGTATCTTTAAGCGGCAGTAGGTAGACAGAAAAGTAAAAAAGATAATTCTCTAGGATCATCATTTCATAAGTATACAGATCTGTGAGGATCATTAGATGAAAATAAATCGAATTCTCTTGAAGGCAATTTTGATATTCCTTTTAGTCTTATAATGATGAAGAGTTTTTGGATGATAGCGAAAATAAACCGAATACATCATTACCATTTCATATTAGAAGAGTTTTAGTGAAAACAACTGGAAAATATAAAACCATTGATTCTTTGCAGTGCATATGTATATAAAAAATATATTATGCCTTGTATAGGTTTCAAAAACAAAAGGATTGTTCAGCAAAATAGGGATGAAAAAAATACAGTGATGAAATACACAAAAACTTGAAATACTCCACTTCCAAGCTTTAAACACAATTTTAGTTCATACTAAATTTCAGTTGATCAGGCCTCACAGAATCTAACAATACAATATGGAAGGACTAGCGGAACATTAATTTGTCAAGTGCAATTTTGTCCAAAACAGTTTGCGAATATTGGGGTTTGCGTTTCAACAACTCCCAATCCAGTTTCGAATTCGCGGCGAAAATTTTCTCTTGTAAAAAACGAAACCATTTTTTTTCAGATGGATTTTCGTCATTTAGAAAATCGAAAATTAATTGCAAGGCCATTTCAATTGTGCCAAAAGATTTTATTACATAGTTTATACAAAGTGTTCGAGCAACAGTGAACAAATCATTGAAGAAACGTTATACAGGGTGTTGTATTGCTCCAGATACAATTTTGTACATTTATTCAGTCCTGTCCTGAAACTTTCGAAATTTATGTCGTGCTTTGGATAGATCCTGCAAAGGATAGGTTAGACCGAATTCCTAAGTATTCGGTGTAACACCACTAAAATGAGAGAAAATGCTCACTTCGATAGTGAAATATTGTTCACAGACGAAGCTAATTTTTCGAGAACTGTTATCACTTATTTTCACAATAATCATTATAGAACTGAGGTATATCCCCATTTCATTGAAGAATCTCATCATCAAGCTCAATTCTCATTAAATATCTGAGTCGGAATAATAGGAAATTATTTGATTAGGTCATTTTTTTTATATAGCAGACTAAACGGTACCGCTTATCGGCAATTTCTTGAGGAGGATTTACCTTTATTGTCTCGAGGATAAGCCACTTTTGTTGAGAAATATTATGTGGTTTATGCATGACGGGACACCAGAAGATTTCAGTGTAGAAGCTGAAGAATTCTTGAATAAAATATCCTATAACCAATGGATAATGCAACGTGGGCCAGAACTATGGCCTCAAGACTTGAAAATATTAGACTTTTTCTGATAAGGATTTCTCAAACAGTTAGTTTTCACCACTCCAGTGAACACTGTACAAAAATTAAGAAAACGAGTATTAACCCATTGTGACAGGATAAGAAATACCACAGGAATATTACAAGGAGCGCGTGATAATATGCCATTAAGGACGGACGCCTGTACTTTTGCAGGTGGAGGACACTTCCTGCAATTTATTTAGTTCTTAATTGTTTGTTCTTCTAGTATAATATTGAATAAATATGGGTTGAGTGTCAGAAGAAGAGCTATCAAACTAAGAGCAAATTTCGAGCATACCCACCAAATATTTCCAGAGCGTCTAACGCCTCCATCTCTGAGTTCTTGGTCTGTACAATAATCTCTACCGTTTTTCTCTCATTTCACCTACGCACTCTCATCTCTAGGACCAGTTCATCCTTTTGCTCGTGTTGTCTCTGTGTTATTGCACAGATCTAAACTCTCCTTCCTACAGTACTAACCACGCTTGTGCTACAGTTCCTTGTTTTCATATTATTCCAATTCTTAGATCTTGGCTGCCACCCATTTTTTCCTTGATTTTCAGACAATCTCTCTTTGTTGTTTTCCTCATAAATTCTTATTGCGCTTCTCATATTCCTAGATCAATTTCCGCCATCATCTTTTGTTCTTTCACACTACTCCGAAGAACTCTTCTTCTGTACTCATTGTCTGTCTCACCTACCTACTCAAGTATTTCATGACCTGACATATTTCTTTCACCTTCCGTTTGCCTAAAATTTGCTCTGTCGTTCCGCCAAATTCTTCCGCTCCATCCAGTAATTATTCCTTCCCGAACACTCCCTAAGCCTTTTTGTCGGCTCGCGTCTCTTTATCTTGTTTTACGCATTCATTTCTGAGTTCTTGTCCTAAACAATAGTCTCTACCCTTTTTTCTCCCATTTTTTTATAGCACTGTCATCACTAAGCCCTGTTCATCCTTTTGCTCGTGTACTCTCTTCTACGCTGCTTCTGCATTTTTTCCATATTTACAGCATAAATTCTCATTTGGCATATTCTCACATTTTATTCATCAGGGTACTTCTCTGAATTGCTCTCCTGAGATTTTCATAAGGTACTTTCATATTACATTTTCATCTTGCAATTTTCCTGCACATACTTCAGCATTGTGCTATTGCACAGACTATTGCGTCTTTTCATATAGCACCTTCCACGCATGTGCTTCTGTCTCTTGTTTTCAAATCCATCCCTTTCTTGGATCTTGGCTGCTGTCTCGTATTTCCTAAATTTTAACACAATCTATCTTCGTTATTCTTCCTCACATTCCTATATCATTTTCCACCATTTCCTTTGGTTCTTTCACACTACTCTGAAAAACGTTTCTTACGTACTCATTCCCTTAATTACTGACCCACTAAAAGTCTCTTATCACCGGTCACTAATTTTTCACCTTCCTTCCGCCTTAACATACCACTTCTTCTACTGCGAATTCAAGCCTAAATTTTTCACGCTCTATCGTTTCGCCAATCAATTCCGCTCTTTTCTGTAGTTTTTTCTCTCGAATTCTCCTGTATCCTATTCTTCCTTTAGCATCACCAAATCTCAACTAACGCTCTGTTTCCTAAGCTCTCCTTCTGTACAATACTCTCTAGCCTTTCTCTCGTATTTCGTCTCGTACTATTAACTTTAGGTCTAGATCCTCTATATTCCCGTTCACTCTCGTCTGCACATTTTATTCTCCATATTTCAGCACAACTGTACCTCCTAAACTCTTATTCAGCATTTTTCTATGATAATATTCTTCGGTATACTTCTCTGGAACGCTTTCCTACGCTATTGACGAGGCACTTACGTTTTTCATTTTTCTCTGCAGCACATTTGCAACAGCTTCTCCAGCATTGTGTCATTGCACTGATCTTATTTATTTCGTCTTTTTTATACAGCACTTTTCACGCTTGTGCTTCAGTCTCTTGTTTTTATATTGATCCTATTCTTAGATCTTGGCTGCAGCTCAACTTTTCCCAGATTTTCAGAAAATCTCTCTTCTATATTTTCCTCATAAATTCTTATTGCTCTTCTCGTATTCCTAGATCACTTTCCGGCATTATGTTTGGTTCTTTCATACTACTCCGATGAACTCTTCTTCCGTACTTATTCTCTGTTTTTCTTTCCCCTTCAAAGTCCCTTATCACCAGACATATTAATTTCACCTTCCTTTTGCCTTAACTTATCTCTTTGTACTCCGAGTATTTCAACCTACATTTTCTTCGTATTTGTCGTTTTGCCTATTAATTCCGCTTTTTGCTGTTGATCTTTTCTCCCGTACTCTCCTGAAGCCTTTCCTTCCGCTCTAATATCTTTATCACGACTAACGCATTTATTTCTGAAATATTCTCCTGAACTATTACTCTTTAGCCTTTTACCCGCATTTCAATTTCGCTTCTTATCTCTAGGTACAGTTCCTCACTTTCCCGTTTGCTCTCTTCTGCACTTCTCCCTCATCTTTGTTTCATATGCAATGCATAGCACTACGTCCCAAATACTCATTCGGCATTTTTCTCTCATTCAACATCAGGTTTTTTTTGGAGTGCTTTGCTGAGATTTTCACAACGCACTCACATTTTACATTCTCCTCTTCCATTGTTTGCATTTACCCCAGAACTTTGCCTTCGACCAAAATTCCTCTTTTTTCTCGTTCACTCTCTCTGCACATCTCCCGCAATTTATGTTCCATATTTATAGCACAACCCATCCTACTAAACTCTCGTTTGGCATTTATCCATCATTTCATTCTTCGGGATACTTCTCTGAAACGCTATCCTACCTCAATCACGAGGCACTCATTTTTTACATTTTCCTCCCACATATTTCCTGCACCTACTACATCATTGTGTTATGGCACAGATTTAAACTGTTACGTCCTCTTCATACAGCACTAACCACGTTTGTGCTTCAGTATATTGTTTTTATATTGATCCCATTCATAGATCTTGGCTGCCGCCCATTTTTTCCCTGATTTTGAGACCATCTCTCCTCGTTCTGTTCCTCTCAAAGTCTTATTGCGCATCTCATATTCTTTCCTCATTTTCCGCCATTGACTTTGTTTCTTTCGCAATACTTAGAAGAACTCTTTTTCCATACTCATTTTCCAGCTTTCTTACCTATTCAAATTTCTTCTTCACCAGACATATGGTGTTTCTTCTGCTCTTCCGTTTCACAAATTGATTCTCCTCTCCTGTAATTCTTCCTGCTTCTGCTCGCATCTCCTTATCATGACTAACGCATTCAATTCTTAAATATTCTCCTGTACTACTACTCTCTAGCCTTTTACTCGCATTTCACTTTCACACAATTATCTCTGGGTCCAATTCCTGATATTCTCCGTTTGCTCTGTTCTGCACTTCTCCCGCATCTTTGTCTCATACGCAGTGCATACCACTTCGTCCCAAACACTCATTCAAGATATTTCTCTCATTAAACATCGGGATCTTTATCTGGAGTGCTTTGCTGAGACTTTAACAACGTACTCACATTTTACATTTTCCTCTTGCTCTTTTTGCATATACCCCAGCAGTTTGCTTTGGACCAAAGTTCCTATATTTTCTCTTTCAGCCTCGTCTGCAAATCTCCCGCATTTTATGTTTCATATTTATAGCACAACCCGTCTTACTAAACCCTCATTTGACATTTTTCTATCATTGTATTCTCCGGGATACTTCTCTGAAACGCTATCCTACGATACTCACGAGGCACTCAATTTTTACATTTTCCTCCTGCACATTTCCTGCACCTATTACAGCATTGCGTTATGGCACAGATTTAAACTGTTACGCCTTCTTCATACAGCACTAACCAGGCTTGTGCTTCAGTATCTTGTTTTTATATTGGTCCCATTCTTAGATCTTGGCCGCCACCCATTTTTTTTTTGATTTTGAGACAAATCTCTCTTCGTTATTTTCCTCTTGAAGTCTTATTGCGCTTCTCATATTCTTTCCACATTTTCCGCCATTAACTTTATTTCTGTCGCACTATTTAGAAGAACTCTTTTTCCATACTCATTCTCTGTCTTTCGCACCTTTTCAAAGTTCTTCTTCAACAGACATGATTTGTCACCTTCCTTTCGCCTCAACTCGCCACTTTTTCCACTGAGAATTTCAACCTACATTTTATTCTGCTCTGACGTTCCGTGAATTACTTCCGCTCCATCCTGTAATTCTTCCTTCCGAACTCTCCGTAAGACTTTTTATCCGTTCGCAACTCCTTATCTCGTCTAACGCATCAACTTCTGACTTCTTGTCTTGTACAATACTTTCTAACCTTTTTCTCTCATTTCACCTACGCACTATTATTTCTTTTACACTACCCCGTGGGACTCTTCTTCTGTACTCATTATCTGTCTCTCTTACCCCTTCAAAGTCTCTTATCACCAGACATATTTCTTTCACCTTCCTTTTGCCTTAACTTTCCACCGAGAATTTCAACCTTCATTTCCTTTCGTTCTGTCGTTTCGCCCATTACTTTCGCTCTGTCCTGTAGTTTCTTCCTCCCGAACTCTTCTGAGGACTTCCCTTCCGTTGTCATATCCTCATCACGACTAACGCATATATTTCTGAACTCTTCTCCTGTACCATAAATCTCTAGCCTTTTCGTGGCTTTCACTATCGCACTATTATCTCTAGGTCCAGTTCCCCATTTTCCACGTGTACTCTCCTCTGCATTGCTCCCGCATCTTTGCTTCATATGCAATGCATACCTCTTCGTCCCAAACAATCATTGGGCATTTTTGTCTCATTAAATATCGGCATTTTTTTCTAAAGTGCATTGCTGAGATTTTTATAACGCACTCATATTTTTCATATTCCTCTTGCACTTTTTCTGCATTCACCATAGCGCTTCGCTATCGCTATGTTTACGTCTTATTTATACAGCTTTTTCTACGCTGATGCTTATGTCTCTTGTTTTTGAATTTATCCCTTTCTTAGATCTCGACTTTCATCACTTCTCTCCTTGATTTTTACAGTTTCCTTCTTCATTTTTTTACCTCATAAAGTCTGATTTCGCTTCTTATATACCTAGATCATTTTCTGCCTTTCTCTTTGGTTCTTACTTTTACCCTTCTCTGAAGAACTTTACTTATGTACTTTTTCTGTCTTTCTTACCCCTTTAAAGTAAATTATAACCTGCCTTATACCTTTCAAATTCCTTCTGCTCTGAATTATTTATTCTTTCACTGAGAATTTAAACCATCATTTTCTTTTGCTCTTCTGTTTCGCCAATTGAATAAATAACGCTCGATTCTCCTTATCTGGTCTAACGCCTTCTCTTCTGAGTTCTTGTTCAGTACAAGGATCTCTACCCTTCTCCTCTCATTTCCCTTACGCACTATTATCTCTAGGACCAGTTCATTCTATAGCTCGTGTACTCTCTGTGCTATTGCACAGATCTAAATTCTTTTTCCTATAGCACTAACCACGCTTTTGCTACAGTATCTTGTTTTCATATTATTCCTATTCTTAGATCTTGGCTGCCGCCCATTTTTTCATTGATTTTCAGACAATCTCTCTTCGTTATTTTCCTCATAAGTTCTTATTGCGCTTCTCATATTCCTTTCTCATTTCACACCATTAACTTTGGTTCTTTTGCACTACTCAAAAAAACTTTTTTCTCTTAATCCTTCTCTGTTTTTCTTACTTATTCCTAGTCCTTCATCACCAGACATGATTCCTTCACCTTCCTATTGCCTCAACTCTCCACATTTTCCACCGAGAATTTCAACCCACATTCTCTTCGGCCCTGTCGTTCCGCCAATTACTTCCGCTCCATCCTGTAATTGTTTCCTCCCGAACACTCGGTAAATCTTTTTGTCCGCTCGCATCTCCTCATCTCGTCTGACGCATTAATTTCCTTTCATCCTTTCATGGATCTTGACGGCCATTCCTTCTTTTTTCGATTTGTACTCAATCTCGCTTCGTTATTCTTCCCCATAAATTTGTGTATCATATTCTTAGATCACTTTCCGCCTTTATCTTAGCTTTTTCGCGCTACTCCAAAGAACTTTTCTTACGTACTCATTCTCTACCTTCCTTACGCTCTCGAAGTCTTTTGTCACCAGTCATTAATTTTTCACCTTCCTTTTATTCGTTTATTCCAGAACTCTTCTTCTGTACAATACTCTAGCATTTTTCTCGAATTTCACTTTCGTACTATTATCTCTAGATCTAGATCTAATTCCTCTTTCTTCTCATTTGCTCTCGTCTCCACATCTCCCGCATTTCATGTTCCATATTCACAGCACACCTCATCCTCCTGACTCTCATCATTTTTTTCTTAGGGATACTTCTCTCAAACGCTTTTCTATAATATTCACGAGGCACTCACGTTTTACATATTTTTCTTGCACATTTCCTGTACCTTCGTCAGCATTGTGTAATCGCAGGGATCTGAATTCTTACGTCTTTCTCTTGCAGCACTTACCAAACTTGTGCGTCAGTCTCTTGTTTTCATATTGATCACAATCTTAGATCTTGGTTTCCGTCACTTCTTTCCTTGGTTTTCATACTATCCCTTTCGTTATCCTTCCTCATAATTTCTTATTGTGCTTCTCATATTCCTAGATCATTTTCGCCTTAGGTTTTTTCACACTACTCCGAAGAACTCTTTTTCCGTAGTCATTTTCTGTCTTTCTTACCCCTTCAATGTCTTTTATCACCAGACATATTTCCTTCACCTCCCTTTTCCCTTAAATTACCACTTTTTCCACGGAGGACTTTAAACTACTTTTCTCTCACCTCCCTTTTGCCTTAACTTACCATTTTTTCCACGGAGAACTCTGAACTACCGCTCTTTCCTCTCTAGACTTTTGCTCGCATTTCACTTTCGAAATAAATATCCTAGGTCCAGTTCCCCATTTTTTCCCGGTTACTCTATTTTGCACCTCTCCAGTAGTTTTATATGCAATGCATACCACTTATACCACTTCGTCATTAACTCTCAGTTGGAATTTTTCCCTAATAAACGACGAAAGCGAAAGTAATTGGCGAAACGATAGAGTGGGCGAACATGTAGGTTTAAATTCTCTGTGCAAGAAAAGTGCAAGATAAAATGTAGAATGAAAGTGCCATATGAAAATCTTAGGAAAGCATTTCAGAGAAGTATCCCGAAGAACACAATGAGTAAAAATGACTTATGAGTGTTTTGGAGGAAAACGTATGCTGTAAATATGGAAAAAATGCGGAATCAGTGCAGTAGAGATTACACGAGCAGAAGGAAGAACTGAGCTAAGAATTAACAGTGCGTGAGTGAAATGAGATAAAAAGGGTAGACCATTGTATAGGACAAGAACTCAGCAAAAATGCAATAGACGAGATACGGGTAAACGAACGGACGAAAAACTATATGGATAGTTCGGAAGGAAAGAATTGCAGCATGGAGCGGAAGTAATTGACGAAACGACAGAGAAAGAGAAAGTGTAGGTTGAATTTTTGGTGGAAAAAGCGGTGAGTTAAGGCAAAAAGAAGGTGAAAGAATTATGTCTGGTGATAAAAGACTTTGAATAGGTATGAAAATCAGAGAACGAGTACGGAAGAAGAGTTCGTCGGAGTTGTGTGAAAGAATCAAATATAATGGCGGAAAATCAGGAAGAAATGTGAGGATCGCAATAAAAATTAATGAGGAAAATAACGAAGAGAGATTGTCTGAAAATCAAGGATATAAAAATCTAAGAATGGGATAAATATTTTAACAAGAGACTGAAGCACAAAAGTGGTTGCGGCAGTATGAAAAAGACGTAAGAGTTTTGGTCTGTGCTATATCAAAGCGCTGAAGTATGTGCAGGAAAAATGCAAGATGAAAATGTAATATAAGAGTGCCTTATAGAAACCTTAGGAAAGCGTTACAGAGAAGTATCCCAATCAATAAAACGGGAGAAAATGCCCATTGAGAGTTTAGGAAGAGGTTTGCTGTATATATGGAAAATGAGATCAGGAGCATTGCAGAAGAGAGTACAAGAGCGAAAGGAAGAACTGGGCCTAGAGATAGAAGTGCGAAAGTAAAATGAAAGAAAAAGGGTAGAGATTATTGTACAGGGGACAAGAACTCAGAAATGAATGCGTTTGACGAGATAAGGAGATGCGAGCGGACAAAAAGGCTCACATGGAGTTCGGGAGGGAAGAATTACAGGATGGAGCGGAAGAAATTGGCGAAACGAAAGAGCAGAAGAAAATGTAGGTTGAAATTTTCGGTAAAATATGGTGAGTTAAGGCAAAATAAAGGTGAAAGAAATATGCTATTTAAAAATGACGAAAGAGTTTAGATCTGTGCAATAACATAATGCTGGAGAAGGTGCAGCGAATGTGCAAGAGGAAAATGCAAAAAGTGAGTGCCTCGTCAATAACGTAGGAATGCGTTTCTGAGAAGTCTCGCGAAGAATATCATGATAGAAAAATGCTGAGAGAGAGTTTAGGAGGAAGAGTTTTGCTGAAATATGGAAAATTAAATGCAGGAGATGTGAAGACGAGATTGAACTAGAAAAAAGTGGATCTGGACCTAGAAATAGTATGAGAAGAAATGCGAGAGAGGGAATAGAGAATATTGTACAGTAGAAGAGTTCAGGAATCAATTTGTTAGTTGAGATGTGGTGATGCGAAGGAAGGAACGGCTACATGAGAATTCGAGAGGAAAGAACTACAGGAAAGAGCGGAAGTAATTGGCGAAACGAGGGAGCGGGAGAAAATGTAGGCTTGAATTTTCAGTGTAAAAAGTGGTATGTTAAGACGAAAGAAAGGTGAAAAATTAATTACTACTGATAAGAGACTTTTAGGAGGTAAGAAATTTAGAGAATGAGCACGTAAGAAGAGTTCTTCCGAGTAGTGTGAAAAAACCACAGATAATGGCGGAAAATGATCTAGGAATATGAGGAGCAAATGTATGAGAAAGGATTACGGAGAGAGATTGTGTTAAAAGCAAGGTAATAAGAGACAGCAGCCAAGATCTAAGAAAGGTATGGATATAAAACCAAGAGAAAGAAGCACAAGAGTGGAATGTTCTATATGAAAAGACGTAAGAGTCTGTGCAATAGCGCAATGATGGAGTATGTGCAGGAAAAGTGCAAGATGACAATGTGATATGAAAGAGCCTAATGAAAATCTCAGAAACGCGTTTCAGAGAAGTATTCCGATAAATAGAATGAGAAAAAATGCCAAATGAGAATTTAGGAGGTAGAGGTATGCTGTAAATATGGAACGAAATGGAAGCAATGAAGAAGAATGTACACGAGTAAATGGAACAACAGGGATAAGTGATAAGTTTGGGAAGGAAAAATTACAGGATGTAGCGGAAGTTATTGGCGAAACGACAGAGCATAGGTAAAGTTAGGTTTAAATTCTAGGGTGGAAAAAGTGGTAAGTTAGAGATAAAGTAGGATGAAAGAAATATGTCCACTGATAAAATACTTGAGTAGGTAAGAAAGACAGAGAATTAGTACAGAAAAAAAGTTTTTCGGAATAGTGTGAGAGAACCAAAGATAATGGCGACAAATCAGGAAGGAATATGAGAAGCGCAATAAGAATTTATGGGGAGAAAAAAGAACAGAGATTGTCTGAAAATCGAGGAAAAACTGGGCGGCACCCAAGTTCTAAGAATAGGAATGATATGAAACAAGAGACTATGGCACAAGCGTGGTTAATGCTGCAGGAAAAAGAAATTAGATCTGTGCAATAACACAGAGAGTACACGAGCAAAACAATGAACTGGTCCTAGAGATAATACTGCGTCAGTGAAATGAGAGGAAAAGGGTGGAAATTTATGTAGAGAACAAGAACTCAGATATGAAGGCGTTAGACGAGAGTTTGGGAGGGAAGGATTACAGGAGAGCGGAATTAATTGGAGAAACGGAAGAGCAGACGAAAATGAAGGATTAAATTCTCAGGAAAAATATAAATAATTTTAAGCCAAACAAATTTGCAAGAGATATGGCAGGTTATAAGGGACTTTGGAGAGGCAAGATAGATAGAGAATGTATAGAAGAAAAGTTCTTCAGAGAAGGGTGGATGTAGGAACCAAAGATAAAGGCAGAAAATGATCTAAGTATATGAGAAGCAAAATAGGATTTTATGAGGTAGAATAATGAAGAAAGATAGTGTGAAAATCAAGAAAAGAAATAATGGAAGCTAAGATAGAGATGAATATAAAATAAGAGTAAGAACAGAAAAAGTGCGAGTGGAAAATGAAAAATGTGAGTGCGTTGTGAAAATCTCAGCAATGCACTCCAGAAAAAAACCGATATTTAATGAGACCAAAATGCCCAATGATAGTTTGGAACGAAGAAGTATGCATTGCATATGAAGCAAATATGCGGGAGCAATGCAGAGGAGAGTACACGTGGATAATGGGGAACTGGACCTAGAGATAAAAGTACGATAGTGAAAGCCAGGAAAAGGCTAGAGATTTATGGTACAGGTGAAGAGAGCCATATATGCGTTAGTCGTGATGAAGAGAAGCGAGCGATAAGAAAGGCTTCAGAAGAGTTCGGTAGGAAAGAACTACAGGACAGAACGAAAGTAATAGGCGAAACGACCGAACGAAAAGAAAAGTAGGTTAAAATTCTGAGTGGAAAAAATGGTAAGTTAAGGTAAAGGGAAGGGGAAAGAAATATGACCAGTAATAGAATACTGGAGTAGATAAGAATGACAGTGAATCAGTACGGAAGAAGAATTCTTCGGAGTAGTGTAAAAAAAAAAAAGATAATGGCAGAGAATGAACTAGAAATATGAAAAGCGCAATGAGAACTTATGAGGAAAATAAGGAAGAGAGATTGTCTGAAAATCAAGAAAAAAATGGGCGGCAGCCAAGGTCTAAAAATGGGAATATTATGAAAACAAGAGATGTAGCACAAGCGTGGTTAGTGCTGTAGGAAAAAGAGTTTAGATCTGTGCAATAGCATAGAGTGTAAACGAGCAAGAGGATGACTTGGTCCTAGAGATAATAGTTCATAAGTTACATGAGAGAAAAAGGGTAGAGGAATATTGTACAGAACAAGAATTCAGAAATGAAGGCGATCGACGCTCAAGAATTATTGGATGGGTATGCCCGAAGTTTGCTCTCAGGTTGATTACTCTTCTTCTGACACTCAACTTATATTTATTTAATATTTCATTAAAAAACAGAACAATTAAGAACTGAGTAAATTACTGAAAGTGTCCTCCACCTGCAAGGGTACAGGCCACTGTCCTTGTTCGCATATTATCACGCGCTCCTTGTAAGATTCCTGTGGTATTTCTTATCCTGTCACAATGGGTTAGTATTCGATTTCTTAATTTCTGTAAAGTGTTCACTGGGGTGGTGAAAACTAGCTGTTTAAGATATTTTCATCAGAAAATGTCTAATCGTTTCATGTCTGGGGACCTAGGAGGCCATGGTTCTGGCCCACTTCGCATTATTCATTGGTTGTAGAATGTATTATTCAAGAATTTTTCAGTTTCCACACTGAAATCTGCTGGTGCCTCGTCATGCATGAATCACATAATGTTTCTCGAAAAAAGTGGCGTATCCTCGAGACAATGAATGAAACGCCTCCCCAAGAAATTGCCGATAAGCGGGACCGTTTAATCTGCTATGCAAAGAAAAATAGACTAATCAAGTAATTTCCTATTATTACGACTCTGACAATCAGTGAGAATTGATCTTGATAATGAGATTATTTAATGAATTGGGTATTTTCCTCAGTCTTTCAATGATTATTGTAAAAATATGTGATAACAGTTAGCGAGAAATTAGCTTCGTCTGTGAACATTATTTCACTATTGAAATGAGCATTTTCACTCATTTTAGGGGTGTTACACTGAATACTTAAAAATTCGGCACACAAGATCATCTTTGCAGGATTCATCTAGAGCGGGTCATAATTTTCGAAAATTTCAGGACAGGGCTGAATAAACGTACAAAAGTGTGTTTGAAGCGATACAACTTCCTGTATAATGTTTCTTCAATGATTTGTTCACTGGTGCTCAAACCGTACGAATAGTGTGTACAAACTATGTAACAAAATCTTTTGGCACTATTGAAATGGCCTTGAAATAAATATTTGATTTTGCTGAGTGACGAACATCCATCTGAAAAAATATTGTTTTCGTTTTTTACTGGACATAATTTTTGCCACGAACTCGAAACTGGATTGGGAATTGTTGAAACGCAAACTCCAATATTCCCAAACGGTTTTGTTGTTTTGGAACAAAATTGCCCTTGATAAAGTAATGTTCCGCTAGTCCTTCCATATTGTGTTGTTAGATTACGTGAAGTCTGATCAACTGGAATTTAGTATGAACTAAAATTGTTTTCGAAGATAAGAAATGAGGTATTTAAATTTGATGGGTATTTTATCCCTGAACTTATTTTATCCCTGTTATTCTGAATGATATTTTTTTGTTTCTGTAACCTATACAAGCCATATTATATTTTTCATATACATATGCTTTGCAGAGAATCAATGGTTTTATATTCTCAAGTTGTCTTCACTAAAGCTCTTTTAATATGAAACTGTTATGATGTATTCGGATGATTTTCGCTATCTATTCCATTCAAAAACTCTTCATCATTATAAGACTAAAAGGAATAATCTGAATAATTTTGAATTGATGACCCTGTAGAATTATCTTTTTTACTTTTCTTTCTACCTACTGCCGCTTAAAGGTAATGTATTTTGCAAAAATTACACAAACAAGATCTGAAACGACACTTACTTTTGATATATCCATCCGAGTTGCCACAAACTTCACAGTCGCGTCCATTCGTTTCATCATCGGAAAAATTCAATATTAATCAAGCGATATTTAATTAATATGTAAGAGTGAGGAAAAATCTGAAAAATTGCTCCAATTTCAGATGCCTAATATTTGGAAAATCTCGTGAGAAAAGTAGAGGAATTGTTGATTGATTTCACTCTTATTCTTAATGAAAAAATTGTCAGAAACGATAAAATATATGGTACATCAAAACAAAACATTACTTTGATATATAACTTCGTTACTGAACACTCTTTATAGTCCATGATTTATAGTTATTGAAACCAGAACGTTCGATAGCAAAAAAAAGGATTAGAATAACTCGGCTATATCTTGCTCTTTTGCATATAGTCTGCCACTTAATATAGTAATTAGCAACTAATACATAGATCAATCTTAGCTTTGTCCAAATAAGTAAATGTAAACTTGACTGAGCAAAAAATAGGTTGGCAATTCATGACATCAACTGTAGTTTCGTAGTATATTTCAAGAAATGAACATGTTATGCTAGTCAGAGTCTAATAGGTAATATCCTCAATGAAAAATACTCCATTCGCCAATTATGCCGGAACGTATGATTATGCCTATGTTGTAGAAGTTAATTTTGCACGCTCGCACAGTTTGAGCATTACGAAAAAAATAATCTGGATTTTACAAGATATCAGGTAACAAAATTGCATTTCCACAATTCAATTATTCAAGTGGCATAACCGATTGAATTTTCATGCCAAAGAAGCAAATTTCTCAAATATTACCTCTATCAATTTTCCATAGTTTTCAAAATATTAGACATATTCTGTGGTCTAGAGACACAATTTTCAAATCAAAATCTTAGGTCTAATAAAACCTCACAGTGGTTGTTTCGCGATGAGTTTTCATGAAATAGATCATTATTGCAAATATGAAATTCATTGCTCTTCAAAATATACTTAGAATCTCAAATTTTGTGTATTAGAATTCAAGTTGAAATGTGTACTTGCTACTTGTGAATAAGTCGCCACTTATGAGGAAATGTATGGCAATGCTTCTGCAGTAGTAGTATATTTTAAACGCCAGAACACAACACATTACAAACAAAGATAATCTGGACTCCAAGATTTCATCTGAAATTCACATGCTTTATTCGTTTCGAAGGCCATATCCTGTTTTGCCCTTTCTAACATTTTTGTGGTTCGCCACTGATCAGCGTTTGATCAATTTTCGCCATTTTCTTTCAATTCAGAAATTTTATTGACAGTTGTAATTTTTTCGTATGTCCAACCGTTTTCGAGTGAAAAAATTATTGAATTGTATGTTATTCGCTAAATAAAAAAATAATACAAATACTCGATAGGTTTGCCCAAAATTTGCCTTTATATTGATAGCTCGTCTTCTGATACTCAACTAATACTTATTCTATATCAAACTAAAAATAAGAACACTTAAAAACTAAATAAATTACTGCAAGTGTCCTCCAACTGCAAGAATACAGGCCTCTGTATATTAGAAATATTCCCTGGGGTATTTCTCATTGAAAGTTTATTATTCGATTCCTCAATTCTTGTACAGTGTTCACTGGAGTGGAACTAAACTTTCGAGATATCCTCACAAAAATAAGTGTGAACTATTTAGTCATGTAATCAGTTCCAAGTCCACCAATATCCAACAATCGTTTTTTCCCAACGAACTACGGACTTTTCATTAATACAACAACGATTCGATCTGCAAGCTTCTAATTTCATTTTGCTTCTCTAAAACATTTCAACGTTTCGACACCAGAAAAGCGTCTTCCTCTAGTACCTACAAATAAATTTACTTTGGGAAACGGACAAACCGAAAATGGGACGAATAACATACATATATTGCTCATATTGGATACTAACATTGATTGAAACGTTAGAATACAACTTCGACTTGAAATTATGAAAATCTATCGCTCAACAATAGAAAATAAGAAACCATAATGTATGTAACAAAACTTAAAGTTAAAATTATTAAAAATATTTCGTTCAACAGAGGATATAGAAACTACATATAAGTAATAAAATTTTGAGTTAAAAACATTAAAATCCTTCCAAGTGACTATCACAACAGGTTAAAAAACAAAAGAAATTTATCGTACAAAGAATTTCTGTTTTACAAAATATATATATATATATATATATATATATATATATATATATATATATATATATATATATATATATATATATATATATATATATATATATATATATATATATATATATATATATATATATAAAAGGGGTTTCACCCCGACGAGTTGCCCATATATCTGTTCATGCAATATCAAACTGATTTAAGGAAAAATATAAATCCAGCAACCGGTAATTATTAACATTGCCAGGCAATGATTATAATCAAAACATATCCTTGAATAATTATATATTAGGATAAGTTAAATGTTATGAGAATATATCAATCTACCAGAATATATACATACGTTAGCATCATCAGACAATTATATCAATGTACCAAGGAGTAGTGTCATAGGCTTTCTCCCCGGAAAAACCCAGTGTACGGACCTTAGTCAAGTAACACTGAATGTTACTCATTGATAGTTTCCTTTGTGTGAAGTGGTGAACGCTCAAATAGAATACTGCTCAGAATATAAATATGACAATATTGTCAGTTAATTATATAACATTTATATAAACAAATAAATAAAATATGAAATGAGATTCTGAACAAGATAAACTAAAGAGGAAACCTATGACTCTACCTCATTATTTTTTCGGAAAGAAACCTACGAAGAATATTACTGTTCTAACAAATTTTTTCAGACTCAAAATCTCAATACTTTTGTGAAGGATATATATATATATATATATATATATATATATATATATATATATATATATATATATATATATATATATATATATATATATATATATATATATATATATATATATATATGCATTCGACTCACAGCTTTCATATTGCATGTTCTTTTTAACTCTTCAGAAGCAACCTCTTATTTAATTTCTTCAAATTGCAACCCCCAAATATATAAAGTGTCATTGATTCTAAAATGAGTTCAAAGTACTGTGGCTTGTCAATTTTTACGCTTCAATTCTGGATATTCGCGATAAAAAAGAAATATTCATCAGAAAATATGAGACCATTCCTAACAAACGTACTCAAAATCCGTGCTGACGATTAATCACAAATAGCACATCTATGGATATAGCAGCTTCGTATAGTCGGCTGTCTACCCAAGTCAAAATGTAATATAAATAGACTAGTCTTCACATAGTTATTAATAAGTATATGCTAGTCTTGCAATTTTTATATGGACTCAACTCATAATTCACTTCCTTCAACTCAAATTACACTTATTATTTATTATAATTAAAATTATTATTTTTGTGTTCATTGAGGGCATTCCTAACTAAATCTCGAGTTGACAAATATGCATGTCATTCAGAGATCCGTCGACTGGGGCTCCATGTATTCATTTGTTAGGTATAGATGCAAAATATTTTATTCTTTACTCGTTTGTCAGTTCTGATGTTTATACAGAGGCTATTCTGAGTTGAATTTAAAAGTGAGTTTACTCTTATCTTCCAGATCCGATTCATTCTCTGGACCATCAAAAAACAATCTTCATTTTTAAGAATTGAATTCCGTTTATTCATTCTATTCAAATGTTCAATTGGGTGTTCATGCGTATATTTATGTTTGATACCTATAGCAAAATGCAAAAATTGTTTTGATACATCATCAAATTTGAACAACAACGAATCGATAATATATCAAAGCGGTGAAATTTTTTCTTTTTACATATTAGCCTGCACGCAAGCTTCAAACCTAGGTTCGACTTCTCTCGAGCATGAAGCTATAATCATAGCGGGTGAGATCGTGCGACTTGCCGCACGAATCCAATTTTTCAGGTTCTACACATTAGCTAAATGTACTTGATAAATAAGATCCTTTATGTATCCTCATAAGAAAAAATGTGAGGGAGTCAAATCTGGTGAACGTGCAAGCCACTGAATCGGACCTCAATTGCCAATCCTTCCACAGGCAATGAGTCATTTGAATAATTTGTCACAATATGTGCATCATGGGGAGAAGTCCCATCTTGCTACCACACCAATACACGTACTTCTACCGAGGGAACATTTTCTAATAAATCTGGTAACGTATTCAGCAATAAAATAAAAATATCGTTACCGAGTTAATGGTCCTTCATAAAAATGGGGCTCAATCAAATGTCCTTGGAATAACGCGCACCATACATTTATACCCCACACTGTTTGAAAGCGACTCTCCTTCACACAGTGTGGATTTTCTGTAGACCAGTATTGGGTGTTATACTTATCAACTACCCCATTATTATGGATTGTTCTCTCATCACTGAAGCAAGTAATATGCAACATATTAATGATTACAAAACACAATATATAAGGTTTGCAGTTCTCACTAACGAAATATCAAGCCTTAAATTTCTAGAAGTGTATATCGGCTCAAAGTTGAACTGAGAAACTCATATAGATAAAACGTCGAGCAGGCTAACAGCAGCACTTTTTTCCTCAAGAACACTAAAATAAAGTCATTAAAAGTTGTACATACAGTCTATTTTGGGCATTTTCATGCTATCATTTCGTATAGCGTTCTTCTTTGGGGCACTTCTCCACGAGCCAAAGACCTCTCTCTATTGCAGAAGAAGGCTATTCGAACTATTCTAGGCCTGAAACAAACAGACAGTTGTAGAGAGGCTTTTAAACAGCTTAAGCTCTTGACCCTACTATCAATATATATTATGATATGTGTGAGATATGTACATGGGCTCTCACCTGAATTTGAAACAAATGGTCAATTCCATCAATTCAACACGAGAGAAAGGGAGACCTGAGGACGACCTTTCATAGTAAAACTGAACTACAACAGTGTGTTGATTACTGGGACCCTAAGTTATACAACCCATTGAAATCAAAGAAAAACATCGACTTGTATTCAGGAGAGAGGTCAAAAACCTACTTCTACATAGGACCATATACGAATTGAAGGAATTTCTATCTGAATCGGCGACGTAAACGAGGCATACTTCTAATAAATCTTCTACTAATTTTGACTTGACATTTGAATATTTGATGTCACAATATATATTCCAGTTCATTTAGTTTTATGTGTGGTGATATTCATTAGTTGAGTGTCAGTAGAAGAGCTTTCAATCTGAGAGCAAATTTCGGACCTAACCTTCAAGTATTTCTATAATTTCTCATGTTTATTGAATAACATACAATTCAAATTTACAAATTCAGTAAATCTTAACTCGAAAACGGTTGGAAATACGAAAAAATTACAACCGTCAAAGATGTTTATAAATAGAGCGAATATGATGAAAATTGATTGTACGCTGATCAATGGCGTACTACAAAGAACTTGAAAGGGCAGAAGAAGACATGTTTCGGAAAAGAAGACACCTTGTGAATTTCAGTTGAAATCTAGGACGTTAAAGGATGAAGGCTGTAAAAAATACCTTGCATTCCATATTTGGGTTGAATATCTCAAAAACTGCTGGAATTTCGAAGAAAAAACCTTTTTTTTCTGGAAATTTCACCACTCTGTAGCTTGGACGCTTTCACGGACCTATGTTTTTATGAACTCTTTTTCTTGTCACTGAACTTTGATCAACCCCCTCGAAAGTAGACCTGGTGACACACTATTACGTAACATATTTATATTTTAACTTGTAATATTTGAACCAGCACATTCGATATTTGAAAAACAATTAGAAACATTCGGCCCTAACCTGCTTTTTGCATTTAGTGTGCCACTGGATATAGTAACTACCAACTAAGACCTACTTTCATTGTGACACGGTCCGTCTAAAAAGGTATAAACACGACAAAACAAAAAACAGGTAGACACTTCGTGACATCGACTGCAGGTTCGTGTTAGATTTTAAGGAATAATATTAGCAGCTGAAATAATAGTTACGGATGTACTCGAACGCTAGTTTATAAATAATATTAGCAGCTGAAATAATAATTACGGATTGTACTTTAACGCAAGTTTATTGAAACTACAGTGTGGTTGAAGTGAAAAGAACTGTATAAATACTTTTTTAATTATTACACATATGCTATACAGAATATTCCCAAAATTGGGCGAAAAATCTACATAAAATATTTCAGGAAAGCTCTGCTCAGGATATAGCGCACCTTTCACAGTTACTACGGAAGTACTGTCAAAGTCTTAAACATGAAAACTGTTCTATTACCTCATAAGCGTACGTGAGTTATTGTTGCTTATTAATGATTCGCCAATTATGAGGAAACGTTTGCGTAATAACTCTGCTTTAGTAGATTTTTTTTGCACGCTCGCACACTTTGAGGATTTCCAACAAAAAAATCTGGACTTCACAAGGTACCTGGTGATAAAATTGTATATCCACATTACACTCATGCAATTGGTATACCCGATTGTATATTTCAGGCCAAAAGAGAGAAATTATCGAATATTACTTATATCTGATTTCCGTATTTTTCATATTTGACATATTCTGTGGTGTCTCAATAAAATTTCCAAATAAAATTCTCAAAACTAATGAAATTTCAAAGTGCAAGTTCACAAGTTTTCATAATATAGTACATTAGTGAAAATATGAGCCAAGTTACACTTCAAAATATACAGAGAATCTCAAATTTGTTGGATTTGAATTCAGGTTTCTTCAATCCAATCCATTTTTCCTCATTAGTTTGAGGAATCTACTTAAAACATGAGTTATTGTGCAGACCTTGTGTAATACATTGTTCAGATTTTCGTAGATACAGAAGAGCTAATTTTGGAATATAAATTAATGGGTGCTGCAACTACCTTAGGAATAATATATAGAACAAAACTGATTGAATTCTGTCTCCTTCTTCAGTGTAGGATAAATGGTTGAAACACTGTAAACTCAGTTTCGGATCCTCTTTAATCTGACAATACTACTTAGCAATAGCAAATACTCCGAAAATAATTGCATAGTGTTTCCTAAAATCCCCTATCTTTGTAGCTCCTCTAAGTCTTGTCCGATTGAAAGAATTAGAGCAGTACTTCTTGACCCATTGAATTAATCTGTTGAAGTCGGAAATCAAAAATCAAATTCAAAATTAATTCAATTTTCCCATTAGTAGAACCATGCTAAAGACAAACAAATTAAATAACTGAAAAAAGTGATTTTTTTTTCTTTTGAGTGCATATGAATATAGAAAAATATGACATGGCTTAAAGTACAGATTTCAGAAACCTCAGTTATTATTCAGAAGAACGAAAGAATAAAATATCCCAAACCACATCCTAGGCCGTGCTGTACGAAAGAAAGTGAGTAATTCTTCCGTTTCGTTATTGAGAAAATTACCTTTAGAGGTATGTGGTCTCATTCTTAAAAGATCCATTGGCATTATGGTTTGTGTTTAGAAGGGGTCCATCGAAAACATGTTGAAAAACTGCTTTCATGTTTGCGTAACATTTACCCAAAATAAAGTTTATTATGTGGTCTAGTACAATATTCCAATTCCCTGTATGAACGAAGATTCTGATGTTAAATATTTTTCGTATCAAAAAGTAGAACTGCGACATACTGGTTTCTCGTTAACTTAATTTTTTTTCCTTATGCTAGGTTTTTTTCAGAATGTACACATATTTGGAAAATCTAAGGTTGGATCATTTACAATTCTAGGGTAGCCTTTTCGAGCTGATTCTCAAGAAAACAACTAATATAATATTTTTCACTTTTTTCCAGAGACCTTCGAGAGATCCGATGAAAGTAATATCGATAATGTAGCACACTTTTCAGTTATTTCTCCCAATAGAACATCATCGCCAATGCATCATAAAATTGGATATCTGATAGAGAATATTTTTCTCAAATTAAACATAGCATAATAAATAACATTAACTGAGGAATATCGAAATGATTTAAATGCGTTATGAGGAGATATGTCGTCTTATTATGAATGTTTGTTTTTGTTTTTCTTTGTTTGACTAAATAAAATACTCGGATATCTGATGGAGACTAAGACTGTAGATCATCGGAATTGTAGGAGCTTGTCAGTCTATGAATTACATCATGAATATTAAGAATGTAGAATATTAGTATTGAACCTTAATACTCCTCATTTCGTTAACACCGACAAAATAACCAAGAAATTTTTTTGAATCGGGAAAGTTTTAACTAGTTCGTATTAAATTTATATGCTTGCGTGATGTACTTGCATCTACTGATCTTTTCTCAATGATCTATCTGGAAAATGTCAAGTTCAAAGTGTTGGAATCAATAAATTCGCCTCAATATTAAGGAAAATCCTGATAATAAAAAACAAGTACTGTGTTTTAAGGAATTTCACTTAATAATTGCGATTCGTAACGCGTTTCACTACACCGTAGCTTCTTCAGACGAATGATTATGCAGAAAAATATAAATGAGAATATAACTATAAATGTTCTTGAGTAATTAAAAGCGTATTGGTTGATTCTTCTTAAGTGGTTATTTATGACAGGTATATCCAATAAAATTAAGGAATAGATTGCTCCCCGAGAAGATTCAATAGAGGTGAAGGGCTTAAATCGACTTGTTCATTGATGAGTCTACCTGAGTGTTTGTATTTATTTATTTATAAAGTTTCCCAAGGATCTACCTTCCAATATTTATTATCTGTATGCAAAATTTCAAACTGTGGGTCGAAAGAATGATTATTTTCTAAGAGATGATTCGCGTAATTTGAATCTGATTTTTATTTGAAAACTGCGTTTATGTTCTGATATTCTAATATTAAAATTTCTATGTGATCTACCAATGTAGAAATTATCACAGTCATTGCAATTCAATCTATAAACACCTGATTTATTGTTTTTACCTGGTTTGGTTTTATTATTTTTATACATTTGCCTAAATTATTATTAGTTTGGAAAGCTATGTTGAAATTATTGCTACTTAAGAATGATTTCAGTTTCTCACTTGTAATGCCAACGTAGGTTAAGGTTTTGAATTTTGTTTCAATTTATCGACAGGGTAAACTTCATTCAATGCGATTCTGCTATGTTTTTATATAAAACATTATTTATTAGTTTGGGATTGTAACCATTATTTTTGGCTATTTGTTTAATCAAATTTAGTTCTTTGTTGAAATTTTCTGGTGATAGCGGGATGTTAATCAATCTATGAATAAGACTATTGAATGCTGACATTTTATGTTGATATGGATGACACGACGAGTTATGTATTATAATATCTGTATGTGACGGCTTATGGTAAATTGCGAAAACATGTTTTCATTTTCATTCGAAATTGTTACGTCTAAGAAATTTATCGAATTTTGCTTTCTATTTCGGTTGTGAATGCAATTTTGGATGTAATGAATTTATATGATTTTCGAAAATTTTCAACTGTCTATCTTTTCCTGTGAAGCAAATAATGATATCATCTACATAGCGATACCAGTATAAACAATATTTACTGAGTGGATGATTATGAATTAATTTCTCTAAGTTATTCATGAAAATTTCTGCTAACAAAGGACTTAACGGATTGCCCAAATTCAAGCCGTCTTCAATAGTATAATAATTGTAATTGAAATGGAAATAATTTTGATCTATACAAACTTTTAATAATGAAAGAATATCTGATTTAATGATAGTATTGACATGATTCCTTTCTAATAATTCTTCAACTAAATAATACGTATCTTCTGGAGGAATGTTGGGAAATAGATTCTTAACATCGATAGAAATAAGTTTGGAATTAGATGGTATAGTGGTATCTTTGATATTGGCAATAAGTTCGTATGAATTTTTGACCGAAAATTCAGATTTAAAATTGCAATGTTTTATTAGCAAGTCGTTGAGACAATTTTGAAAATTTGAACGAAGGTGCCGTTACATAAGAAACAACAGGTCTAATAGGGTAATTGGGTTTATGAAGTTTTATCAACGAATATAATTCGGGGGATTGAGGATTGGAGTTAATGAATTTATATTTTTCTTGGTCTGTAATTAATGATTTTGCTGTCGAAATTATGTTTTTAACAACTTTCTGAAATTTTGCGGTAGGATCCTTAGTTGATGTTATATAGTTTCCGGCTGTTAAGAATTCTTCAGTTTTATAAATATAATCGGTTTTACTAATCGCAATGACGGTGTTACCTTTATCTGCTTTAGTGAATACTAAATTGTTCTTGGTACTATTTTCACGAATTGTTTTTATTATCTTATAATCGGAATTGCAATGGGGTGATAGTTTCGAAAAGTCTTCTTTGATGATTTTTGCTGTTTGATGTTTGGCTAAAATATTATCTTTGGAGTTTTTGAGAATAATTTCGGAGTCTATGCCTAACTGTTCAAAATTAGTTTTATTATGTTTTGGATGTAAATTATGTTTGAATCCTTTTTCTAATAGATCTTTTTGTGGTTGTGTAAAATCGGTATCAGTTGAATTAGTGAATCTTTCAAAAAATTTATGGTCTGAAAATTTATCAGTTGAAGGTTTGGGTGGAGAAATTTTGAATTTAAGTGAATTCAACTTTTTCTGTTGTTGCTGAAACTTTTTATGAATTAAAATTTGGCATCGTATCTGGATTCAGAGTCTAAAATATCAAACTCAACAGGGTGCAATCTAAACAATAATTCCGTATGGATTACCTTCAAATATATGTTTGCAACGTCCCTCCTGTTGTACTGGATCTTCATATCCTCTTTGAGCCATATGCGTTGGCCTTTCTCAATTGCTCTTCTTGCTGGTCCACTAGTGTTATATGTCTTCAACCGTATGTAATTGGGAGTCAACCTGTTTTTCAAGCACATTGAGTAGAACCATATATTCTGAGTGTGTACTGCACATCTAAGTAGTATTTTGAAATACCACAAAGCCAAAAAGCTGGTATCAGCTTTGTTTAACATTTGAATTTGGGAGGCTTTTACTTGGTAAAATTCCATTATCAATAATATTAAACTAGTTCTGTGTTTTAGGGAATTTTACTTAATAATTGCGATTCGTAACGCGTTTCACAAACCGTAGCTTCTTCAGACGAATGATTATGCAGAAAAATATAAATGAGAATATAACTATAAATGTTCTTGAGTAATTAAAAGCTTATTGGTTGATTCTTCTTAAGTGGTTATTTATGACAGGTATATCCAATAAAATTAAGGAATAGATTGCTCCCCGAAAAGATTCAATAGAGGTGAAGGGCTTAAATCGAATTGTTCATTGATGAGTCTACCTGAGTGTTTGTATTCATTTATTTCTAAAGTATCCCAAAGATCTACCTTCCAATATTTATTATCTGTAGGCAAAATTTCAAACTGTGGGTCGAAAGAATGATTATTTTCTAAGAGATGATTCGCGTAATTTGAATCTGATTTTTTATTTGAAAAACTGCGTTTATGTTCCGATACTCTAATATTAAAATTTCTATGTGTTCTACCAAAGTAGAAATTATCACAGTCATTGCAATTCAATCTATAAACACCTGATTTATTGTTTTTACCTGGTTTGGTTTTATTATTTTTTATATATTTGCCTGAATTATTATTAGTTTGGAAAGCTATGTTGAAATTATTGCTACTTAAGAATGATTTCAGTTTCTCACTTGTAATGCCAACGTAGGTTAAGGTTTTGAATTTTGTTTCAATTTATCGACAGGGTAAACTTCATTCAATGCGATTCTGCTTTGTTTTTATCTAAAACATTATTTATTAGTTTGGGATTGTAACCATTATTTTTGGCTATTTGTTTAATCAAATTTAGTTTTTGTTGAAATTTTCTGGTGATAGCGGGATGTTAATCAATCTATGAATAAAACTATTGAATGCTGACATTTTATGTTGATATGGATGACACGACGAATTATGTATTATAATATCTGTATGTGACGGCTTATGGTAAATTGCGAAAACATGTTTTCCATTTTCATTCGAAATTGTTACGTCTAAGAAATTTATCGAATTATTGCTTTCTATTTCGGTTGTGAATGCAATTTTGGATGTAATGAATTTATATTATTTTCGAAAATTTTTTCAACTGTCTATCTGTTCCTGTGAAGCAAATAATGATATCGTCTACATAGCGATACCAGTATAAACAATATTTACTGAGTGGATGATTATGAATTAATTTCTCTAAGTTATTCATGAAAATTTCTGCTAACAAAGGACTCAACGGATTGCCCATAATCAAGCCGTCTTCAATAGTATAATATTTGTAATTGAAATGGAAATAATTTTGATCTAAACAAATTTTTAATAATGAAAGAATATCTTATTTAATGATAGTATTGACATGATTCCTTTCTAATAATTCTTCAAGTAAGTAATACGTATCTTTTGGAGGAATGTTGGGAAATAGATTCTTAACATCGAAAGAAATAAGTTTGGAATTAGGTGGTATAGTGGTATCTTTGATATTGGCAATAAGTTCGTATGAATTTTTGACCGAAAATTCAGATTTAAAATTGCAATGTTTTATTAGCAAGTCGTTGAGGAATTTTGAAAGTTTGAACGAAGGTGCCGTTATATAAGAAATAACAGGTCTAATAGGGTAATTGGGTTTATGAAGTTTTATCAACGAATATAATTCGGGGGATTGTGGATTGGAGTTAACGAATTTATATTTTTCTTGGTCTGTAATTAATGATTTTGCTGTCGAAATTATGTTTTTAACAACTTTCTGAAATTTTGCGGTAGGATCCTCAATTGATGTTATATAGTTTCCGGCTGTTAAGAATTCTTCAGTTTTAGAAATATAATCGGTTTTACTAATCGCAATGACGGTGTTACCTTTATCTGCTTTAGTGAATACTAAATCGTTCTTGGTACTATTTTTATGAATTGTTTTTATTATCTTATAATCGGAATTGCAATTAGGTGATAATTTCGAAAAGTCTTCTTTGATGATTTTTGCTGTTTGATGTTTGGCTAAAATATTATCTTTGGAGTTTTTGAGAATAATTTCGGAAACTATGCCTAACTGTTCAAAATTAGTTTTATTATGTTTTGGTTGTGAATTATGTTTGAATCCTTTTTCTAATAGATCTTTTTGTGGTTGTGTAAAATCGGTATCAGTTAAATTAGTGAATCTTTCAAAAAATTTATGGTCTGAAAATTTATCAGTTGAAGGTTTGGGTGGAGAAACTTTGAATTTAAGTGAATTCAACTTTTTCTGTTGTTGCTAAAGCTTTTTATGAATCAAAATTTTGACATCGTATCTGGATTCAGAGTCTAAAATATCAAACTCAACAGGGTGCAATCTAAACAACAATTCCGTATGGATTACCTTCAAATATATGTTTGCAACGTCCCTCCTGTTGTACTGGATCTTCATATCCTCTTTGAGCCATATGCGTTGGCCTTTCTCAATTGCTCTTCTTGCTGTATGTAATTGGGAGTCAACCTGTTTTTCTAAACTTATTTCTTTCGATGTTAAGAATCTAATTCCCAACATTCCTCCAAAAGATACGTATTACTTAGTTGAAGAATTATTAGAAAGGAATCATGTCAATACTATCATTAAATCAGATATTCTTTCATTATTAAAAATTTGTTTAGATCAAAATCATTTCCATTTCAATTACAAATATTATACTATTGAAGACGGCTTGATTATGGGCAATCCGTTGAGTTCTTCGTTAGCAGAAATTTTCATGAATAACTTAGAGAAATCAATTCATAATCATCCACTCAGTAAATATTGTTTATATTGGTATCGCTATGTAGACGATATCATTATTTGCTTCACAGGAACAGATAGATAGTTGAAAATTTTCGAAAATCATATAAATTCATTACATCCAAAAAGTGCATTCACAACCGAAATAGAAAGCAATAATTCGATAAATTTCTTAGACGTAACAATTTCGAATGAAAATGAAAAACATGTTTACGCAATTTACCATAAGCCGTCACATACAGATATAATAATACATAATTCGTCGTGTCATCCATATCAACATAAAATGTCAGCATTCAATAGTTTTTTCATAGATTGATTAACATCCCGCTATCACCAGAAAATTTCAACAAAGAACTAAATATGATTAAACAGATAACCAAAAATAATGGTTACAATCCCAAACTAATAAATAATATTTTAAATAAAAAGCAAAGTAGAATCGCATTGAATGAAGTTTACCCTGTCGATAAATTCAAACAAAAATTCAACACCTAAACCTACGTTGGCATTACAAGTGAGAAACTGAAATCATTCTTAAGTAGCAATAATTTCAACATAGCTTTCCAAACTAATAATAATTTAGGCAAATATATAAAAATAATAAAACCAAACCAGGTAAAAACAAAAATCAGGTGTTTATAGATTGAATTGCAATGACTGTGATAATTTCTACATTGGTAGAACACATAGAAATTTTAATATTAGAATATCGGAACATAAACGCAGTTTTCAAATAAAAATCAGATTCAAATTACGCGAATAATCTCTTAGAAAATAATCATTCTTTCGACCCACAGTTTGAAATTTTGCATACAACTAAATATTATTAAACAAATAACCAAAAATAATGGTTACAATCCCAAACTAATAAATAATATTTTAAATAAAAGCAAAGTAGAATCGCATTGAATGAAGTTTACCCTGTCGATAAATTCAAACAAAAATTCAACACCTTAACCTACGTTGGCATTACAAGTGAAAAACTGAAATCAGTCTTAAGTAGCAATAATTTCAACATAGCTTTCCAAACTAATAATAATTTAGGCAAATATATAAAAATAATAAAACCAAACCAGGTAAAAACAATAAATCAGGTGTTTATAGATTGAATTGCAATGACTGTGATAATTTCTACATTGGTAGAACACATAGAAATTTTAATATTAGAATATCGGAACATAAACGCAGTTTTTCAAATAAAAATCAGATTCAAATTACGCGAATAATCTCTTAGAAAATAATCATTCTTTCGACCCACAGTTTGAAATTTTGCATACAGATAATAAATATTGGAAGGTAGATCTTTGAGAAACTTTAGAACACAGTACTTGTTTTTCATTATTGATAATGGAATTTTACCAAGTAAAAGCCTCCCAAATTCAAATGAAAATCCAGATACAGTATTTTATTGAAAATTATAAAATTTGTGTCAACTGATGAGTATTTTGGTTATCCAAATGTCGATAATTCTGCTCATTCACTTCACGGTTGAGAGAAAAGCAGATATTTAGAGAATGTGGATTACTGTTAGTATTTTCACTTCAAATTTCATAAATCTGCTATCGGATTCGTCTCCGTTTATTTCATGGACTAGCATCTCTTTATAAGGGTGACATTTGTGATTTTTCACGATCCTGCAGATAGTTGAAACTGACACACTAAACAGACATGATAATTTTCCAAGTAGCCCACTACTGCCTTTTCAGCTGCTTCGTTCCATATAGGTCAATGTTGAGTCTTTTGAACTATATGTTTTTTGTTAGCCACCAAAACCGTTGTGACCAATTTCTTCATCAAGTATAAAGCTACCTATTTTTCTGGATGGTCAACACAAAAAAAAACCTTGCCGTTTCTCAAGCACTGTTTTTCAATTCGATAACAGATTGAAAAAATGAAAATGAAAAAAAATGATAACTGTGAATAATAGTATTGCGAGAAGAGAAGAAAAGGGGAAACAGATTTCTCATAATCTGATGGTTGTAATGAAAAATATTATGTGTTTCCTACAAAATACTGATGATTACCAATTTCTCTAATCATCAGTATTACCAATATCTCTAATTTTCACATTTCCATGAGAATTTAACACATGGTGCTGAGCACCAGATTCGTTACTTGAAACTAAAAATATATTTCAACATTTTCTTGAGAATTAAAAGCATGGAAATGCTAAGGGCTAGAATCGTTACTCGAGAATCACAATATTTCTCCCAAAAGTTATGAGCTTCTCAAAGTAGGATATCGATTTTACATGCTCCGAAATGTCACATAGGGGGTGCATATTTTCGTTTTAATACAAATTTTTGTATTGTTTGTTGTAGTGTTTGTTTTTTCTTTGTGTGATATTAAAAAATCAGGATGATACTATTTTTGAATAAATGAGAAAAATACCTTTCAGAAGATTATGTCACTTGACCCAATTTCAGATTAATGAAAGTTGACTTAAGTGATACTGTTATTAGGGATTGATTCTATATGCTAGGAGCCAAATCAGAAATTGATCCCCCTCGAACGAAACGTTGACGTTCTATTACTTTTTTCGCCAACATTATTCTATTGAGACATAGAGGGGATGGACAATTTTCGTTGGAACACATTGTACATTACAAAAGTAATAGTTTGCTTTAAGAAATAACCGGATTCAGTAATGTAAACGAAAACAGATGTAATGCATCATTAAGTAAGGTTCCGTAATTCAACTGACATTTATATCCAATAATTCTCATAGGTTCACCCCCAATCTATTATTTTCATTATATTAAATATCAAAATAATTTTTCAAGTTTGGTTTTCTTCCAGATAACAATTTGGAACAGATTTCAAAACCCATAGCTATTGTACAGTAAAACAAGGATAAAATGAGAGAAACCTGTATCACGTCAACAAATACACTGTACTAGTGGTAACAGTCTGGTAACAGATTCGTAATTCATACTTCACAAAGTAGTGTATGGTTTATGAAATAGGGATTCATTCAAAATTCACAGTTTGGTCTTTCGGTGAATGTCTTTCTATTTTTCAGTCGCAATTTTCGCCGGATAATTTAATTTCATTTTCAATATATGAAATTTTTTGGTGAAAATGTGTGCCAAGATTAGTTTGAAGTACCTCTCCACCAATCATCGAAAACATTTTCAGTTCATACTAAATTCCAGTTAATCAGGCGAAAGAAAATCTGACAATCCAATATGGGAGGACTAGAGAATCAGTACATTTTCAACTGCAACTTTCTTCCAACGCAGTTTTTGCATATTGGAATTTGCGGTTCAACAAATCCCAATCAATTTTCGAATTCGTAGCGATAATGTTCGAATCTAGAAATTAAGAATCCTCGAACAGTTGCAGGACGGTAATTTCGGTACTTAAATCAAGGCAATACATTTGCGAACAAGTCATGTGGATCATGTTCATCATGCATTTAATTTGGTAGAGAGAAATTAATTATAGACATTACGGAATATAAACAGAAAACGTACAAATTTATCGTTTTTACTTTTTATTTCGCATATCGATAACAAGTAATACATTCTGAAAAAGTGTTTAACGAATGAAGTTCTATTGGAAGAAAAAACTGAAAATAGCGCAACATTACCTTTTTTACTCTCAGTTATTTTCTCGAGAATCAGATCGAAATAGCTGCTCCAGAATTGAAAATGATCAACTCTAAGATTATCCAAACATGTGTACTTTCTAATGAATAATCATCAGAAGAAAAAATCAAGGAAAAATTCAAAATATAGTGGGTCAAATTTCCAATTTTTGAAGAGAACTAACATCAGAATCTTAGGTCATACTGGGATTTGAAATCTTGTACTCGACCACCTAATAAACTTTATTTTCGGAAAATATTACGCAAACATGAAACCATTTGCGATACATGCTTTCGATGGACCTCTTCTAAAAATAAAACCATAACGCCGCTGAATCTTCTAAGACTGAGACCAGATTCTTCCAAAGATAATTTTTTAAAGAACGAAACTGAAGAATCACTCTCTTTCTTTCGTACAGCACCGATAATGATAGAGTCTAGGATCTTTTTGAGATATTTCATTTCTGTTCCAAATCCAATAAATTTGATTTTCTAAGTACATTTTGAAGTGCGATTTGGTTCATATTTTCACTAGTTCCAATAACATTTATTCTACCTGATTTAAAGGCTTTTCCAAATATTTGACGTCTGAAATTGGATTTTTTCTCAAATTTCTTAGCATTCTTAGATATTATTTTCGAAAAGATTGATTAATATTGAATTGAAACGATGATGTCCCAAGATAGACGGGCCTGTCAAGTTTTCAGGAAGAAGGTTAGTCTTAGGAAAGATAAGAGTCGTTTCGGATCTTATAAGTGTGAGTTTCATAAAAAAGATCTTTATAGGCATTTAACAAGCACAGTGAAATTTTGTTAGACTTAATATTTCGATTCGATAATTGTGTTTTCAGACCACAGAATATGTCGAATATTTGGAAATAAGAGGACGTTTTGCATATGGAGGACACTTTCATCAACTTATTTAGTTTTTAATTATTCTTTTTTAATTTGATATTGAATAAGTATAAGTTAGAAATCATGGAAACTGAATCTGTCCATAAGACAAGTTATGCTGAATCGAGTTTAAATTCGAGTGAAAAATCATAAGAATGATTATCTAAAGAAAAACTCATAAATATATAAAGAGATTTAATATAGAACTAAGCACATTAAGATTATATCACTTCGTGGAATGTTGTCATAGATGAAGATATTTCGTGAGAGGACCTTTATGTTCATTGTTAATGAAACATCCACGCACGGAGTTTATTCCATGTTGGATTCTGTTTATTTTATGTGAAGTCAATTGCTTGTGTTATCAGTGTATGATATGTTATATTGAATGGTCTGAATAAACATTTTCATCATTATTATCGTAGACTTATGCACTATCTCAGCTGTTAGCTGGATATGATTTAAAAATACCTCTCCACCAATCATGGTAAACATTTTCAGTTCAAACTAAATTCCAATGGATCACGTGAAAGAAAATCTGACAATCCAATATGGGAACACTAACGAAACAGTACATTATCAACTTAAATTTTCTTCCAACGCAGTTAGCGCATACTGGAATTTGCGTTTCAACAAATTCATGATGTAATTCATAGACTGAGAAGCTCATACAATTCCGATGATCTCCAATCTAAGTCTCTATCAGATATCCGATTATATGATGTAGTATCATATAATATAAGCAAAAATTTTTACATAAGATCCCACGTAGGGACAACCGTCTTGCCATTGAATCATTGTATATTCATACAAGTGAGAATTGTATCAGTTCATATACGGAATTGGAGGGTTTGAACATTCTCAAAAACCTGTTGTAGTCAATTATATTCGGGTTATTGTTGACTGGTCTCCTTAATTTCATGATTGTTTTGTTTATATTTTGCACGATATATGATAATTTTATCGGTAATTTAGTGTCAACACCCTACAGGTGACGACCTCATTTGACAATAGTGTTTGAGGTCACGTTGCATGCATTGGTTTTTCTTCTTTTTCTTGCGTATGAACTTTGTATTGACATAGAATATAATTATTTTCATGTTACAGTGTATATTGGAAAATTTTTAATCGGATAATATGTCAATTTACATGTTTTTTCTGTAAAACAGAAATTCTTTGCTCGATCGATTTCTTTTTTTAACCTGTTGTGATAGTCATTTGTGAACGAAGAATTTTAATGTTTTCAACTTAAAATTTTATTACCTACATGTAGTTTTTATATTCTCTGTTGAACGAAATATTTTCAATAATTTCAACTTAAAGTTTCGTTATATACTTGTAGTTTCTTATATTTTCTTGCTAAGCGAAAGATTTTTAAAATTTCAATTTGTAGTTGTATTCTAATGTTTCAATCAATGTTAGTACCCAATATGAGCAATCTTTGTATGTTATTCGTCCCATTCTCAGTATTCCCCTTTCCCAAAGTAAATTTATTTATATTTCCTAGAGGAAGACGCATTTCTGGTGACCAAACGTTGGGATGTTTTAGAGAAGCAAAATAAAATTCGAAGCTTAAAGATCTATTCGTTGTTGTATTAATGAGAAGTCCCTTGTTCAGTGGGAAAAATGATTGTTGGATAGTAGTGGACTTGGAACTAATTACATGACTAAATAGTTTACACTTATTCTTATGGGGATATGTCAAAAGTTTAGTTGATGTCACTCCAGTGAACCCTGTACAAGAATTGAGGAATCGAATAATAACCTCTCGAAAGCGATACCCCAGAATATATTTCTAAGAGTGCGTGAGAATTTGCGAAGAAGGACAGAGGCCTGTATTCTTGCACTTTGGGGACACTTTCAGCAACTTATTTAGTTTTCAAGTATTCTTCTTTTTTAGTTTGATATCGAATAAGTATTAGTTGAGTCTCAGAAGACGAGCTATAAATATAAAGGCAACTTTCGGGCAAACATATCGAGTATTTGTATTTTTTTTTTATTTAGCGAAAAACATACAATTCAATAATTTTTCTTTCGAAAACGGTTGGAGATACAAAACAATTACTACTGTCGATAAAATTACTGAATTGAAAGAAAATGGCGAAAATTGATCAATCGCTGATCAGTGGTGTACTACAAAAATGTTTGAAAGAGCAAAACAGGATATGGTCTTCGAAAAGAATACAGCTTGTGAATTTCTGTTGAAATCTAGGAGTCCAGATTATCTTTGTTTGTAATCCTCAAAGTGTGCTGGCGTTTAAAATATACTACTACAGCAAAAGCATCATAATACATTTCCTCATAATCGGGAATGCCACTTGATTTATTGTGTGTTTTTTGCTAATTACAATTTATTTAGTTCTTAATTGTTCGTTATTTTAGTATAATATTGTATAAGTATAAGTTGAGTGTCAGAAGAAGAGCTATCAAACGAAAATCAAATTTCGGGCATAACCATCAAATATTTCTAGAGCGTCTAACGCCTCCATGTCTGAGTTCTTGTTCTGTACAATAATCTCTACACTTTTCCTCTCATTTCACTCACGCACTATTATCTCTAGGACTAATTCATCCCCTGTCTCGTGTACTCTCTGTGTTGTTGCGCAGATCTAATATGTTTTCCTACAGCACTAATCACGCTTGTGCTAAAGTCTCTTGTTTTCATATTATTCCCATTCTTAGATCTTGGCTGCCGCCCATTTTTTCCTTGATTTTCAGACAATCTCTTTTCGTTATTTTCGTCATAAATTCTTATTGCACTTCTCATATTCCTAAATAATTTTTCGCCATTATCTTTGGTTCTTTCACACTACTCCGAAGAACGCTTCTTCCGTACTCATTCTCTGTCTTTCTTACCTACTCAAGTACTTCATCACTGAACATATTTCTTTCACCTTACTGTTGCCTTATTTTACAACTTTTTCCACAGAGAATTTTAAACTAAATTTTGTTCTGCTCTGTCGTTTTGCCAGATAATTCCGCTACATCCAGTAGCATCATTTCTGAGTTCTTGTCCTATACAATAGTCTCTACCCTTTTTCTCCCATCTCTTTTTCGCACTGTTATCACTATGCCTAGTTCTTCCTTTTGCTCGTGTACTCTCTTCTGCATTGCTTCCGCATTTTTTTTTCATATTTACAGCATACCTCTTCCTCGTGAACTCTCATCTGGCATTTTCTCTCATTTTATTCATAGGGACACTTCTCTGAAACGCTTTCCTGAGATTTTCATAAAGCACTTTCATATTACATTTTCATTTTGCAATTTTCCTGCACATACTTCAGCATTGTGTTATTGGACAGACTCTTACGTCTTTTCATATAACACCTTCCACCCTTGTTTGTGCTTCTGTCTGTTGTTCCTATATCCATCCCTTTCTTAGATCTTGGCTGCTGTCTCTTATTTCTTTGATTTTAACACAATCTCTCTTCGTTATTCTTCCTCATAAATTTTCTCCTCATATTTCTAGATCATTTTCCGCCATTATCTTCAGTTCTTTTGCACTACTCCAGAGAACTTTTCTTGTGTACTCATTTTAAATTTCCCCATGGAAGTGTCATATCACCAGTCATTAATTTTTCACGTTCCTTTTGCCTTAACATACCACTTTTTTCACTACGAATTCAACCCTACATTTTCTCCCGCACGATCGTTTCTCCAATTACTACCACTCTTTTCAGTAGTTCTTTTCTCTCGAACTCTCCTGTAGCCTTTCCTTCCTTTAGCATCAGCAAATATCAACTAACGGATTGACTCCTGAACTCTTCTTCGGTACAACACTAACTAGCCTTTCTCTCGCATTTCCTCTCCTACTATTATCTCTAGATCTATATCCTCTTTTTTCCCGTTCACGTTCGTCTGCATATCTCCCGCAATTTATTTTCCATAGTTCAGCACAACTGTTCCTTCTAAACTCTTATTTTTATCATATTTTTCTTCGGGATACTTCTCTGAAACACTGTCTTTAATTTCATCTTGCTCATTTTCTGCAGCTTCTCCATTATAATGTTATTGTACAGATCTTAACTCTTTCTTCTTTTTCATAAGGCACGTACCACGCTTGTGCTTCAGTCTCTTGTTTTCATATTGATCCTATTCTTAGATCTTGGCTGCAACCATTTTTTATTCCAGATTTTCAGACAATCTCTCTTCTTCATTTTCCTCATAAATTCTTATTGCGCTTCTCATATTCCTAGATCATTTTTCGCCATTATGTTTGGTTCTTTCACATTACTCCGATGAGCTCTTCTTCCGTACTCATTATCTGACTTTCTTACCCCTTCAAAGTCTCTTGTAACCAGACATATTAATTTCTCGTTCATTTTGCCCCGTTTTACTCCGAGTATTACAATTTTTTTTGGTCTATCGTTTCGCCTATTACTTCCGCCCCTTGCTGTAGTTCTTTCCTCGCGAACTCTCCTGAGCCATTCCTTACGCTCGCGTCTCCTTATCTCGACTAACGCATTCAATTTTGAACCATTCTCCAATACTATTACTCTCTAGCCTTTTACTCGCAATTCATTTTCGCACTATTATCTCTAGATCCAGTTCTTTTTCCCGTTTGCTCTCTTCTACACTTCTCCCACACCTTTGTTTCATATGCAATGCATACCACTTCGTTCCAAACACTCATCTAGCATTTTCATTTCATTTTTGATTATGATTTAATATTTGTACTTGCAGAACCGCAGAATGTTAAACTGTTGAATATTTTATAGTCTTTATGAATAGGATATACTTCATTTATTGCTTTCTGATAGAGTTTTTACGAATGATTACTTTAAACAGCATGGTACATCGGTTACTCAATTTACCTTTATCAGTAGAAGATTATAATAAAGAGTTAAACATCATCAAACAGATAGCCATTAATAATTTATTTAATCCGGATATGATAGATCTAATCATTCGTAAAAACTCTATCACAAAGCAATAAATGAAGTATATCCTATTCATAAAGACTATAAAATATTCAACAGTTTAACATTCTGCGGTTCTGCAAGTACAAATATTAAATCCTTGCTCGTCAAACAAAATCTTAATATAGCTTTCAAAACTTCTAATAACTTAGGTAAACATATTGAAAATAATAAATCTCGTGTTGAAAAATCAAGTAAATCAGGAATCTATAAACTCAATTGCGGTTCTTGTGATAAAATTTATATCGGTAGGACCTATAGGAGTTTTGGCATAAGAACATCTGAACATAAACGTAGCTTCGATAAAAATAAATCTGATTCAAATTATTCAAACCACCTAATAAAAGAAAACCATTCATTCAATAAAAACTTTGACATATTACATATAAAATCAAAAAGTTCAAAATTAGATCTCCTAGAAGCATTAGAAATAAATAGATACAAACATTCGGACAAGCTTTTGAATGAACAGGTAGATTTGAATTACTCACCCCTACTTAACTTGTTTAATCAGTTTTTATTACCTTTCATACCAACTGTACAATGGCTCGGTGTGGATTTTCCTGTTATTCATCCAAGTTGTTCTACGATTTGTTTATAATACCATACTCTTCGTTCTATTTTTCATTCTTGATAAAGCTGCTGTGTCAGCGAAACGTCGTCGAATTTTTTCAATAAAGTGTAGATTAAAGTTAAACCTTGTATTCTATCTCATTCAAATAATTTCACTTCTAAAGTAACCTTTAGTTTTGAGATTTTAAAGTAATGTATACAAATCTACCTTAAAATTGCTTTAAGTTGATATATTCATGAAGCAATGCATATGAAGTTACCTTCAAAGTTACTTTAAATTGAGAGATCCTTGAAGTAATGTATACAAATCTACTTTTGAAATTACGATAATTTGAGATATTCGTAAAGTAAGGCATTTACCTTTGAAGTTATTTCAAATGAGATTTTCCTAAAGTAAAGAATAAAAATCTACCTTTAATGTTTTTATAAGTTGAGATATGCATAAAGTAAAGCATATAAATTCACCGTTAAAATTATTTCAAGTTGGGAGATCCTTGAAGAAATGTATACAAATCTACCCTTAAATTTACCTAAAAATGAATATTCATAAATTAGTGCATATTAGTTTAAATTTGAAAATACTTTGAAATGAGTGATTCTTGAATTAATATATACAACTCTACTTTTAAAATTACTATAAGTTGAGATATCCATAAATTAATGCATCTAAATTTACATATAAAGTTACCTTAAGTCGTGAGATTCTTAAAGTAACGTATACAAAACTACCTTAAAAATTTCTTTAAGTTGTGATATTCATAGAACAATGCATATGAATTCACTTTTAAAGTTACTTTAAATAGAAAGATCCTTGAAGTAATGTATACAAACCCACTTTTAAAATCACGATACTTTGAGATATTTATAAAGTAATGCATATAAATTTACTTTTAAAGTTATTTCAAATTGAGAGTTTCTTAAGGTAATGTATAAAAATCTACCTCAATGTTACTAAAGTAGAGATATGCATAAAGTAAAGCATATAAATTCTCCATCAAATATACTTTAAGTGGGAGATTCCTAATGAAATATATATACAAGTATTCCTATGAATTTAGTTACAAATGGGATATTCATAATTCAATGCATATAAATTTTAATTTAAAATTACTTTAAAATGAGAGATTATTGAAGTAATGTATATAAATCTACCTTTAAAATTACTTCTTGTTGAGATATTCATAAAGCAATGCATATTAATTCACATTAAAGGTTACTTTAAGTTGGGAGATTCTCAAAGTAATGTATACAAAAGTACCTTTATACTTATATATATAAGTATAAAGGTATAAGTTGAGATATTCATGAAGTAATGCATATAAAATTGAATTTGAAGCTACTTCTAGTTGAGAGATTTCTTCAAGGAATGTATACAAATCTACCTCTAAATTACTTAAAGTTGCCATATTCATAAGGCAAAGCATATAACTTCACCTTTAAAGTTACTTTAAAATGAGAAATTCCAAAAGTGATGTATTAATCTATCCTTTGAAATCACTTTAGCTTAAGAGATGCTTAATGTAATCTATTTATATCTACCTTCAAATCTACTACGAGTTGAGATATTCATAAAGTAAGTCTTTAAGTTTAACTTTAGAGTGGATTTAAGTTGACAGATTCTTAAGATATTGTTTACAAATGTACCTTTAAAATTACTTTAAGTTGCGATATTTATAAAGCAAAGCATATAACTTTACCTTCAAAGTTACTCTAATATAAGAAATCCCAATAGTGATGTATTAATGTTACCTTTGTAATTATTTTATATTGAGAAATTCTTAATGAGATTTATTCAAATCCATCTTCAAAATTACTAGTTGCGATATTAATATAGTATTTTCTATAAGTTTACCTTTAAAGTAACTTTATGTTGAGAGATTTTAAAGTAATGAATGCAAATCTACCTTCAAAATTACTTCAAGTTGAGATATTCATAGAGTAATGCATATAGATTTACCTTCAAAGTTACTTCAAGTTGAGAGATTCTTGAAGTCATGTATACAAATCTACTTCTAGATTACTTATGGTTGCAATATTCATAAAGAAGTGTATATAAATTTACTTCTGAAGTAACTCACAAATGAGAGATACACTAAATAATGTTTACAGATCTTCCTGTGAAATAACTATAGGTTGAGATATTCATTAAGTAATGCATATAAGTTAATCTATGAAGTTCTTTAAGTTGAGAAAATATTAAATTAATTTATTCAAATCTACGTTTAAAATTACTATAAAATGAGATATTCATAAAGTAACTAATATAACTTGACCCTTAAAGTTACTTCAAGTTTAGAGAATCTTAGAGTAAAGTATACAAATCTACCTTCAAAATTAGTCACAGTGATGTATCAATTTTACCTTTCAAATTATTTTAGGTTGAGAGATTCTTGAAGTATTTTATACTAATTTAACCCTCACAATTACTAGTTGAGATATTAATAATGTAATGCATATAAATTTACTTTTAATGTTACTTCAACTTGGGAAATTTCTTCAAGTTATGTATTCATATCTACCTTTAAATAACTTAAAGTTGTGATATTCATAAAGCAATGCATATAACTTCACCTTTAAAGTTACTTTAAAATGAGAAATTCCTGAAATGAAGTATTAATCTTACCTTTGAAATTACTTCAGATTGAGAAATTCTTAATGTTATTTATTCAAATTTAACTGAAAATTACTACAATTTGAGATATTCATGAAGTAATTCTTATAAGTTTACCTTTAAAGTAACTTTAAGTTGAGAGATTTTATAGTAATGTTTACTAATCTTCCTTCAAAATTACTTTCAGATACGATATTCATAAAGCAATGCGAATAAATTTACATTTAAAGTTACCTAGAGATGAGAGATTTCTGAAGTGATGTATAAATCTTACCTTTAAGATTAATTTAGATTGAGAGATTCTTGAAGTATTGTATACAAATCTATCTTTAAAATATCTATAAGTTGAAATATTCATAAAGTAATGCATATAAATTCATTTTTAAAAAACTTCAATTTGGGAGATTCTTAAAGCAATATATATAAATATACCTGTTATATTACTTTAAGCTGAGTTATTCAAAAGTATCGCATATATATTCACCCTTGAAGTTACTTTAAGTTGGGAGATACTCTAAGAAATGTATACAAATTTACCTTCCAAATAACCTACAGTAACGATTTTCGTAAAGCAATGCTAAAATTCACCTTCAAAAATACTTTAAGTTCAGAGACTTCTAGAATAATGTATTAATCTTCTCTTTCAAATTATTTTAAATTGAGAGATTCCTACAGTATTTTATTCAAATCTACCATAAAATTAGTATAAGTTGGGATATTATGAAGTAATGCATATAAATTTACCCTAAGTATTACTTTACGTTACAAGAGCTTGAGATATTCATAAAGTCTTCTTCTTCTCCTGAGCGTGCCTATCCGTTCCGGATGTTGGCGATAAGCAAAGCAATTTGTACTTTGTTGACTGCTGTTCTAAACAGCCCTCTTGTAGACATAGAAAACCAATTTCTGAGGTTTTTCATCCAGGAGATTCTGCGCCTTCCAGGCCCCATCATAAAGTAATCCATATAAATTAACCTTCAATGTTACTTTAAATTGGGAAATTCTTGAAGTTATGAATACAATTTAACCTTCAAATCTTCAAATTCACTTGAAGTTGCGATACTCATGAAGCAATGCATAAAAAGTTACCTTCAACAATTCTTTAAGTTTAGAGATTCTTGAAGTAATATATACGAATCTAACTTTAATATTACTCAAAGTTGCGATTTTCATACAGCAATGCATATAAATTTACCTTTAAAGGAAGGTTGGGGTATTTTCCAAGAAATGTATACAAATCTACCTTTGAAATTACTATAAGTTGAGATATTCATAGTAGAATGATTCTTAAGGTATTCCATTTAAATCTACCCTAAAATTATTAAAAATGAGATATTTATAAAGGAATGCATATAAATTCACCTTCAAAAATACTTCAAGTTGGGTGATTCTTAAAGTGATGTATACATCTCTACTTTTAAAATTACTATAAATTGAGAGATTCATAAATTGATGCATATAAATTCACTTTTAAAGTTACCTTAAGTTGTGAGATTCTTAAAGTAATGTATACAAATCTACTTTGAAAATTGCTCTAAGTTGAGATATTCATAATGCAATGTATATGAATTTACCTTCAAAGTTACTTTAAATAGAGAGATCCTTAAAGAAATATATACAAATCGATCTTTAAACTTACGATAAGTTGAGATATTTGTAGAGTAATGCATATAAATTTACCTTTGAATTTACTTCACATTGAGAGTTTCTTGAAATAATGTATACAGATCTGCCTATAGTGTTACTATAAGTTGAGATATGCATAAATTGAAACATAAAATTCACCGTTAAAGTTACTTTAAGTATGGAGGTTCTTAAAGAGATGTATACAAATCTACTTTTAAATTTATTTGAAATATGATATTCATAAATCAATGCATATAGATTTAATCTTGAACTTACCTTAAGTTGAGAGGTTCTTGATGTAATTTATACAAATCTACCTACCTTTAAAATTACTTAAGGTTGGGATATTTATAAAGCAAAGCATATAACTTTACCTCTAAAGTTACTCAAAAAGATAAATTCTTTAATGATGTATTAATATTACATTTGAAGTTAATTCACATCTAGAGATTCTTAATTTAATTTATTGAAATCTATCTTCTAAATTACTACCAGTTGAGATATTCATGATATAATTCTAATAAGTTTACATCTAAGGAAACTTCAATTTGAGAGAGTTTTAAAGTGATGTAAACCAATCTACCTTCAAAGTTACTTTGAGTTGAGATATTCATAAAGAAATGCATATAAATTTACCTTTAAAGTTACTTCAAGTTGAGAGATTCTTAAAGAAATGTACACAAATCTACCTCTAAAATTACTTTGAGTTGAGATATTCATAAAGTAACTCATATAAAGAGTAATGTAAACAAATCTACTTTTGAAATTACTTAAAGTTGCGACATTCATAAAGCAATTTATATAAATTTAACTTCCAAGTCACGTTAAGTTGAGAGACTCTCAAAGAAATATATGTATGTATGTTTACTAATCTACCTTTAAAAACATACATTCACGATATTCATAAAGCAAGGCATATGAAATTATCTTTAAAGTTACTATGAGTTCAGAGATTTCTGAAGTGAGGTATTAATCATTCCTTTCAAATTACCTTAGGTTGAGAGATTCTTAAAGTATTGTATACAAATTTAACATTTGAAATTACTGAGGGGTAAATGTTCATGAAGTAATGCACATAAATTCACCTTTAAAATACTTTAAGTTGAGAGATTCTTAGAGTGATGTACACAAATCTACCTGTAAAATTACTAAAGGTTGAGATATTCATATAAATATAAATTCACCTTTGAAGTTACCTTAAAATAAGAGAGAAAATAAGAGAATATTAAGGTAATTTACTCGAATCTACCTTTGAAATAACTAAAAATGAGATATCTATAAGGTAATTCATTTTATTTCATTTTAAAGTTACTTTGAGTTGAGAGATTCTTGAAGTACTGTTTACAAATATTTATTCGTAAATACTTACATTCACGATATTCATAAAGCAATGCATATAAATATACCCTCAAAAATACTTTGAGTTGAGAGACTTCTTAAGTGATGTATTAATCTTACCTTTCAAATTACTTAAAATTGAGAAATTCTTAAAATATTGTATACAAATATACCTATAACATTACTATAAGTTGAGATATTCATAAAGTAATGCATATCAATTTACATTCAGACTTACTTTAAATTGGAAGATTCTCTAAGTAATTTATACAAATGTACCTTTAAAATGACTATAAGTTGAGATATTCATAAAGACATTCATATAAACTTACCTTTAAAATCACTTTAATTTGGGAAATTCCTAAAATAATGTATACAAATCAACCTTTAAAATTATTTCAAGTTGCGAGATGCATGACGTAATGCATATAAATTCACCTTCAAAGTTATATCAAGTAGAGAGATTCTTGAAATAATGTACACGAATCTACCGCTAAAATTACTTAAAGTTGCGATATTCATAAAGTAATGCATAAAAATTCATTTTAGAGTTAATTTAAGTTGAGGATTCTTGAAGTATTGTATACAAATTTACTTCTGAAATTACTGAAAGTTGAGATATTCATAAAGTATTGCATATAAATTTACCTTAAAAGTTACTTTGAGTTAAGAGAAACTTGAAATAATGTATACAAACCTACCTTCAACTCTACAATAAAATGCGATGTTCATAAAGTAATTCATTTAAATTTGCCTTTATAGTAACTTTAAGTTGAAAGATTCTTAAAGTTATGTATACAGATCTACCTTTGAAATTACTCGAAGTTGCCATATTCATAAAGCAATTCTTATAAATTAACCTTTAAAGTTACTTCAAGTTGACTGATTCTTGAAGTAATGTATACAAATCTACCTTCAATATTACATAGAGTTACGAAATTCATAGAGCAATGCATATAAAATTACCTTTAAAGCTACTTTGAGTTGACAGATTTCTAAAGTGAGGTATTAATCTCACCTCTCAAATTACCTTAGGTTGAGAAATTCTTAAGTTATTATATACAAATTTAACATTTAAAATTACTATAGGTGCAAATATTCATAAAAAATGCATATAAATTCACCTTTAAAATACTTCAAGTTGGGAGATTCTTAAAGTAGTGTATACAAATCTATCCGTTAAATTACTATAAGTTGAGATATTCATAAAGAAACGCATATAAATTTTCCTTTACAGTTACTTTGAGTTGGGAGATTCTTAAAGGAATGTATACAAATCTACCTGTAAAATTACTATAGGTTGAGATATTCATAAATTAATGCATATAAATTGACCTTCGAAATTACTTTAAGTTGAGAGGATATTAAGGTAATTTATTAAAATCTACCTTTAAAATTACTACAAAATGAGATATTTATAATGTAATTCATATAATTCTACCTTTTAACTTACATGAAGTTGAGAGTTTCTCAAAGTAATATATACAAATCTACCTTCAAAATACTTTTTGTTTGGATATTCATAAAGCAATGCATTTAAATTTACCTTCAAAAATACTTTGGGATGAGAGACTTCTAAAGTGATGTATTAATCTTACCTTTCAAATTACTTAAGAATGAGAGATTCTTAAAGTATTGTATATTAATCTACCTATTACATTACTATAAGTTGAGATATTCATAGAGTAATGCATATTAATTCACCTTCAGAGTTACTTTAAATAGGAGATTCTTTAAGTTATTTATATAAATGTACCTTTAAAATGACCATAATTTGAGATATTCATAAAGTTATGCTTATAAACTTACCTATAAAGTATCTTTAAGTTGGGGATTCCAGGAATAATGTATTCAAATCAACCTTTAAAATTAATTTAAGTTGCGAGATTCATGACGTAATGCATATAAATTTACCTCTGAAGTTACATCAAGTTGAGAGATTTTTAAAATAATGTATACAAATCTACCGCTAAAATTACTTTAAGTTGAGATATTCATGAAGATTCTCAAAGTAATGTATACAAAAGTACCTTTAAACTATTTATAAGTTGAGATATTCATAAAGTATTGATATAAATTCAAATTTGAAGTAACTTCAAGTTAAGAGATTCTTAGAGTAATGTATACAAATCTACTTTCGAAATGATTTTAAGTAAGGATATTCATAAAGTAATGCGTATAAATTTACTTTTAAAGTCACTTTAAGTTGAGAGTAACATTAGGTAATATATATAAATCCACCTTCAATATTACGACAAGTTGAGATATTCATAAAGTAATTCATATAAGTTTACCTTCAAAGTAACTTTAAGTAGAGAGATTCTCAAGGTAATGTATACAAATGTACCTTCAAAATCACTTAAAGTTGCTATATTTATAAGGCAAGGCATATAAATTCAGCTTTAAAGTTACTTCATGTTGAGAGTTTCTTAAAGTTATGTTTACAAATCTACCTTTGAAATTACTTAAAATTGCGATATTCATAAAGCAATTCATGTAAATTTACCTTTAAAGTAACTTTAAATTGAGAGATTCGTAAAGTTATGTATACAAATCTAATGTAAAAATTTCTTGAAGATACGATATTTATGAAGCAATGCATATAAGTATACCTTTAAAGTAACTTTGAGTTGAGAGATTTCTAAAGTGATGTATTAATCATACCTTTCAAAATACTAAAGATTGAGAGATCCTTAAAGTAATGTATACAAATTCAACATTTAAAATTACTATAGGGTGAATATTCATAAAGTAATGCATATAAATTCATCTTTGAGATTACTTTAAGTTGCGAATTCCATAGAGCAATTTATATAAATTTACCTCCCAAGTCACTTTAAGTTGAGAGATTCTCAAAGAAATATATGTATGTATGTTTACTAATCTACCTTCAAATTTACATACATTTACGATATTCATTAAGCAATGCATATAAAATTACCTATAAAGTTACTTTGAGTTGTCAGATTTCTAAAGTGATGTATTAATCTTACCTTTCAAATTACCTTAGGTTTAGAGATTCTTAAAGTATTGTATACAAATTTATCATTTGAAATTACTATGGGTGTAAACATTCATAGAGTAAAGCATATAAATTCACCTTTAAAAATACTTTAAATTGGTAGATTCTTAAAGTAGTGTATACAAATCTACCGCTAAAATCACTTTTAATTGAGATTTTCATAGAGTAATGCAGATAAATTCACTTTCAGAGTTACCATAAGTTGGGAGATTCTCAAAGTGTTGTATACAGATCTTCCTTCAAAATTACAATAACTTGAGATATTAATAATGGAATTCACATAAATTAAACTTCAAAATTACATTAAAATGAGAAATTCTTGAAGTTATGAATACAATTCTAGCTTTAAATCTTTAAATTCACAGTTGTGATACTCATGAAGCAATACATATAAATTCACCTTTAAAAATTATTCAACTTGAGAGATTCTCGAAGTAATGATCACAAATCTACCTTTAATCTTACTTAAGGTTGGGATATTCATAAAGCAATGCATATAAACTTACCTTTAAATTTAGATTGGTTGGTTTTTAAAGAAATGTATACAAATCTACTTTGAAATTACATTAACCTGAGACATTCGTAAAGTAATTCATATAAATTTACGTTTGGTGATACTTTTAGTTGATAGATTCTCAAAGTAATCTATTCGAATCTACCTTAAAAATTACTCAGTCATAGAGTAATGCATATAAATTTACCCTTAAAGTTACTTTAAGTTTAGAGATTCTTAAACTTATAAATACAAATCTACTTTTTAAATTACTATGAGTTGAGATATTCATAAAGTAATGCATATGAATTTACATTTAAAGTTACTTCAAGTTGGGAGATTCTCAAAGTAATGTATGCAAATCTACCTTCAAAATTAATATAAATTGAGATATTCACAAAATAATGCATATGAATTTTCCTTTGATGTTTCTTCAAGTTGAGAGACTCTTGAAGTTTTGTATACAGATCTACCTTTAAAATTGCTTGAAGTTGAGATATTCATTAAGCAGTGCATTTAAAAATACTTTTAAAATTACTTTATGTTGGGAGATTCTTAAGGTATTGTTAACAAATCTACCTATAATATTATTGTCAATTGAGAAATTCATAAATTAATGGTTATAAAATCACTTTTAGAGTTACTTTAAGTTGGGACATTCTTGAAGTAATGTATACAAATAAGCTTCTGTAATTATTGAAAGTTGAGATATTCATAAAGTAAAGCATATAAACTTACCTTAAAAGTTACTTCAACTTAGGAGATTCCTAAAATAATGTTTACAAATCTACCTTTGAAATTGATTTAAGTTGCGAGATTCATGTTGTAATGCATATAAATTTACCTTTAAATTGATTCTTAAAGTAATGCATACAAATCTACCGCTAAAATTACTTAAAATTAAGATGTTCATAAAGTAATGCAATCAAATTCAAGTTTAAAGTTACCTTAAGTTGGGAGATTCCTAAACTAATGTATAAAAATAAATTGAATTGAGATATTCATGAAGTATTGCATATGAATTTACCGTCAAAGTTACTTCAAGTTGGGAGATTCTCAAAGTAATGTATACAAATCTACTTTTTAAATTACTATAAATTGAGATATTCATAAAGTAATGCATATGAATTTATCTTTAAAGTTACTTCAATATGAGAGATTCTTAAAGTTTTGTATACAAATCTACCTTTAAAATTGCTTGAAGTTGAGATATTCTTCAAGCAATGCATTTAAAAATACTTTTGAAGTTACTTTAAGTTGGGAGATTCTCAAGGTATTGTAAACAAATCTACCTATAATATTACTTTCAGTTAAGATATTCATAAAGTAATGCATTTAAATTCACCTTTAAAGTTACCTTAAGTTGGAAGATTCCTAAAAAATGTATGAAAAACACCTTTGAAATTAATTTAAGTTGCGAGATTCATGACGTGATGCATATAAATTTACATATAAGGTACTTCATATTGAGAGATTCTTGGAGTAATGTATACAAATCTGCTGCTCAAATTACATTAAGTTGAGATATTCATAGAGTAATGCATATAAATTCACTTTCAGAGTTACTTCAAGTTGAGAGATTCTTAAAATAATGTGTACAATAAACATCTGAAATTACTGAAAGTTGAGATATTCATAAAGTAATGCATATAAACTTACCTTTAGAGTTGCTTTAAGTTGGGAGTTGAATAATATAATATATACAAATCTACCATTTAAAATTAATTTAAGTTGCGAGATTCATGTTGTAATGCATATCAATTTACCTTTAAAGTTACTTCAAGTTGGTTGTCTCTTGAAGTAATGTATACAAATCTACCGCTAAAATAACTTCAAGTTAAGATTTTCATAAAGTAATGCATATAATTTCACTTTTAAAGTTACTTTAGGTATGGAGATCCTCAAAGTAATGTATACAAATCTATTTTTAAATTATTATGAATTGAGATATTCATAAAGTAATGCATATGAATTTACCTTTAAAGTTACTTCAAGTTGGGAGATTCTCAAAGTAATGTATGCAAATCTACCTTTAAAATTAATATAAATTGAGATTTTCATAAAATAATGCATATGAATTTACGATTGAAATTACTTCAAGTTGTGAGATTCCTAAAGATTTGTATACAGATCTACCTTTAAAATTCCTGTTGAGATATTCATAAAGTTATGCATTTAAATTCACATTTAAAGCTACCTTATGTTGAGAGATTCCTAAAACAATGTATGAAAATCTACCTCTGAAATTAATTTAACTTGCGAGATTCATGACGTCGTGCATATAAATTTACCTTTAAAGTTACTTCAAGTTGGTTGATTCTTTAGGTAATGTATACAAATCTACCTCTAAAATTACTTTAAGTTAAGATATTAGATATTAAGATCATAAAGTAGTGCAAATAAATTCACTTGTAAAGTTACCTTAAGTTGAGAGATTCCTAAAATAATGTTTAATATTATACCTTTGATCTTAATTTAAGTTGCGAGATTCATGACGTAATGCATACAAATTTACTTTTAAAGGTACTTCCTGTTGAGAGATTCTTGGGTTAATGTATACAAATCTACTGCTAAAATTACATTAAGTTGAGATATTCATAAAGTAATGCATATAAATTCACTTTCAGAGTTACTTCAAGTAGAGAGATTCTGAAAGTAATGTATACAACTACACTTCTGAAATAACTGAAAATGAGATATTCATGACGTAATGCATATAAATTAACCTCTAATGTTACTTCAAAGTGGTTGATTCTTAAAGTCATGTATACAAATCTACCGCTAAATATACTTTGAGTTAAGATACTCAAAAAGTAATGCATATAAATTCACTTTTAGAGTTACTTTAAGTTGATAGATCCTTGAAGAATTGTATACAAATAAATTTCTGAAGTTACTAAAAGTTGAGATATTCATAAAGTAATGCATATAAACTTAAATTTAAATTTGCTTTAAGTTGGGAGATTCCTAAAATAAAGTATACAAATCTGCTTTTTAAATAACTATGAATTGAGATATTCATAAAGTAATGCGTATGAATTTACATTCAAAGTTACTTCAAGTTGGGAGATTCTCAAAGTAATGAATTCAAATCTACCTTTAAAATTAATATAAATTGAGATATTCATAGTGTCATGCATATGAATTTATATTTAAAATTACTTCAAGTTAATGCATATAATTTCACCTTTAAAGTTACTTTAATTATAGAGATTCTTAAAGTATTGTATACTAATCTACTTTTTAAATTACTATGAATTGAGATATTCATGAAATAATGCATATGAGTTTACGATTGAAGTTACTTCAAGTTGTGAGATTCTTAAAGATTAGTATACAGATATATCTTTATAATTGCTTGAAATTTAGATATTCATAAAGTAATTCATTTAAATTCACCTTTATAGTGACCTTAGGTTTGGAGATTCCTAAAATAGTGTATTAAAATCTACCTCTGAAATTAATTTAAGTTGCGAGATTCATGACGTAATGCATATAAATTTACCTTTAAAGTTACTTCAAGTTGGTTGATTCCTAAAATAATGTATACAAATCTACCGCTAAAATTACTTTCAGTTAAGATATTCATGCAGTAATGCATATAAATTCACTTTTTAAGTTAACTCAAGTTGGAAAAATCTTAAAATAGTGTATAAAAATATACCTTTGATATTAATTTGAGTAGCGAGATTCATGACGTAATGCATATAAATTTACCTTTGAGGGTACTTCTTGTTGAGAGATTCTTGGAGTAATGTATACAAATCTACTGCTAAGAATACATTCAGTTGAGATATTCACAAAGTATTGCATATAAATTCACTTTTAGAGTTTTTTCTAGTAGAGAGATTCTTAAAGTAATGTATACATTTAAACTGAAATTACTAAAATATGAGATATTCATGACGTAATGCATATAAATTTTCCTTTAATGTTACTTCAAAGTGGTTGATTCTTACAGTAATGTATACAATTCTACTGCTGAAATAACTTTAAGTTAAGATATTCTTAAAGTAATGCATATAAATTCACTTTTAGAGTTACTTTAATTTGAGAGATTTTCAAAGAAATGTATACAAATAAACATCTGAAATTACTAAAATATGAGATATTCATAAAGTAATGCATAAAAACTTAACTGAATTGAGATATTCATGAAGTAATGCATATGAATTTACCTTCAAAGTTACTTCAAGTTGGGAGATTCTCAAAGTAATGTATACAAATCTACTTTTTAAATTACTATGAATTGAGATATTCATAAAGTAATGCATATGAATTTATCTTTAAAGTTACTTCAATATGAGAGATTCTTAAAGTTTTGTATACAAATCTATTTTAAAATTGCTTGAAGTTGAGATATTCTTCAAGCAATGCATTTAAAAATACTTTTGAAGTTACTTTAAGTTGGGAGATTCTCAAGGTATTGTAAACAAATCTACCTATAATATTACTTTCAGTTAAGATATTCATAAAGTAATGCATTTAAATTCACCTTTAAAGTTACCTTAAGTTGGAAGATTCCTAAAATAATGTATGAAAAATACCTTTGAAATTAATTTAAGTTGCGAGATTCATGACGTGATGCATATAAATTACATATAAGGTACTTCATATTGAGAGATTCTTGGAAAATGTATACAAATCTACTGCTCAAATTACATTAAGTTGAGATATTCATAGAGTAATGCATATAAATTCACTTTCAGAGTTACTTCAAGTTGAGAGATTCTTAAAGTAATGTGTACAATAAACATCTGAAATTACTGAAAGTTGAGATAATCATAGAGTAATGCATATAAACTTACCTTTGAAGTTGCTTTAAGTTGGGAGTTTAATAAAATAATATTTACGAATCTACCTAAGAAATTAGTTCAAGTTGCGAGATTCATATTGTAATACATATAAATTTACCTTTAAAGTTACTTCAAGTTGGTTGATTCTCTAAGTTATGTATACAAATCTACCGCTGAAATTACTCTAAGTTAAGATATTCATAAAGTAATGCATATAAATTCTTTTTTGAAGTTACTTTAAGTATGGAGATTCTTAAAGTATTGTATACAAATCTACATTTTAAATATCTATGAACTGAGATATTCATAAATTAATGCATATATTTTACCTCTAAAGTTACTTGAAGTTGAGAGATTCTTACAGTAATGTATGCAAATCTACCTTGAAAACTAATATAAATTCAGATATTCATAATGAAGTGCATATGAATTTACCTTTAGAGCTACTTTAAGTTTGGAGTTTCCTAAAGTAATGTATACCAATCTACCATCAAAATTACTATTAATTGATGTATTCATAAAGTAATACATATGAATTTTTCTTTAAAATTACTTCAACTTGGGAGATTCTCAATGTAATGAATGTAAATCTACCCTTAAAATTTCTATAAGTTGAGATATTCATGTAGTGAAGCATATAAAGTTCACCCTTCAAGTTACTTTAAGTTTGAAGTTTCTTAAAGTAATGTACACCAACCTTCAAAGTTACCATAAATTGAGATATTCATAAAGTAATGCATATGAATTTACCTTTAAAGTTACTCCAAGTTGGTTGATTCTTAGAGTAATGTATACAAATAAACTTCTGAAATTACTGAAATTACTGAAAGTTGAGATATTTATATAGTAATGCTTATAAATTTACCTTTAAAATTACTTCAAGTTTAGAGATTCATAAAGTTTTGTATACAGATCTACCTTCAAAATTGGTGTATGTATATGTATGTATACAAATCTACTGCTAAAATTGCATTAAGTTGAGATATTCATAAAGTAATGCATATAAATTCTCTTTAGAGTTTCTTCAAGTTGAGAAATTCTTGAAGTAATGTATACAATAAACTTCTGAAATTACTAAATGTTGAGATATTCATAAAGTAATGCATATAAACTTACCTTTAAAGTTGTTTTAAATTGGGAGTTCAGTAAAATAATGTTTACAAATCTACCTTTGAAATTAATTTAAATTGCGAGATTCATGTTGTAATGCATATTAATTTAACTTTAAAGTTACTTAAAGTTGGTTGATTCTTAAAGTAATTTATACAAATCTACCGCTAAAATTACTTTAAGTTAAGATATTCATAACGTAATGCATATAAATTCAATTTTAAAGGTACTCTAAGTTTAGAGATTCTCAAAGTAATGTATACAAATCTACTTCTTAAATTACTATGAACTGAGATATACATAAAGTAATGCATATAAATTTATCTTTAGAGTTACTTCAAGTTGAGACATTCTTAAAGTTTTGTATACAAATGTACCTTTAAAATAGCTTGAAGTTGAGATATTCTTTAAGAAATGCATTTAAAAATACTTTTGAAGTTACTTTCATCTACCTTTAAAACTAATATAAATTGAGATATTCATAATGTAACGCAAATTAATTTTCATTTAGAGCTACTTTAAGTTTGGAGTTTCCTAAATTAATGTATACCAATCTACCATCAAAATTACTATGAATTGAGATATTCCTGAAGTAATGCATATGAATTTACCTTTAAAATTACTTCAACTTGGGAGATTCTAAAAGTGTTGTCTGCAAATCTACCTTAAAATTGCTATAAGTTGAGATATTCATGTAGTAATGCATATAAAATTTACCCCTCATGTTACTTTAAGTTTGAGGTTTCTTAAAGTAATGTACACCAATCAACCTTCAAAATTACTATAAATTGAGATATTCATAAAGTGATGCATATGAATTAACCCTTAAAGTTACTTCAAGTTGGTTGATTCTTGAAGTAATGTATACAAATGTACAGCTAAAATTACTTTGAGTTAAGATATTCGTAAAGTAATGGGATATTCATAAATTGATGCATTAAAATTTAAATTTGAAAATACATTAAAATGAGAGATTATTGCAGTAATGTATAAAACTCTAGTTTATTACTATAAGTTGAGATATTTTTATTACTATAAGTTGAGATATTCGTGAATTAATGCAAATAATTTCACTTCTAAAGTTACCTTAAGTTTTGAGATTCTTAAAGTATTGTATACAAATCTACCTTAAAATTGCTTTGAGTTGTGATATTCATGAAGCAATGCATATGAATTTACCTTCAAAGTTACTTTAAAATGAGAGATCCTTGAAGTAACGTATACAAATCTACTTGAAAAATTAAGATAATTTGAGATTTTTGTAAAGTAAGGCATTTACCTTTGAAGTTACTTCAAATGAGATTATCCTAAAGTAAAAATCTACCTTTAATGTTACTATAAGTTGAGATATACATAAAGTAAAGCATATAAATTCACCGTTAAAATTATTTTAAGTTGGGAGATTCTTGAAGAAATGTATACAAGTCTATCCTTTAATTTACCTAAAAAGGAATATTCATAAATTAATGCATATTAGTTTAAATTTGTAAATACTTTGAAATGAGAGATTATTGAATTAATGTATACAACTCTACTTTTAAAATTACTATAAGTTGCGATTTCCATGAATTAATGCCTCTAAATTCACATAAAAGTTACCTTAAGTCGTGATATTCTTAAAGTATTGTATACAAAACTACCTTGAAATTTGCTTTAAGTTGTGATATTCATAGAGCAATGCATATAAATTCACCTTTAAAGTTACTTTAAATTGAAAGATCCTTAAAGTAATGTATACAAACCCACTTTTAAAATCACAAAATTTGAGATATTTATAAAGTAATGCATATAAATTTACCTTTAAAGTTATTTCAAATTGAGAGTTTCTTGAGGTAATGTATAAAATCTACCCTCAATGTTAGTATAAGTAGAGATATGCATAAACTAAAGCATATAAATTCACTATCAAAGTTACTTTAAGTGGGAAGATTCCTAATGAAATATATACAAATATTCCTATAAATTTACTTGAAAATGGGATATTCATAAATCAATGCATATAAATTTTAATTTGAAATAACTTCAAAATGAGAGATTATTGAAGTAATTTATACAAATCTACCTTCAGAATTACTTCATGTTGTGATATTCATAAAGCAATGCATATTAATTCACATTAAAGGTTACTTTAAGTTGGGAGATTCTCAAAGTAGTGTATACAAAAATACCTTTATACTTAGTATTAGTTGAGATATTCATGAAGTAATGCATATGAAATTGAATTTGAAGCTACTTCTAGTTGAGAGATTTCTTCAAGGAATGTATACAAATCTACCTCTACATTACTTAAAGCTGCGAAACTCATAAGGCAAAGCATGTAACTTTACCTTTAAAGTTAATTTAAAATGAAAAATTCCAAAAGTGATGAATTAATCTATCCTTTGAAATCACTTTAGCTTAAGAGATGCCTAATGTAATTTATTTATATCTACCTTCAAATCTACTACGAGCTGAGATATTCATAAAGTAATTCTTTATGTTCACCTTTAGAGTAGATTTAAGTTGAGAGATTCTTAAAATATTGTATACAAATGTACCTTTAAAATTACTTGAACTTGCGATATTTATAAAGCAAAGCATATAACTTTACCGTCAAAGTTACTCTAATATAAGAAATTCCAATAGTGATGTATTAATGTTACCTTTGAAATTACTTTATATTGAGAGATTCTTAATGTAATTTATTCAAATCTATCTTCAAAATTACTACGAGTAGCGATATTCCTAAAGTAATTCCTATAAGTTTACCTTCGAAGTAACTTTATGTAGAGAGATTTTTAAAGTAATGTATACAAATCTACCTTTAAAATTACTTCAAGTTGAGATATTCATAGAACAAAGCATATGAATTCACCTTTAAAGTTACTTCAAAATGAGTGATTCTTCAAGTGATGTATACAAATCCACCTCTAAATTACTTATGGATGCAATATTCATAAAGAAGTGTATATAAATTTACTTCTGAAGTAATTCACAAATGAGAGATACACTAAATAATGTTTACAGATCTTCCAGTGAAATTACTATAGGTTGAGATATTCATTAAGTAATGCATATAAGTTGATCTATAAATTTCTTTAAGTTGAGAGAATATTAAAGTAATTTATTCAAATCTACGTTTGAAATTACTATAAAATGAGTTATTCATAAAGTAAATCATATAACTTTACCCTTAAAGTTACTTCAAGATGAGAGAGTAATGTATACAAATCTACCTTCAAAATTATTCACAGTGATGTATTAATTTTACCTTTCAAATTACCTTAGGTTGAGAGATTCTTGAAGTATTTTATACAAATTTAACCCTTACAATTACTAGTTGAGATATTAATAATGTAATGCATATAAATTTACTTTCAATGTTACTTCAACTTGAGAGATTTCTTCAAGTTATGTATTCAAATCTACATCTAAATAACTTAAACTTGCGATATTCAAAGCAATGCATATAACTTCACCTTTGAAAATACTTTAAAATGAGAAATTCCTAAAGTGAAGTATTAATCTCACCTTTGAAATTACTTTAGATTGAGAAATTCTTAATGTTATTTATTCAAATCTAACTTGAAAATTACTACAAGTTGAGATATTCATGAAGTAATTCTCATAAAATTACCTTTAAAGTAACTTTAAGTTGAGAGATTTTTATAGTAATGTATACTAATCTTCCTTCAAAATTACTTTAAGTTACGATATTCATAAGCAATGCGAATAAATTTACCTTTGAAGTTACCTTGTGATGAGAGATTTCTGAAGTGATGTATAAATCTTACCTTTGAAATTAATTTAGATTGAGATTCTTGAAGTATTGTATACAAATCTATCTTTAAAATTACTATAAGTTGAAATATTCATAAAGTTATGCATATAAATTCATTTTAAAGTAACTTTAATTTGGGAGATTTTAAAGCAATATATATAAATCTACCTGTTATATTGTTGTATGTTGGGAGATTCTCTAAGAAATGTATACAAATTTACCTTCCAAATAACCTACAGCTACGATATTCATAAAACAATGCTAAAATTTACCTTCAAAAATACTTTTAGTTCAGAGACTTCTAGAGTAATGTATTAATCTTACCTTTCAAATTATTTTAAATTGAGAGATTCCTACAGTATTTTATCAAAATCTACCATAAAATTAGTATGAGTTGGGATATTATGAAGTGATGCATATGAATTTACCTTAAGTATTACTTTAAATTGGGAGATTCTTTAAGTAACTTATACGAATCTACCTTTAGAATGACTATGAGTAGAGATATTCATTAAGTAATGCGAATAAACTTACCTTTAAAATCACTATATGTTGGGAGATTCCTGAAATAATGTATACAAATTTACCTTTAAAATTAATTAAAATTGCGAAATTCATTACTTAATGCATATAAATTTAATTTTAAAGTTGCTTCAAGTAGAGAGATTCTTAAAGTAATGTATACAAAGCTAAAATTACTTTAAATTGAGATTTTGATAAGATAATGCATATAAATTAACTTGTAGAATTATTATGTATAAAAATATACCTCTAAAATTACTTAAAGTTCAGATATCCATATAGTAATGCATATAGATTTACCTTTGAAATTACTCTAAGTTGGGAGATTCTTAATGTATTATATCATAAAGTAATTCATATAAATTAACCTTCAATGTTACTTTAAATTGGGAAATTCTTGAAGTTATGAATACAATTCTACCTTCAAATCTACAAATTCACTTAAAGTTGCAATACTCATGAAGCAATGCATAAAAAGTTACCTTTAAAAATTCTTTAAGTTCAGAGATTCTTGAAGTAATATATACGAATCTAAATTTAATATGACTTAAGAGTGCGATTTTCATACAGCAATGCATATAAATTTACCTTTAAAGGTAGATTGGGGATTTTCCAAGGAATGTATACAAATCCACCTTTGAAATTACTATAAGTTGAGATATTCAAAAAGTAGAGCACGTTTGGGGATACTTTAAGTCGAGTGATTCTTAAGGTATTCCATTTAAATCTACCTAAACATTATTATAAATGAGATATTAATAAAGGAATGCATATAAATTCACATTCAAAAATACTTCAATTTGGGTGATTCTTAAAAGATGTATACATCGCTACATTTAAAATTACTATAAAATGAGAGATTCATAAATTGATGAATATAAATTCACTTTTAAAGTTACCAGAAGTTGTGAGATTCTTAAAGTAATGTATACAAATCTACCTTGAAAATTTCTCTAAGTTGAGATATTCATAAAGCAATGCATATGAATTTACCTTCAAAGTTTTTTATGTTGAGGATCCTTAAAGAAATATATACAAATCCACCTTTGAACTTACGATAAGTTGAGATATTTATAGTGTAATGCATATAAATTTACCTTCGAATTTACTTTACATTGAGAGTTTCTCAAAATAATGTATACAGATCTACCTTTAGTGTTACTATAAGTTGAGATATGCATAAATTGAAGCATATAAATTTACCGTTAAGGTTACTTAATGTGAGGAGGTACTTGAAGAGATGTATTCAAATCTACCTCTAAATTTATTTCAAATATGATATTCATAAATTAATGCATGTAGATTTAATCTTGAAGTTACCTTAAGTTGAGAGATTCTTGATATAATGTATACAAATCTACCTACCTTTAAAATTACTTAAGGTTGCGATCTTTATTAAGCAAAGCATATAACTTTACCTCAAAAGTTACTCAAAAAGATAAATTCCTAAAATGATGTATTAATATTAACTTTGAAATTACTTTACATCGAGAGATTTTTAATTTAATTTTTTATCTTCAAAATTACTACAAGTTGAGATATTCATGATATAATTCTAATAAGTTTACCTCTGAAGAAACTTCAAGTTGAGAGACTTTTAAAGTGATGTAAACAAATCTACCTTCAAAGTTACTTGAAGTTGAGATACTCATAAAGAAATGCATATAAATTTACCTTTAAAGTTACTTCAAGTTGAGAGATTCTTAAAGTAATGTACATTAATCTACAGCTAAAATTACTTTAAGTTGAGATATTCATAAAGTAACTCATATAAATTAACCTTCAATGTTACCTTAATATGAGAAATTCTTGAAATAATGTATACAAATCTACCTCTAAATTACTTAAAGTTGCGATATTCATATAGCAATGCATATATTTTTTCCTTTAAAGTTAATCTGAAATGAGAAATTCCTAAAGTGATGAATTAATCTTACCTTACCAATGCAATTAAATTAATTCTTGAAGTTACTATATGATGAGAGAATATAAAAGTAATTCATTGAAATCTACGTTTAAAATTACTACAAAATGAGATACTCATAAATTTATTGATATAACTTTATCTTTAAAGTTACTTTGAGTTGAGAGATCCTTGAAGTAATGTATACAAATCTAACTTTAAAATTACTTACAGTTACGATATTCATGGAGCAATGCATATAAATTCACCTTCGAAAATACTTTGAGTTGAGAAACTTCTAAAGTGATCTTACCTTTCAAATTACTTGAGATTGAGAGATTCTTAAAAATCGTATACAAATCTACCTATAACATTACTATAAGTTGAGATATTCATAAAAATGCATATAAATTTACCTTCAGAGTTACTTAGAATTGGGAGATTCTTTGAGTAATTTATACAAATATACCTTCAAAATGACTATAATTTGAGATATTCATAGAAAAATGCATATAAATTTACCTTTAAAGTTATTTTAATTTGAGAGATTCTTAAAGTAATGTATACAAATCAAAATTTTATACTTCCTTATGTTGCGATATTCAAGAAGCAATGCATATAAATTTACCTTTAAAACTACTTTAAGTTGAGAGTTTCTTTAAGTAATATATATAAATCTACCTTCAAAATTACTACAAGTTGAGGTATTTATAAAGTAATTCATTTTAGTTCACCTTCAAAGTAACTATAAGTAGAGAGATTCTTAAAGTAATATATACAAACGTACCTTCAAAATTACTTAAAGTTGAGATATTTATAACGCAAGGCTTAGAAATTTACCTTTAAAGGTACTTTAAATTGAGAGTTCCTGAAGTAATGTACACAAACCTACCTTTAATGTTACTATGAGATGAGATATGCAAAAAGTAAACCATATGAACTCACCGATAAAAGAGTTTTTTGAAGGAATGTATACAAATCTACCTCTAATTTTACTTAGAAATGGAATATTTATAAAGGAATGCATATAAATTTAAATTTGAGGTTACTTTGAGTTGAGAGACTCTTGAAGTAATGTATACAAATCTACCTCTACAATTACTTCAAGTTGTGATATTCATAAAGCAATCCATATTAATTCACCTTTCAAGTTACTTTGAGTTGGGAGATTCTCAAAGCAATGTATGCAAAAGTACCTTCATACTAACTGTAAGTTGAGATATTCATAAAATGATGCATATGTATTTAAATTTGAAGTTACTTGAAGTTGAGATATTCATAAAGAAATGCATATAAATTTACGTTTAAAGTTACTTCAAGTTGGGAGATTCTAAAAGTAATGTATACAAATCTACTTTTTAAATTACTATGAATTGAGATATTCATAAAGTAATGCATATGAATTTATCCTTAAAGTTTCTTCAAGTTGAAAGATTCTTAAAGCTTTGTATACAAATCTACCTTTAAAATTGCTTGAAGTTGAGATATTCTTCAAGCAATGCATTTAAAAATACTTTTAAAATTACTTTAAGTTGGGAGATTCTCAAGGTATTGTAAACAAATCTACCTATAATATTACATTCAGTTAAGATATTCATAAAGTTTTGCATTTAAATTCACCTTTGAAGTTACCTTGAGTTGGAAGATTCCTAAAATAATGTATAAAATACCTTTGAAATTAATTTAAGTTGCGAGATTCATGACGTGATGCATATAAATTTACATTTAAGGTACTTCATGTTGAGAGATTCTTGGAGTAATGTATACAAATCTACTGCTCAAATTACATTAAGTTGAGATATTCATAGAGTAATGCATATAAATTCACTTTCAGAGTTACTTCAAGTTGAGAGATTCTTAAAATAATGTGTACAATATACATCTGAAATTACTAAAAGTTGAGATATTCATACAGTAACGCATATAAACTTAACTTTAGAGTCGCTTTAAGTTGGGAGTTTAATAATATAATATATACAAATCTACCATTTAAAATTAATTTAAGTTGCGAGATTCACGTTGTAATGCATATCAATTTACCTTTAAAGTTACTTCAAGTTGGTTGTCTCTTGAAGTAATGTATACAATTTTTCATAAAGTAATGCATATAATTTCACTTTTAAAGTTACTTTAGGTATGGAGATCCTCAAAGTAATGTATACAAATCTACTTTTTAAATTATTATGAATTGAGATATTCATAAAGTAATGCATATGAATTTACCTTTAAAGTTACTTCAAGTTGGGAGATTCTCAAAGTAATGTATGCAAATCTACCTTTAAAATTAATATAAATTGAGATTTTCATAAAATAATGCATATGAATTTACGATTGAAGTTACTTCAAGTTGTGAGATTCTTAAGGATTTGTATACAGATCTACCTTTAAAATTGCAGGAAGTGGAGATATTCATAAAGTAATGCATTTGAATTCACATTCAAAGCTACTTTATGTTGGGAGATTCTAATACAATGTATGAAAATCTACCTCTGAAATTAATTCAAGTTGCGAGATTCATGACGTCATGCATATAAATTTATCTTTAAAGTTACTTCAAGTTGGTTGATTCTTTAGGTAATGTATACAAATCTACCTCTAAAATTACTTTAAGTTACGATATTCATAAAGTAGTGCAAATAAATTCACTTTTAAAGTTACCTTAAGTTGAGAGATTCCTAAAATAGTGTATAGAAATATACCTTTGAACTTAATTTAAGTTGCGAGATTCATGACGTAATGCATACAAATTTACTTTTAAAGGTACTTCATGTTGAGAGATTCTTGGGGTAATGTATACAAATCTACTGCTGAAATTACATAAAGTTGAGATATTCATAAAGTAATGCATATAAATTCACTTTCAGAGTTACTTCAAGTAGAGAGATTCTGAAAGTAATGTATACAACTACACTTCTGAAATAACTGAAAGTTGAGATATTCATGACGTAATGCATATAAAGTAACCTCTAAAGTTACTTCAAAGTGGTTGATTCTTAAAGTAATGTATACAAATCTACCGCTAAATATACTTTGAGTTAAGATACTCAAAAAGTAATGCATATAAATTCACTTTTAGAGTTACTTTAAGTTGGGAGATTCTTAAAGTATTGTTTACAAATAAAGTTACTAAAAGTTGAGATATTCATAAAGTACTGCATATAAACTTAAATTTAAAGTTGCTTTAAGTTGGGAGATTCCTAAAATAAAGTATACAAATCTGCTTTTCAAATAACTATAAATTGAGATATTCATAAAGTAATGCATATGAATTTACATTCAGAGTTATTTCAAGTTGGGAGATTCTCAAAGTAATGAATTCAAATCTACCTTTAAAATTAATATAAATTGAGATATTCATAATATAATGCATATGAATTCACATTTAAAATTACTTCAAGTTGGGAGATTCCTTAAATAATATTATACGAATTTTCCTTTAAAATTAAGTTAAAGTTGGTAGATTCATGTCGTAATTGCATATAAATTTACCATTACAGTTACTTTAAATTTGAAGGTTCTAAAAGTGTTTCGACCAATCTATCTTCAAAATTACTATGAATTGAGGTATTCATAAATTAATGCATATGAATTTACCTTTAAAGTTACTTGAAGTTGAGAGATTCTTAAAGTAATGTATGCAAATCTACCTTTAAAACTAATATAAATTGAGATACTCATAATGTAATGCAAATGAATTTACATTTAACATTACTTCAAGTTGGGAGATTCCTAAAATAATATTATACGAATTTTCCTTTAGAATTAAGTAAAGTTGGTAGATTCATGACGTAATGCATATAAATTTACCTTTAAAGTTACTTTAAATTTGAAGTTTCTTTAAGTGTTTAGACCAATCTACCTTCAAAATTACTATGAATTGAGATATTCATAAATTAATGCATATGAATTTACCTTTGAAGTTACTTGAAGTTGAGAGCTTCCTAAAGTAATGTATGCAAATCTACCTTTAAAACTAATATAAATTGAGATATTCATAATGTAATGCAAATGATTTTTCATTAAGAGCTACTTTAAGTTTGGAGATTCCCAAAGTAATGTATACCAATCTACCATCAAAATTACTATGAATTGAGGTATTCATAAAGTAATGCATATGAATTTACCTTTAAAATTACTTCAGTTTGGGAGATTCTTAAGGTAATGTATGCAAATCTACCTTTGAAATTACTATAAGTTGAGATATTCATGTAGTATTGCATATAAAATTTACCCTTCATGTTACTTCAAGTTCGAAGTTTCTTAAAATAATGGACACCAATCAACCTTCAAAATTACCATAAATTGAAATATTCATAACGTAATGCATATGAATTCACCTCTAAATATTCTTCAAGTTGGTTGATTCTTAAAGTAATGTATACAAATCTACCGCTAAAATTACTTTGAGTTAAGATATTCATAAACTAATGGGATATTCATAAATTGATGCATTAAAATTTAAATTTGAAAATAAATCAAAATGAGAGATTATTGAAGTAATGTATAAAACTCTAGTTAATTACAATAAATTGAGATATTTTTATTATTATAAGTTGAGATATTCGTGAGTTAATACAAATAATTCCTCATCTAAAGTTACCTTAAAAGTTGAGATTTTCAAAGTAATGTATACAGATCTACCTTGAAAATTACTTTAAGTTGAGATATTCATGAAGCAATGCATATGAATTTACCTTCAAAGTTACTTTAAATTGAGAGATCCTTGAAGTATGGTTTACAAATCTACTTTCAAAATTACGATAATTTGAGATAATTGTAAAGTAAGGCATTTACCTTTGAAGTAACTTCAAATGAGATTTTCCTAAATTAAAGCATAAAACCTACCTTTAATGTTACTATATATTGAGATATGCATAAAGTAAAGCATATAAATTCACCGTTAAAATTATTTTAAGTTGGGAGATTCTTGAAGAAATGTATACAAGTCTATCCTTGAATTTACCTAAAGTAGGAATATTCATAAATTAATGCATATTAGTTTAAATTTGAAAATACTTCGAAATGAGAGATTATTGAATTAATGAATACGACTTTCAAAATTACTATAAGTTGAGATATCTATAAATTAATGCCTCTAAATTCACATATAAAATACCTTAAGTCGTGAGATTCTTAAAGTTATGTATACAAAACTACCTTAAAATTGCTTTAAGTTGTGATATTCATAGAGCAATGCATATGAATTCACCTTTAAAGTTACTTTAGATTGAAAGATCCTTAAAGTAATGTATACAATCCCTTTTTAAAATCACGATAATTTGAGATTTTTATAAAGTATGGCATATGGATTTACCTATAAAGTTATTTCAAATTTAGAGTTTCTTGAGGTAATGTATAAAATCTACCTCAATAATACTATAAGTAGAGAAATGCATAAAGTAAAGCATATAAATTCACCATCAAAGTTACTTTAAGTGGGGAGATTCCTAATGAAATATATACAAATATTCCTATAAATTTACTTAAAAATGGAATATTCATAAATCAATGCATATAACTTTTAATTTGAAATTACTTTAAAATGAGAGATTATTGGAGTAATGTATACAAATCTAAATTTAAAATTACTTCATGTTGAGATATTCATAAAGCAATGCATATTAATTCACATTTGAGGTTACTTTAAGTTGGGAGATACTCAAAGTAATGTATACAAAAGTACCTTTATACTTAGTATAAGTTGAGATATTCATGAAGTTATGCATATAAAATTGAATTTGAAGCTACTTCTAGTTGAGAGATTTCTTCAAGGAATGTATATAAATCTACCTCTAAATTACTTAAAGTTGCGATATTCATAAGGCAAAGCATATAACTTTACCTTTAAAAATACTTTAAAATGAGAAATTCCAAAAGTTATGTATTAATCTATCCTTTGAAATCTCTTTAGCTTAAACGATCCTTAATGTAACTTATTTATATCTTTCTTCAAATCTACTACGAGTTGAGATATTCATAAAGTAATTCTTTGAGTTTACCTTTAGAGTAGATTTAAGTTGAGAGATTCTTAAAATATTGTATACGAATGTACCTTTAAGATTACTTGAAGTTGCGATATTTATAAAGCAAAGCATATAACTTTACCTTCAAAGTTTCTCTAATATAAGAAATTTTAATAGGATGTATTAATGTTACCTTTGAAATTACTTTATATTGAGAGATTCTTAGTGTAATTTGTTCAAATCTATCTTCAAAATGACTACAAGTTGTGATATTCATATAGTAATTCCTATAAGTTTACCTTTAAAGCAACTTTATGTTGAGAGATTTTTGAAGTAATGTATACAAATCTATCTTCAAAATTACTTTCAGTTACGATATTCATAAAGCAATGCGAATAAATTTACCTTTGAAGTTACCTTGAGATGAGATATTTCTGAAATGATGTATAAATCTTACCTTAAAAATTAATTCAGATTGAGAGAGTCTTGAAGTATTGTATACAAATCTATCCTTAAAATTACTATAAGTTGAAATATCCATAAAGTAATGCATATAAATTCACTTTTAAAGTAATTTTAATTTGGGAGAATCTTAAAGCAATATATATAAATCTACCTGTTTTATTACTTTAAGCTGAGTTATTCAAAAGTAACGCATATATATTCACCTTTAAAGTTACTTTAAGTTGGGGATTCTCTAAAAATGTATTCAAATTTACCTTCCAAATAACCTACAGTTACGATATTCATAAAGCAACGCTAAAATTTACCTTCAAAAATACTTTTAGTTCAGAGACTTCTAGAGTAATGTATTAATCTTACCTTTCAAATTATTTTAAATTTAGAGATTCCTACAGTATTTTATTAAAATCTACCATAAAATTTTGTATAAGTTGGGATATTATGAAGTAATGCATATACATTTACCTTAAGTATCACTTTAAATGGGAGATTCTTCAAGTAATTTATACCAATCTACCTTTTGAATGACTATGAGTAGAGATATTCATTAAGTTATGCGAATAAACTTACCTTTAAAATTACTATAAGTTGGGAGATTCCTGAAATAATGTATACAAATTTACCATTTCAGTTAATTAAGGTTGCGAGATTCAGAACGTAATACATATAAATTCAATTTTAAAGTTGCTTCAAGTTGAGAGATTCTTATAGTAATGTATACAAAGCTAAAATTACTTTAAATTTAGATTTTGATAAGATAATGCATATAAATTAACTTTTAGAATTACTATGAGTTGAGAGATTCTTGAAGTTATGTATAAAAATATACCTCTAAAATTACTTGATTGATTGAAATTAGTTGAGATATCCATAAAGTAATGCATATAAATTTACCATTGAAATTACTTTAAGATGGAGATTCTCAAAGTATTATATACAAATCTTCCTTCAAAATTACAATAGCTTGAGATATTCATAAGGTAATTCATATAAATTAACCTTCAATGTTACTTTAAATTGGGAAATTCTTGAAGTTATGAATACAATTCTACCTTCAAATCTTCAAATTCACTTAAAGTTGCGATACTCATGAAGCAATGCATAAAAAGTTACCTTTAAAAATTCTTTAAGTTGAGAGATTCTTGAAGTAATATATACGAATCTAACTTCAATATTACTTAAAATGCTATTTTCATACAGCAATGCATATAAATTTACTTTTAGAGGTAGATTGGGTGATTTTCCAAGAAATGTATACAAATCTTTTGAAATTACTATAAGTTGAGATATTCATAAAGTAGAGCAAATAAATTTACGTTTGGAGATACTTTAAATCGAGTGATTCCTAAGGTATTCCATTTAAATCTACCCTAAAATTATTAAAAATAAGATATTAATAAACGAACGCATATAAATTCACCTTTAAAAATACTTCAAGTTGGGTGATTCTTAAAGTGATGTATACATCTCTACTTTTAAAATTACTATAAAATGAGAGATTCATAAATTGATGCATATAAATTCACAAGTTACCTTAAGTTGTGAGATTCTTAAAGTAATGTATACAAATCTACCTTGAGAATTGCTCTAAGTTGAGATATCTATAAAGCAATGTATATGAATTTACCTTCAAAGTTACTTTAAAATGAGAGATCCTTAAAGAAATATATACAAATCTACCTTTGAACTTACGATAAGTTGAGATATTTATAAGTAAAGCATATAAATTTACCTCTGAATTTACATCACATTGAGAGTTTCTTAAAATAATGTATACAGATCTACCTTTAGTGTTACTTCAAGTTGAGATATGCATAAATTGAAGCATATAAATTCACCGTTAAAGTTACTTTAAGTGTGGAGGTTCTTAAAGAGATGTATACAAATCTACCTTTAAATCTATTTCAAATATGATATTCATAAATCAATGCATGTAGATTTGATCTTGAAGTTACTTTAAGTTGAGAGATTCTTGATGTAATGTTTACAAATCTATCTACCTTTAAAATTACTTGTGGTTGCGATATTTCTTAAGCAAAGCATATAACTTTACCTCTAAAGTTACTCAAAATAGATAAATTCCTAAAATGATGTATTAATATTACCTTTGAAATTACTTTACATCGAGAGATTCTCAATTTAATTTATTAAAATCTATCTTCAAAATTACTACAAGTTGAGATATTCACGATATAATTCTAATAAGTATACCTCTCAAGAAACTTCATGTTGAGAGACTTTTAAAGTGATGTAAACAAATCTACCTTCAAAGTTACTTTAAGTTGAGATATTCATAAAGAAATGCACATGAATTTACCTTTAAAGTTACTTCAAGTTGGGAGATTCTCAAAGTAATGTATGCAAATCTACCTTCAAAATTATTATAAATTGAGATATTCAAAAATAATGCATATGAATTTTCCTTTGATGTTTATTCAAGTTGAGAGATTCTTAAAGTTTTTATACTGAACTACTTTTAAAATAGGTTGAAGTTGAGATATTAATCAAGCAATGCATTTAAAAATATTTTCAAAGTTACTTTAAGTTGGGAGATTCTTAAGTTATTTTAAACAAATCTACCTATAATCTTACTGTCAATTGGGATCTTCATGAAGTAATGCATTCAAATTAACTTTTGAAGTAACCTTATGATGGTAGATTCCTAAAATAATGTATGAAAATCTACCTTTGAAATTAATTTAAGTTGCGAGATTCTTGACGTAATGCATATAAATTTACCTTTAAAGGTACGTCAAGTTGAGAGATTCTTGAAGTAATGTATACCAATTTACTGCTGAAATTACATTAAGTTGAGATATTCATGTATTAAATTGTACCTCTGAAATTAATTTAAGTTGCGAGATTACTGACATAATGCATATAAATTTACCTTTAAAGTTACTTCAGTTGGTTGATTCTTGAAGTAATGTATACAAATCTACCGCTAAAATTACTTTAAATTAGGATATTCATAAAGTAATGCATATAAATTCACTTTTAAAGTTACCTAAGTTGTGAAATTCCTAAAATAATGTATAAAATATACCTTTGAAATTAATTTAAGTTGCGGGATTCATGACGTAATGCATATAAATTTACCTTTAAAGGTACTTCATGTTGAGAGATTCTTGGAGTAATGTAAACAAATCTACTGCTAAGATTACATCAAGTTGAGATATTCATAAAGTAATGCATATAAATTCACTTTTAGAGTTACTTCAAGTAGAGAGATTCTTAAAGTAATGTATACAACTAAACTTCTGAAATTACTAAAAGTTGAGATATTCATGACGTAATGCATATAAATTTACCTTTAAAGTTACTTCAAAGTGGTTGATTCTTGAAGAAATATATACAAATCTACCGCTAAAATTACTTTAAGTTAAGATATTAATAAAGTAATGAATATAAATTCACTTTTAGAGTTACTTTAATTTGGGAGATTTTAAAGTAATGTATACAAATAAACTCCTGAAATCACTAAAAGTTGAGATATTCATAAAGTAATGCATATAAACTTAACTTTAAAGTTGCTTTAAGTTGGAAGATTCCTAATATAAATTATACAAATCTACTTTTGAAATTACTATCAATTGAGATATTCATAAAGTAATGCATATGAATTTACCTTTAAAATTACTTCAAGTTGGGAGATTCTCAAAGTTATGAATGCAAATTCACCTTCTTGAATTGATATGAATTGAGATATTCATAAAAAATCCATATGAATTTACAATTGAAGTTACTTCAAGTTGTGAGATTCTTAAAGATATGTTTACAGATCTACCTTTCAAATTGCTTGAAGTTGAAAGATTCATCAAGCAATGCATTTAAAAATACTTTTAAAGGTACTTAATGTTGGGAGATTCTTAAGGTGTTGTAAACAAATCTACCTATAATATTACTGTCAATTAAGATATTCATAAAGTAAAGCATTAAAATTCACCTTTGAAGTTACCTTAAGTTGGGAGATTCCTAAAATAATGTATAAAAATATACCTTTGAAATTAATTTAAGTTGCGATATTCATGACGTAATTCATATAAATTTACCTTTAGAAGTACTTTATGTTGAGAGATTCTTGGAGTAATGTATACAAATCTACTGCTTAAATTACATTAAGTTGAGATAGTCATAAAGTAATGCATATAAATTCACTTTCAGAGTTACTTCAAGTTGAGAGATTCTTAAAGTAATGTGTACAATAAACATCTGAAATTACTAAAAGTTTAGATATTCATAAAGTAATGCATTAAAACTTACCTTTAAAGTTACTTTAAGTTGGGAGTTTAATAAAATAATATTCACAAATCTACCTTTGAAATTTATTAAGGTTGCGAGATTCATATTGTAATGCATATAAATTTACCTTTAAAGTTACTTCAAGTTGGTTGATTTTTAAGTAGTGTATACAAATCTACCGCTAAATTTATTTAAGTTAAGATTTTTATAAAGTAATGCATATAATTTCACTTTTGAAGTAACTTTAAGTATGGGGATTCTTAAAGTATTGTATACAAATCTACTTTTTAAATTACAATGAATTGAGATATTCATAAAGTTATGCATATGAATTTACCTTTAAAGGTACTTCAAGTTGGTTGATTCTTAAAGTAATGTATACAAATCTACCTTTAAAATTACTATAAGTTGAGATATTCATGTTGTAATGCATATAAAAATTACCCTTAGTAGATGTACAACGGTGGTTCTGGACCACTTCCTATGTGATGTAGTGCGCATGCGTCCCCGAGCTGACCAGCATCGAACCATGTGACCTACGTGACCTATATGCAATGGTCAGAGTGTCTGGATGACCAGCGGATCATCCAGGGATAAGGTTTAAAGTCTAGATAAAGGATAAGAGTGTCCGATAAGCAGTTTTTGTTGAAATTGTTGAAAGGGGTCACCTGGAGGCGTGGAAAGCGGGTTGCATGGGCGGTTGGGGATGGTGGGGCCCGGGATGATGTTGGGTTGAGTGAATATGGTCTGGAAGGTCCCCAAATTAGGGGGATGATGTTAATTAATGCAGTTATTTTATCGAAGATATCTTAACGAGTTAATGTTTACGATTCTGTAATTAGAGTTGATATCTGTCTCATTATTCTGTGATTACGATAATCAGTGCATTCAAATATTTTTGGGTATTCGTTTAATGCATTAGTTTTATCATTGTCAAGAGAATCATTGAAGCAACTTTGTTCGAACTTACTGAGTCAGTGTTAGGGGATTACTACCCCGCACAAATCCCTGTAAGTATCTTTCACTTAATCTAGTATTAGAATCTCCAATACTTATTTTTCAGATTGTTCTAATGATACCCCAGAAGGCTCCTTTGATGACTTCGGACATGGAGGAGCTCTTCGCGGATGGTGGCTTTAATGGTTACACTGTCACCATCTGGGGTAAAGAAGAAGGGACGACGTGTTTGGGGTACTGCTTCTACCAGCAGAATTAATCCTGTAAGTACCCTTTTACCTAATATTTTTCAACACGTTCAAAAGAATTGTAATTTTTCAACAACATTAGTGGTAGTGTAGAATTGTATTGTGAGTACACTTTCCTTTTAATTTAAAGTTCAAATAGAAAATTTCAACTATTTTCAGATTAAGATAGATATATATATAGTGTGGAATAATATAAGAATACTGGAATAGTGTTAAAAATTAGTATCGGGTGAGTACCTAATTCTAGAGGATGAAATCTTACCTCATACATAATTTCGATCACATTGTACCACTTTTACCTAATTCTCACTGAAGTATTCTCACCTCTCTCAAGTTTCAACAAATTGTTTTTTCACTGTCATTTAGATCACACCACTTATTAGAATTTTCCCATATCGGAAATTGATTAGGAGCTTTTGAGTATAGCAATCATACGATTTTTCCAGAATTATTTCATTTCAATACAGTGCAATTCGATTCAGAATATTTCAAATAAAGCAAGGTTAGCATTGCTTAGTTGTAACCAACTGATGACCGTATTTTTGATAACGAGAGAAAATGAGATATAGACAGGTTCGGATTAAGGTAGCTTTGGAGACACAAACACTTTTTATTAGAAAGGAGTATATTTTCACAGTTATTCGAGATGTAAATGATTTAATTTGAATTTATTGGATAGAATACTTAATTCGTCTGAAAGTTTGAGGCATTAGTTTATATGGTTTTTCATTTTTCAGTGAAATTCACAACGTTAGATGCAAATTCTTTTAAAATATTAGTGAATTCCTTTAGATTAGACAAAAATTTCAGGTATTCGTTTATAGCATTAGTTTATACGGTTTTTCATTTTAAGTAAAACTCAGAACGTTAGATTCAATTCCTTTTAAAATATTAGTAATTCTTTACGATTTGACGAAAATTTCAGGTATTCGTTTATAGCATTAGTTTAATCATTGATCTTGTAATCAAAGTCAGTTGTATCTTTTATCTTACTATTAGTTCATATCAAAGTCATTTTATCTGATAGCCAGTTCTATTTTTTATCTTACTATTAGTTCATATCAACTTACCTTTAGTATAAAGCCGTTGCTAAACTTCAAGTAAGTGCTTAGTTGAGTTCACATAAAGGTAAATTCTAGAGTAGTTCTTGTTCATTTCGGTAGTTCAACTGAATGGTTTATTTTATAGAAAATGGACTTAGTAACTATTAATGCTACGTGCTCCCTTTCAGGAGTAAAGCCGACAGTGAAACTTGAGAAGCTTATTGTCAATAAACTCTACCCAATCATTTCGGCTAAATGTATTACCACTAGTTATGGAGATTTGATCTTGATTGAAATTGAAGAAGGTCAAGTTTTTTTACCGAAGAGGTGTACACAAGTTCTCAGAACGTCCATTCCTCTCCTTAAGGATCAGTTATACGCCTTGAAAATACTAGGATTTAAAGAATATCGACGGACCCAAGCACCAAGGTTCGAGATTGAGAAGCTATAACGATGGATGTATGTAATATTGACTTATTTCATAGAGCAATGGTAGATTTACCTAGAGTTAGTAATGACGTCAAAATTATTTGGATAAAATTAATAAAAAAACAAATCATCTTGTTGACTAGATTTGCTAAGAACTCAGATCATGGTCGAAAATTGAGAATTCAAACAAACGTTGGTCATTTAAAACGTTATAAGCTAAAACTACAAACTTTATTAGCTCCCAAGGGTTCAGGGTTGCAAATTAAACGTAGTAATCGTGTTAGGTGGGAAGATGTTCAGTCAGCCTTCCAATCACGAATTAGGACAGGTTTAGTGATAAACTTGAAACATATCGACCTAGGTAAATATTTTGAAGATGCTTTTTATTTAATTAAATCTAGGCTGAAAAACGCTCGTCAGTGGTCACGGTCTAACCCCGTTAGACCAGTCGTATCTTACGTTACAGCCCCAGCCGTGAAATTGTCGCACTACCTTATAGATATTATTAAAAATTATTGTTCATTCAAATCAAAATTTTCTATAAAAAATTCATTCGAATTGATAAATAACATAAAAAACGTTAACCTACCACCTAACGCAAAACTTATTTCGTTTGATGTTGAGAATTTATACCCAAGTGTTCCTCCAGGTGATGTTAAAATATTAATCGAAAACATGTTGAATTCGAATCATGTTAACCACATAATCAAATCAGAAATATTGAATCTGTTGGACGTTTGCATTGAACAAAATTAGTTTTCTTTCAACAACATCTATTACAGTAGTGAAAATGGTTTGATCATGGGAAATCCTTTGAGTCCACTTTTAGCAGAGATTTTATGAATAATATTGAACAGAAAATTCATACACATCCACTCATTTCCAAATTTCTTTATTGGTATAGATATGTTGACGACATCTTAGTATGTTTCATTGGAACTACTCGTCAATTAGACTTTTTGTTAGTTTCATTAATTCCATCCATTTGAACATTAAATTCACGATAGAAATTGAACAGAACGATTCCATAAATTTTTGGACTTAAAATCACTAAACAAAATAATAATCATGTTTTTTCGGTCTTTCGTAAACCAACACATACTGATACAATTATACATAACTACTCATTACATCCCATTCAACACAAAGTTGCAGCTTTAAACAGCATGGTACATCGGTTACTCAATTTACCTTTATCAGTAGAAGATTATAATAAAAGTTAAACATCATCAAACAGATAGCCATTAATAATTCATATAATCCGGATATGATAGACCTAATCATTCGTAAAAACTCTATCAAAAAGCAATAAATGAAGTATATCCTATTCATAAAGACTATAAAATATTCAACAGTTTAACATTCTGCGGTTCTGCAAGTACAAATATTAAATCCTTTCTCGTCAAACAAAGTCTTAATATAGCTTTCAAAACTTCTAATAACTTAGGTAAACATATTAAAAATAATAAATCTCGTGTTGAAAAATCAAGTAAATCAGGAATCTATAAACTCAATTGCGGTTCTTGTGATAAAATTTATATCGGTAGGACCTATAGGAGTTTTGGCATAAGAACATCTGAACATAAACGTAGCTTCGACAAAAATAAATCTGATTCAAATTATTCAAACCACCTAATAAAAGAAAACCATTCATTCAATAAAAACTTTGACATATTACATATAAAATCAAAAAGTTCAAAATTAGATCTCCTAGAAGCATTAGAAATAAATAGATACAAACATTCGGACAAGCTTTTGAATGAACAGGTAGATTTGAATTACTCACCCTACTTAACTTGTTCAATTAGTTTTAATACCTTTCATACTAACTGTACAATGGCTCGGTGTGGATTTTCCTGTTATTCATCCAACTTGTTCTACGATTTGTTTATAATACCATACTCTTCATTCTATTTTTCATTCTTGATAAAGCTGCTGTGTCAGCGAAACGTCGTCGAAATTTTTTCAAATAAAGTGTAGATCAAAGTTAAACCTTGTGTTTTTATCTCATTTAAAGAAAAATATATTAGTTTTACTGAATTTGATGAGGATACTGAAATTCAGTTTCGGTTCATTGATAGCTTGAGGTTTTTGGGTAGCTCACTTGAAAACCTTGCTCCTTACCTCACATTCAACCAGTTTGAAGAATTGAAAAAGCAAAATCCTCAATTGCAAGATAAAGCAATTAAGCTTCTAATGACAAAGGGTATTTTTCCGTATGATTACATTGACTCAACTGAGAAATTAAATGAAACACAATTACCGCCCATGGAGTCATTTTATAATAAGCTCAACTACGAAAATATTTCTGAAGAACAATACCTACAGGCGCAGAATGTTTGGTTTACCTTTAATTGTCTGACTTTAAGGGATTATATGAATTTATACTTAAAGACAGACGTGTTGCTTTTGAGTGACGTGTATGAACAATTTCGCGCAAGTTGTCTTCGAGAGTACCAATTAGACCCAGCTCATTATTTCACTCTACCAGGATATACGTGGGACTGTATGTTACATCACACAGCAATCAATTTAGAGATCATCAAAGACACTGATATGCTGCTCTTTATAGAAAATGGTATAAGAGGTGGAATCAGCCAATGCTCTCATAGATTTTCGAAAGCTAACAACAAGTACATGGGTGATAAATTTGATCCTTTTAAAATGGTGAAATATCTGCTTTATCTAGATGTGAATAACCTTTATGGGTATGCGATGAATCAGCATTTGCCGTATGGAGGGTTCAAAAGGGGTGACACCAACATCGATGTACTTACCATCCCTGATGATTCACCTGAAGGCTGTATTCTAGAGGTAGATTTGGAATATCCGAATCACATTCATGATTCTCATAAGGATCTGCCATTTTGTCCTGAAACACGTGTTCCACCTAATGCCAAATTACCTAAATTATTAACCACCTTGTATCCAAAGCGAAAGTACGTCATACACTATCGCTATTTGAAACAAGCTTTAAGTCACGGGCTAGTTCTTTCAAAAATTCATAGAGTTTTACAATTTGAACAATCACCCTGGCTTAAACCTTATATCGAGAAAAATACTGCCTTGAGAACAAATGCTAAAAATGAGTTTGAAAAGAACCTCTTCAAGCTAATGAATAACGCTGTTTTTGGTAAAACGATGGAAAATATCAGAAAGCATCGGGTTGTGAAATTAATTAATAGGTGGGAGGGTCGGTATGGAGCTAGAAATCTGATTGCAAGTCCTCATTTCAAAATCGAACTATTTTCGGAGAAAATTTATTGGCTATTGAAATGGAGAAACGTATGCTCGTATTTGATAAACCAGTTTATGTTGGAATGTCTATACTAGATATTTCCAAAATCTGTCTTTATGAGTTTCATTATGATTACATCATACCAACCTTCCATGACCACCAATTAAATTATGTTGACACTGACATAAGAGATACGTCATCAGGACCCATATGTGTTCATAAAACGAGATTGTCGGACACGGTTTGATACATCCGACTACCCACCTGATAATTAGTTTGGAATTCCTCGCGTGAATAAAAAGATACCGAGATTGATGAAAGATGAGAATAGCGGTCTGATCATGACCGACTTCGTAGGACTACGTTCGAAGATGTATTCGTTTCGCGTCAATTCCAATGTAATTAAAAAGTTAAGGTGTAAAGCAAAATGTAGTTAAGAGTTTAACGTTTGATAATTATGTGAAATGTTTGATGGAAAGTGAACCTAAAAGTATAATTCAGAGAAACATAATTTCTCAGTGTCACAATGTGTTTTCAATAGAACAGGAAAAATTGCTCTATGTTATAAGGACAATAAACGATTCATTTTACCGAATAGCCACTCCACATTACCGTGGGGACATTATAGCTTAGAATTGTAACAAAAACTTGTTGGTAGATGCAGAGGAAGATGCTATTAACATATGGAGAACAGGCGATTCAAGATTATATGTCATTTCGGCCTGACCTCATTCAAAAATTTCAAGATGAATGTCCTTTAGAATATGCAGAACTTCAAGATTTCCCGTCAGCTAATTGGATAATGGCTGGTGGCTTTGTCGCCTATTTACTCGGAGTCATAAACGCATTTGGTGATATTGATATATTTGTCTTTTCTCCGTTGGAACCCATAAGGTCATGGTTAATGGCGAGTAAGAATTGGCGTCTAGGACCTGATGAGAAATATAATTTTTATTATTCATCTCATTACACTATTTTTGTTAGTAAAAACTCAAAATTGCAGGTTATCCTTGTTAACACTTATTCACTTGGACTGAAACGATTTTTAGTCGATATGTTCATATATTTGGATCGACACTTTGATGCTCATATTGTTAAGAAAGGTCTACATATTCAATCTGAGATATTAATTAATCTTGATTTTGGAAGTGCAATATTCACAACGAAACTTAGATATAATAAATATAAAAAAGATGTACTACCAAGTTCAACCCTCCTCACTGAAATTTATTGCTTCCTTTAAGTGTATGCATCTTGTATCTGTCTCTGATCTAGTAGAATACCCACTGTTTTCCTACTTGAAAAGAAACTCATTGATTCAGAGAGAAGAAAACTAATGTAATCTTATTTTGTATTCCACTTCAGGAAATAGTTTAGTTTTGCATTAAAACCTATATAGTCTTGTTTATTTTGTTTATTTATATCGATTTACATCAGCCAATAACTTATCCTTCAGATAATATAAGCACTCACAAATTCCATATGATTGTGTACTGGAAAGATTTCACAAAAAGCAAACATGACATCTACAGGCTTATCAGAGTTCAGGTCTTGTATCATTTCTATAAATTTTGTGTAATAAAAAAATTCAGATTATACAACATATCAAGTTTGTGAATAATACAAAATTCAACTTGAAAAGTTCATTCACATCACTTTCAGATAAGTAAAAATATTTTCCTTCAATGTTCGAAATAGTTAGCATCTTTGCACCCAAGCACTCCGTCACCGACACATTGAATCCATAAACAGTTATAGCTTGTCCATCAGTCTGCATCAATTTTTGAAGTGCTACCCACTCGTCTTTATCAAATGTCATTGCCGTCATTGACGAAGAAAGTTTAACAATCGGTTTGAAATGTCTTGCAAAACTCAGTCCACATTCTACCGAAAACGTTCCAATGGTGAAACTGGTAGACAATATCAGATGTTTCTCTCTTTCCACAGCATTAGCATAAAACTGTGAAATTCGTTCTAATTCTTCGGTAACAAAATTTTGTGATTCTTTAGGTTCATACATCTTCTCGCAACTTGCAACAACTAACTAAAGTTTATTCGTCTTGTGGATCCAACTGTCATGTGACTCATCCATTCCCAACCACCTCACCAATACTTTATCTCGTTTCTGACGTAGGACCTTCTCAACTAGGTAAACATCAGGCTGCATAGTTTTTTGTTGTTCGTTCTCATAGAAGGCTCCTCTTATTGGTCGTCCTTGAGTATCTTCCAGCAGATAAGTTACAGGATTAGTAATTTGAACTTTTACAATTTTGAACAATTCTGTGGTCCAATTTGGTGTGTAGCCTTTGGAAAACACATGTTTCACTTTGCTTATTCGAACAATATCATTAAGCTTCAGTTTGTTCTTTCCAGCAATTTTAATATGATTATATGCTGTGTTTAAAATATGTTTCTCGTTCTCTTTTGTAACGTCACGGGGTTTCATGCCGGTTGTACTATGTCTAGTGCTATTGTATTCATCAACTTTATTTTGTAGAATATTGATCCATGTGTAAGTTCCATTTAAACTGAAATATTTATATAGCTTGTCCTTCAATGTTCTTATCACTCGTTCAACAATGGAAGCCTTCTTAACTTTGTAAGAATGATAAAGGTTAATATGAAATTTTGTCATCAATTCTTGAAAGTGGCTGTTGAAGAATTCTTTTCCTTGATCAGTTTGAAGATTCATTGGCCTTCTTCCACTAGTTTGGAGGATTTTACGAAATGCATGACTAACTTCTTTTCCAGATTTCGACTTCAATGGTGTGGCCCAAATATACTTAGAAAAACAATCGATAACAACTAATATGTACTTATGATTCTTATTTTTACTAGCATAGAGATCCATTTGGGCCAAATCACAGTTCCAAAGGTCATCTAAGGCCTTGATAATTGTAGGTCTTCGTGGAAAATTGCGACGTGCAGGTTTATGTAGTTCTTGGACAACTTGTACTTTCTCAGAAGAATGTTTCATTGTGTGACAAGATCGCTAGTTGTTGATTGAATACTCTTTTCATGATCCTTAATACTCTTTTCAAGTTTTTTATACTGAGTAAATAATTTGTTGATTTCTTTGTCAATCTTGTCAAATCCTATTTAGACTCTAGAATCAACTTCAGTCATTAAACGTCTAAGGTCTGTTAATGTGGTTTCATGGCTCGCAAGTAGAGCAGCATTTTTGTTCAACTCCATTTTTAGGAATGTCGTTGATTTTACATTTTTAGAATGATACTTTTCTAGTATAATATCGTGATTCCTTGTTGTGCTAGTGATACTTGCATTAACTCTGTCTAGTTTCCCTCTTAGGTTTTTGATGTCTGTCTTTAGCTACTCTAGGTGTAAGGTAATGAATATTTTAGTTACAACATCTTTGTCATCTGTAGGTTGTGCAACATTGCAAAGTTTATGATTTTGACAATCATAATTACCTTCTGGTGTGCGAGGAAACGCATACTCGACACGTACTCGTTTACTGCCGCGCTTTGAGGACCTTCCGAACTTATCGAGCGACATTAGGCACTGTTATAGAATTCATACACCTCAGATCAATATTTAACCCCGGCCTCCCTAAGTTCCTCAACGATAGATTGAATTTCATTTTCATGTGATCCATTACCCACACTTTTGGATGCATAAAGCAAGCGTAAGCGATTTATAAGCTCTTTTATGTTATCATAATAAACATATTCAATTGGTAGCTCATTATAATTCATCAGTCCTTTACCTTTCCTTGCTTTAATCACATCTGTTAGAGGCTGAATTATTTTTGTATATTTGTGTGAAGAACTACCCCTTACCTGTTTGGTAGGGTTGTAATCTCTTCTGTTTAAGCTAGTAAGTTCAATTATTTGTTGATGAAGTCTTTCATCCTCATTGTTGAAATCCTCAGGTTTGTTGTAAAATAACAAATTATACAACCCGTTAGAGGCAGGAAAATACGTACTACCAATTTTCAATTTTCCTGAAGAAAAATCCAGTGCTTGATTTCCAAGAGTCCACTTCGAAGTAAGTGGGTTATATCTAGGACCATAAGTTTCATCATAGAAATCTGAGTTTCGATAAGCGTCCAAAACATATTTACGAGCCTGGATAGGATATTGTTTGATATACTCTGCTAAAATATCAGTATTTTTTATTCCTTTCAACTCCTCTTCCAATTTGATATTATCACTAACAATCATTGATTCATCCTCAGGTTCGAATCGAGATGTCATTGCGATAACTTCTGTTGGTTGATAATCGACATGTCTGGGTCACAGAGGGCGAGCAAAAATCGGATTAGGTGTAAATGATGAGCTTGGGTATTCATCCTCTTCACTCGAGTCATCTTCCGGCAACTGGACAGGGCGTTTGGGTAGCGATCGGGTCGGTGTACTACAGCCTCTGTCTAGACAGATAGCTGTTTTTAACGGCATACCGGCTGTTTACATCGGCGTTCCAGTTGTTTTCAACCGGGACAGCTGTGGATTAGACAGATGCTGTGTCAAACCACCTGGTGGTCTCAAAAGAGTATAAAGCTGTTTATTTTCTATTCGGTCCAGTCTACTAACTAGAGGTGAAAATACACGTTTCAAAGTCTGATCTTCCTCAGTACGACCAAGTTTCAACGATATGTACTTTTTTCTAACATCTTTGACTAACTTTTTGATTTTTTGTTTGCGTAGACGTTCATTTGAGATCATTTTACTAGCAAACATCATTATTAAGTGACCACTCTTTGTGTCATTTACAGTTTTATATAGTTATTAAAACCCTGTTCATAGCTGAGGGTAAAGAGATAGGAACATACTATAAAAATTAAATACAATAAGTCTTCATCATATGTATTGAAAAAGTATATCTACATTATACATTCTTTGGAAGATATATTGGTTCATAATCGAAAAGCATTAGCTTGAGCTTGTTGCTAGTTCAAATTTCATCTGTAGATCTTCACTGCTGCTCAACTTCGTCAATTTATCACAGATTCTCTTGATCTCATATTCGGCAATCAGCATCTCGAGACGTTTGATTTTCAAAGATGTGTACTTTTTTCTTAAATTTTTAACTAATTTATAGGTCTGTTGTTTACGTTCATTCGAGGTCTTTTCACTGTCAGACTTCATTGTTAACTGCTTACTGTTTGTGTGAATCAAAGCTTTATATATGTATCAAAACCTAGTCTATATCTTCCCTCGTTTAGGGGAAAATCTTTCACGATGGCAATGAAGCTGAACTGAGAATCATTCCAACAGACTGAACATAATTCCTTGAATTTTTCATATGACATGTCAGGGGAGACGTGTTCATCAAACACATGCTTTAAGTTTACGTCATCTTGTTTGAACAGAATTATTATGTTTGCATTGTCTCCAATCAGTTGTTTTTGCATTTTAGTATATGTTTGACAAATAAATGCTACATCAATACCCTTGTGTCGACCCATAGAGTAGTATGCTCTAATTTTATCTTGTTTTTCACAGGGAACATCATCAAATATGAACACCGAGTTTTCCGATGCTTCTGAAGGATCAATTATATCTTCATTCTCTTTGTATGAATGGTAACCAATTTCTGGAACGTTCTTCAATACTTCTTCCAACAACTGATACTTTGGTTGATATAAACTTCTCGAGAAAATATATATGTTTTCATAACAAAGTCCATTGACACTAAAAAGTAGAGTTAATAGAGCGTTTGACTTTCCACAACCACTTGGCCCAGCAAAAAGGAATCTGCAACTGGTTGGAAATAATGAACTATGCTTTTTTGGTGGCTCATCTTCAAAAATATCGAGATTTTCGATAGGTAACTGAGTACTGTGTTGCTCAAAGTGCATCATGGAGATGACTGTGGGTGAAGAGATCGGAAAATGCTATAAAAATTAAACGCAATAAATTTTAACCAACTATATTAAGAAGTTTATTGTATATATATATATATATATATATATATATATATATATATATATATATATATATATATATATATATATATATATATATATATATATATATATATATATATATTTACAGTGGTATGTATTGCATAAGCCATTCATATAAGTCTTTACAGTTGGAAACACTGCACATGCTCAAAGTTGTAGTATGGCTCAAACATAATGGACGTTTTGGTTCCAATTTGGGAGGGGTCCACCCATGGTTTTGAAGATTGACTACAGTAGTCGGCTGATTCCACTCACTAACTTTTTTCACGAGAAAATTGTACTTTTGATTACCACATACATAAACTACATCCACTGACTCCAAATGTGAGCGTAAGATTCCATCTATTTCTTCATAAGGCACAACTCCACTCGAGAACTTGATGCAATGATGCTTTTCTACAAATCTAACGGTGGTTCGGTCAGCAGCTGATAAAGTTGAAAATAAACACGGAGCTTTGAAAACATAATGAGCACATTGACGGCCGCTGGCAATTCCAAGTTCTTTCACACAAAATTCGTTCGAAACAACAAAGCCTTGTACATCAACCACAACAAACTTCATCCTTGACGATTGAACATCAACTGAAGGTCTAGGCTATCTTTCTTACTGATTCACTCAATGGTAAATATTCTAACACATAATCATGTACAATTATACAATGCGCGCGTGTCTTGGGGGGGAATCCTGTTCGCGATTCAATTTCTAACTTTATATCAACCATTGAGGATTTGAACGTTTCATCACGTCTTGAACAATCAATTACGAACAAAGCCCTATCTTTGTACTGTGCATAATCCAGAGCTGCAATTTTTCGGTGACCGCTGTACATTTCCATGAATTTCACGTAATTTATGTAGGTTTCTGCATAATCATTTTCTCCAAACTTTAAACGTGATTGCTCTTGTGGGTAGTATTCTCCATTTAGTAATAATCTAATGTTGGATATATCAATATTATCAAAAAAATTAGGGTCTGCCTCGCTATTATATTTTTTATTTGTTTGAAAACAACAAATTACAAAGCGAGGACAATCTACTGCAGCGGTAGTCTTTACGTTCCACACTTCCTTGGTGGAATTTTCTGTTAAAGAGGGTAGCTCAAAAGACTCCCACCTTCGAGATGGAATTAAGATTGGTCTATCAGACTTGATTGATTCCAATAAGGTTAATTTTAAAACGTCGTTTGGATAAACATTTTTCACCTTCAACTGCATACTACTTATCGTAATTCTACCCGTAGTAGGGACTACTGTTTCTCCTGCTATGGGTTTCTTTTGAACTATTTTCATAGCATTATCATCATTCCTTGCTCTAACGTATCGCAGCAGCTGACGGCCAATAAGGGATACCTTGTAATCGTTGAATATCGGTAATATATGACACAATGGTATAGTTACATGAAAGTTTCCATTTACATCGATAACTGGTTTAGAAGGAAAAGTCCATCCAGCAATTGAGAGCTCCTGACTTGCACTTCTGTCATATGTTAAAAAACCTCGAACTGTACTATTAATTCCAGGATCTCTCACATTATCTACTTCAAATCCACACAACTCACATTGTATCGAATCGAAGAGAAAAGCACCGAAATTATTTACTAAGTCCACAGTTCCAGGTCCTGTTTTTATCACTTTTCCATGTATAACTAATGCAGAATCATACATAAGTCATCCACTTTGATGATTGAATCATCGTTGTTTATTGGCTGGTATAGATTGAATGTGTTCACGGACAACATATCCAATTGATTTCAGGAATAGTTTATCTTGAATGGACAATTTACCAACAAACTTCTTCGTTGTCTGCTTGAGAGCTACTGGTTTTCTAATGCTGATATCGTCATTTTTATACTGAGGAACACTAGGACCATCGTTTCAGCTCCAATCTTATTATTATTTCTTCTCCTCGAAAATTAACTGGTTTGAACTCTTGGTCTACAATGTTCAAGGTAATATTAGATATTTGATTTTTTGTTACAGGTAAGTAGATTAAATTCCTAGGAGTTTCATCTATTGCGTAACCTGGATCGACACTAACTGCAAATTCGTAGATATTATGCGACTGCTTTCCGTTGTAATATGATCCTTCCGTGATGTTGGAAGTGATATGTATTGTTCGCACGTTGATTATTTTGACTGGTAAATCAGAGCGATGAACTACTCCAGGCTCTAAAATTTTCTCAGAAAAGCCTAGTAGGCGTCCAATTGAATTTTTCTTCGTGAAATCAATAGAAAAATATTTACTATATAGTTCACACTGAAGGGTATTATTGTTTGCTTTAAAAAAAAATACATTTTTATCCTCTTCTTTTGTTGGAAGCAATTGTTCCTTCAAAACGTTAGCTATATCAGTAATTTCATACGTTCCGATAGGTATGTTTAAACTTTTCTCAACAACGTCTTTATAATAGACATATGTCCCCTCCTCAATGTTTGGTATAGTATTGTATGAATAAAATCCAATTAAGGCTAGACCGTAACTATATCGCGAATCTAATTCAATAGCAGGTATGAAATCAAAAAGAGTGGATGTGGTACCTTTCACAGTGAATATCAGAGACATGACTGACAAAATATAAATTTTTATTCTATATTTGTATCATTTTTTCAACAAAACTTTAAACATAATTGTCCGCATATACTAGTATTATAATTCTGATACGGCACTCTATTGTACACTATTTTACAATTCAAATAAGCTACTAATTCCTTAGCTGGTTTTAAATTACCAAAAGAGTCAAAGTATTCAGCAATTTTCCCTTTTTTTACAAATGCTACCCAATGAGTTCCAGGTCCACTTGAACTATCCAAGTTGATGACTGCGCATTCGACCTTCCACTGCTTCCTTGGTAATGTATCTCGCATGAATACACCTCTAAACTGTGGAATATTTGCAGCATATTTTTGAATCTCATAATCGAAAAGTGCTCTTTTGGGTAGCATTAGTAGTTTTTTTGCTATTCTAAGTAGAGTCCATATCCACGTTTAGACTTCCGAACATAAAGTCCGTGACCTACAGCTTCCATTGCAAGATTATGACGTTTATCTTCTTCAAGTTTCTTTCTCGCATTGTTTGCATCGATAACAGTTTTGGCAACTGAGCTACCTCCACCCAGTAACATTCCAAGGGCTGACAGTCCTGCAAATATTGGTACTAGAGGTAAAACTCCACCTGATTTCGATTCAAATGGAATTATTCTTGGTACGCGTATATTTCGTTTTCTTCCAGCTTTTTTCATAGCACCTCTAGCAGCACGTAAGGCTAACAACGATGTTTTGACTAAGTTGCCAGTATTTCTGTTTTTCCTTAGTATTTTACTGATAGGTGAAAGAATTGAAGTTCTAAATGATTTCTCTGTCTTCTTCTGGAATCCCATACCAAATTTACGTTTTAACTTCATTGCTCCAGTAACAAATGATGCAGCTGTTCTCTCGTTCAATTTAGCGTCCTTTGACTTAGCACGTTCCCAAGCTTTTTGTGATAGCAGCTCATCAGCAGAATGTCTTTTACCGAGATCGGTACTTTTGGAGTACGCAATATCGTGCTCCTTGCACGCAGCATCCAATTTATTTATACCAGGATCGCCTCGGGCTAATCTTCGTTCTAATCTTGTACCTGGACCTCAGTAGGAATATCCAGGCAAATGGGCTTCAAAGGGGAGCTGATTAATTGAACTATTCACTAGGCCACCACCATTAACAGAAGTTAGCATTATACTGATATTTATGAGCGGAACGATTCTTCTTTGAGCTTATCTGATTATTTCTTGGCTTTAATACAAAGATAGCAATTACTTTTACTTGGTGCTGGACCATCTACATGATCTTCTCCAATATTGTGATGAATGTAACAGAGTAAATTATTTTTTAGATGTTTACGATATATTTCTGGTAACTTCTTCCAGATAAGTTCCAATTCGTGAGGTTTCACAATTTCTTGAAAGTAACATAACGGCAATTGACTTAAATCACTCTTATTCCAATCTAATATACTAGTATTACCCACTAAAAGGTTATAAAATTGCGATAGTATTTCACTAGACATCTTTCTCTCTCCAGTGATGATCTGTTAGTAGTCTTATATTGAACGTTGTTTCTAAGCTGAACTGGTATGATTTTATCATTTTTCCTGAAAACTCATTAAATTCATAGACTACCATGATTCTCTTGACAATGATAAAACTAATGCATTAAACGAATACCCAAAAAATATTTGAATGCACTAATTATCGTAATCACAGAATAATGAGACAGATATCAACTCTAATTACAGAATCGTAAATATGAACTCGTTAAGATATCTCCGATAAAATAACTGCATTAATTAACATCATCCCCCAAATTAAGGGACCTTCCTGACCATATTCACTTAACCCAACATCATCCCGGGCCCCACCGTCCCCAACCCCCCATGCAGCCCGCTTTCCACGCCTCCAGGTGACCCCTTTCAACAATTTCAACAAAAACTGCTTATCGGACACTCTTATCTTTTATCTAGACTTTAAACCTTATCCCTGGATGATCCGCTGGACATCCAGACCCTCTGACCATTGCATATAGGTCACGTAGGTCACATGGTTCGATGCTGGTCAGCTCGGGGACGCATCCGCACTACATCACATAGGAAGTGGTCCAGAACCACCGTTGTACATCTACTACCCTTCAAGTTACTTTAAGTTTGATGTTTCTTAAAGTAATGTACACCAATCTACCTTCAAAGTTACCATAAATTGATATATTCATAAAGTAATGCATATGAATTTACCTGTAAAGTTACTTCAAGTTGGTTGATTCTTAAAGTTATGTTAACAAATCTACCGCTAAAATTATTTTGAGTGAACATATTCCTAAAGTAATGCATATAAATTCACTTTTAGAGTTACATTAAGTTGAGAGAATCTTAAAGTAATGTATAAAATATACTTCTGAAATTACTGAAAGTTGAGATATTTATAAAGTAATGCATATGAATTTACCTTTTAAAATACTTCAAGTTGGTTGATTCTTAAGGTAATGTATACAAATCTATCGCTAAAATTACTTTGGGTTGAGATATTCCTAAAGTAATGCATATAAATTCATCTTTAGAGTTACTTTAAGTTGAGAGATTCTTAAAGTAATGTATACAAATAAACTTCTGAAATTACTGAAAGTTGAGATATTTATAAAGTAATGCCTATAAATTTATCTTTAAAATTACTTCAAGTTGGGAGATTCAAGTTGACATTTACTTGATGTAATTTATACAAATCTACCTTCAAAATTACTAGAAGTTGGGATATTCATAGAGTAATGCTTAAAATTTACCTTCAAAGTTACTCTAAGTTGGGAGACTCTTGCAAGTATGTATATAAACCTACATTTAAAATTACTATAAATTGAGATGTAAATAATGTAAAAAAATATGTGACTTATTCATAGAGTAATGAATATAACTTTACCCTTAAAGTTACTTTAAATTTGGAGATTCTTAAAGTAATATATACAAATCTACTTTTTGAATTACTATGAGTTGAGATATTCATAAAGTAATGCATATGAATTTAATTTTAGAGTTACTTCAAGTTGGGAGATTCTCAAAGTAATGTATGCAAATCTACCTTCAAAATTAATAAAATTGAGATATTCACAAAATAATGCATATAAATTTACCTTTGATATTTCTTCAAGTTGAAAGATTCTTGAAGTTTTGTATACAGATCTACCTTCAAAATTGATTGAAAATGAGATATTCATCAAGTAATGCATTTAAAAATATTTTCTAAGTTACTTTAAGTTGGGAGATTTCTTAAGGTATTTCAAACAAATCTACCTATAATATTACTATCAATTGAAATATTCATAAAGTAATGCATTTAAATTCACCTTAAAAGTTACCTTAAGTTGGTAAAATCCTAAAATAATGTATAAAAATCTACCTCTGAAATTAATTTAAGTTGCGAGATTCATCTCGTAATGCATATATATTTACTTTTAAAGTTACTTCAAGTTGGTTGATTCTTAAAAGATGTATACAAATCTACCACTAAAATTACTTTAAGTTAAGATATTCATGAAGTAATGCATATAAATTAACTTTTAAAGTTACTTTAAGTATGGAGATTCTCAAAGTAATGTATACAAATCTACTTTTTAAATTACTATGAATTGAGATATTCATAAAGTAATGCATATGAATTTCCCATTGAAGTTACTTCAAGTTGACAGATTCTTAAAGTTTTGTATACAGATCTACCTTTGAAATTGCTTGAAATTGAGATATTCATTAAGCAGTGCATTCAAAAATACTTTTACAGTTACTTTATGTTGGGAGATTCTTAAGGTATTGTACACAAATCTACCTGTAATATCCTGTAATATTACTGGCAATTGAGATATTCATAAAGTAATGCATATAAATTCACTTTTAGAGTTTCTTTAAGTTGGGACATTTTAGAAGTAATGTATACAAACGAACTTCTGAAATTACTTAAAATTGAGAAATTCATAAAGTAAAGCATATCAACTTACCTTTAAAGGTATTTCAACTTGGTAGATTCCTAAAATAATGTTAACAAATCTACCTTTGAAATTAATTTAAGTTGCGAGATTCATGTTGTAATGCATATAAATTTACCTTTAAAGTTACTTCAAGTTGGTTAATTCTTAAAGTAATGTATACAAATCTACCGCTAAAATTACTTCAAGTTAAGATATTCATAAAGTAATGTATATAATTTCACTTTTAAAGTTACTTCAATTATGGAGATTCCTAAAGTAATATATACAAATCTACTTTTTAAATTACTATGAATTGAGATATTCATAAAATAATGCATATGAGTTTACGATTGAAGTTACTTCAAGTTGTGAGATTCTTAAAGATTAGTATACAGTATACAGATATATCTTTATAATTGCTTGAAGTTTAGATATTCATAAAGTGATGCATTTAAATTCACCTTTATAGTTACCTTAAGTTTGGAGATTCCTAAAATAATGTATTAAAATCTACCTCTGAAATTAATTTAAGTTGCCAGATTCATGACGTAATGCATATAAATTTACCTTTAAAGTTACTTCAAGTTGGTTGATTCCTAAAATAATGTATACAAATCTACCGCTAAAATTACTTTAAGTTAAGATCTTCATGAAAGAATGCATATAAATTCACTTTTGAAGTTAACTGAAGTTGGGAAATTCTTAAAATAATGTATTAAAATATACCTTTGATATTAATTTGAGTTGTGAGATTCATGACGTATTGCATATAAATTTACCTTTGAGGGTACTTCATGTTGAGAGATTCTTGGAGTGATGTATACAAATCTACTGCTAAGATTACAATCTGTTGAGATATTCACAAAGTAATGCATATAAATTCACTTTTAGAAATACTTCTAGTTGAGAGATTCTTAAAGTGATGTATACAACTAAACTGAAATTACTAAACTATGAGATATTTATGACGTAATGCATATAAATTTACCTTTAATGTTACTTCAAAGTGGTTGATTCTGAAAGTAATGTATACAAATCTACCGCTGAAATAACTTTAAGTTAAGATATTCTTAAAGTAATGCATATAAATTCACTTTTAGAGTTACTTTAATTTGAGAAATTTTCAAAGAAATGTATACAAATAAACATCTGAAATTACTAAATTATGAGATATTCATAAGATAATGCATAAAACTTAACTTTAAAGTTGCTTCAAGTTGGGAGATTCCTAATATAAAGTATACAAATCTGCTTTTGAAATTATTATGAATTGAGATATTCATAAAGTAATGCATATGAATTTACCTTCAAAGTTACTTCAAGTTAGGAGATTCTCAAAGTAATGTATGCAAATTTACCTTTAAAATTAATATAAATTGAGATATTCATAAAATAATGCATATGAATTTACGATTGAAGATACTTCAAGCTGTGAGATTCTTAAAGATTTGTATACAGATCTACCTTTAAAATTGCTGGAAGTTGAGATATTCATAAAGTAATGCATTTAAATTCACCTCAAAAGCTACCTTAAGTTGGGAGATTCCTAAAATAAAGTATAAAATCTACCTCTGAAATCAATTCAAATTGCGAGATTCATTACGTAATGCATATAAATTTACCATTAAAGTAACTTCAAGTTGGTTGATTCTGTAAGTAATGTATACAAATCTACCGCTGAAATTACTTTAAGTTAAGATATTCATAAAGTAATGCATATAAATTCTTATTTAAAAGTACTTTAAGTATGGAGATTCTTAAAGTAATGTATACAAATCTACATTTTAAATATTTATGAACTGAGATATTCATAAATTTATGCATATAATTTACCTTTAAAGTTACTTGAAACTGAGAGATTCTTACAGTAATGTATGCAAATCTACCTTTAAGACTAATATAAATTCCGATATTCATAATGAAATGCATATGAATTTACATTTAGAGCTACTTTAAGTTTGGAGTTTCCTAAAGTAATGTATACCAATCTACCATCAAAATTACTATGAATTGATGTATTCATAAAGTAATGCATATGAATTTTTCTTTAAAATTACTTCAACCTGGGAGATTCTTAAGGTAATGAATGCAAATCTACCCTTAAAATTACTATAAGTTGAGATATTCATGTAGTAAAGCATATAAAGTTTACCCTTCAAGTTACTTTAAGTTTGATGTTTATTAGAGTAATTTACACCAATCTACCTTCAAAGTTACCATAAATTGAGAAATTCATAAAGTAATGCATATGAATTTACCTTTAAAGTTACTTCAAGTTGGTTGATTCTTAAAGTAATGTATACAAATCTACCGCTAAAATCACTTTGAGTTAAGATAATCCTAAAGTAATGCATATAAAATCACTTTTAGAGTTATTTTAAGTTGGGAGATTCTTAAAGTAATGTATACCAATAAACTTCTGAAATTACTGAAAGTTGAGATATTTATAAAGTAATGCTTATAAATTTACCTTTGAAATTGCTTCAAGTTGAGAGATTCTTAAAGTTTTGTATACAGATCTACCTTTAAAATTGGTGTATGTATATGTATGTATACAAATCTTATGCTAAAATTGCATTAAGTTGAGATATTCATAAAGTAAAGTATATAAATTCTCTTTTGGAGTTACTTCAAGTTGAGAGATTCTTAAAGTAATGTATACAATAAACTTCTGAAATAACTAAATGTTGAGATATTCATAAAGTAATGCATATAAACTTACCTTTAAAGTTGCTTCAAATTGGGAGTTTAATAAAATAATGTTTATGAATCTACCTTTGAAATTAATTTTAATTGCGAGATTCATGTTGTAATGCATATAAATTTAACTTTAAAGTTACTTGAAATTGGTTGGTTCTTAAAGTAATGTATACAAATCTACCGCTAAAATTACTTTAAGTTAAGATATTCATAACGTAATGCATATAAATTCAATTTTGAAGTTACTTTAAGTTTAGAGATTCTTAAAGTAATGTATACAAATCTACTTTTTAAATTACTATGAATTGAGATATTCATAAAGTAATGCATATGAATTTATCTTTAAAGTTACTTCAATTTGGGAGATTCTCAAAGTAATGTATGCAAATCTTCCTTTAAAATTAATATTAATTGAGATATTCATAAAATAATGCATATGAATTTACCTTTGAAGTTACTTCAAGTTGAGAGATTCTTAAAGTTTTGTATACAAATCTACCTTTAAAATAGCTTGAAGTTGAGATATTATTTAAGCAATGCATTTAAAAATACTTTTAAAGTTACTTTAATCTACCTTTAAAACTAATATAAATTGAGATATTCATAATGTAATGCAACTGAATTTTCATTTAGAGCTACTTTAGGTTTGGAGTTTCCTAAAGTAATGTATACCAATCTACCATCAAAATTACTATGAATTGAGATACTCCTAAAGTAATGCATATGAATTCACCTTTAAAATTACTTCAACTTAGGAGATTCTTAAAGTATTGTCTGCAAATCTACCTTAAAAATTACTATAAGTTGAGATATTCATGTAGTAATGCATATAAAATTTACCCTTCATGTTACTTTAGGTTTGAGGTTTCTTAAAGTAATGTACACCAATCAACCTTCAAAATTACCATAAATTGAGATATTCTTAAGTGATGCATATTAATTTACCCTAAAGGTACTTCAAGTTGGTTGATTCTTGAAGTAATGTATACAAATCTACAGCTAAAATTACTTTGAGTTGAGATATTCGTAAAGTAATGGGATATTCATAAATTGAAGCATTAAAATTTAAATTTGAAAATACATTAAAATGAGAGATTATTGAAGTAATGTATAAAGCTCTAGATTATTACTATAAGTTGAGATATTTTTATTACTATAAGTTGAGATATTCGTGAATTAATGCAAATAATTTCACTTCTAAAGTTACCTTAAGTTTTGAGATTCTTAAAGTAATGTATACAAATCTACCTTAAAAATTGCTTCGAGTTGAGATATTCATGAAGCAATGCATATGAATTTACCTTCAAAGTTACTTTAAAATGAGAGATCCTTGAAGTAATGTATACAAATCTACTTGCAAAATTACGATAATTTGAGATTTTTGTAAAGTAAGGCATTTACCTTTGAAGTTACTTCAAATGAGATTTTCCTAAAGTAAAAATCTACCTTTAATGTTACTATAAGTTGAGATATGCATAAAGTAAAGCATATAATTTCACCGTTAAAATTATTCTAAGTTGGGAGATTCTTGAAAAAAGTATACAAATCTACCCTTTAATTTACCCAAAGAAGGAATATTCATAAGTTAATGCATATTAGTTTAAATTTGAAAATACTTTGAATTGAGAGATAATTGAAATAATGTATACAACTCTACTTTTAAAATTACTATAACTTGCGATTTCCATAAATTAATGCCTCTAAATTCACATAAAAAGTTACCTTAAGTCGTGTGATTCTTAAAGTATTGTATATAAAACTACCTTGAAAATTGCTTTAAGTTGTGATATTCATAGAGCAAAGCATATGAATTCACCTTTAAAGTTACTTTAAATTGAAAGACCCTTAAAGTAATGTATACAAACCCACTTTTAAAATCACGAAAATTTGAGATATTTATAAAGTAATGCATATAAATTTACCTTTAAAGTTGTTTCAAATTGAGAGTTTCTTGAGATAATGTATAAAATCTACCCTCAATGTTACTATAAGTAGAGATATGCATAAACTGAAGCATATAAATTCACCATCAAAGTTACTTTAATTGGGGAGGTTCTAATGAAACATATACAAATATTCCTATAAATTTACTTGAAAATGGGATATTCATAAATTAATGCATATAACTTTCAATTTGAAATAACTTCAGAATGAGAGACTATTGAAGTAATTTATACAAATCTACCTTCAGAATTACTTCGTGTTGTGACATTCATAATTCAATGCATATTAATTCACATTAAAGGTTACTTTAAGTTGGGAGATTCTCAAAGTAGTGTATACAAAAGTACCTTTATACTTAGTATAAGTTGAGATATTCATGAAGTAATGCATATAAAATTGAATTTGAAGCTACTTCTAGTTGAGAGATTTCTTCAAGGAATGTATACAAATCTACCTCTAAATTACTTAAAGCTGCGATATTAATGAGGCAAAGCATATAACTTTACCTTTAAAGTTACTTTAAAATGAGAAATTCCAAAAGTGATGAATTAATCTATCCTTTGAAATCTCCTAAGCTTAAGAGATGCTTAATGTAATTTATTTATATCTATCTTCAAATCTACTACGAGCTGAGATATTCATAAAGTAATTCTTTATGTTTACCTTTAGAGTAGATTTAAGTTGAGAGATTCTTAAAATATTGTATACAAATGTACCTTTAAAATTACTTGAACTTGCGATATTCATAAAGCAAAACATATAACTTTACCTTCAAAGTTACTATAATATAAGAAATTCCAATAGTGATGTATTAATGTTTCCTTTGAAATTACTTTATATTGAGAGATTCTTATTGTAATTTATTCAAATCTATCTTCAATATTACTACAAGTTGCGATATTCATATAGTAATTCCTATAAGTTTACCTTTAAAGTAATTTTATGTTGAGAGATTTTAAAGTAATGTATACAAATCTACCTTTAAAATTACTTCAAGTTGAGATAGTCATAGTGCAATGCATATGAATTCACCTTTAAAGTTACTTCAATTTGAGAGATTCTTCAAGTAATATATACAAATCCACCTCTAAATTACTTATGGATGCAATATTCATAAAGAAGTGTATATAAATTTACTTCTGAAGTAACTCACAAATGAGAGATACACTAAATAATGTTAACAGATCTTCCTGTGAAATTACTATAGGTTGAGATATTCATTAAGTAATGCATATAAGTTCATCTATGAATTTCTTTAAGTTGAGAGAATATTAAAGTAATTTATTCAAATCTACGTTTGAAATTACTATAAAATGGGATATTCATAAAGTAAATCATATAACTTTACCCTTAAAGTTACTTCAAGTTGAGAGAATCCTAGAGTAATGTATACAAATCTACCTTCAAAATTATTCACAGTGATGTTTTAATTTCACCTTTCAAATTACCTTAGGTTGAGAGATGCTTGAAGTATTTTATACAAATTTAACCCTTACAATTACTAGTTGAGATATTAGTAATGTAATGCATATAAATTTACTTTTGATGTTACTTCAACTTGAGAGATTTCTTCAAGTTATGTATTCAAATCTACATATAACTAACTTAAAGTAACGATATTCAAAGCAATGCATATAACTTCACCTTTAAAAATACTTTAAAATGAGAAATTCCTAAAGTGAAGTATTAATCTCACCTTCCAAATTACTTTAGATTGAGAAATTCTTAATGTTATTTAGTCAAATCAAACTTGAAAAATACTACAAGTTGAGGTATTCATGAAGTAATTCTTATAAGTTTACCTTTAAAGTAACTTTAAGTTGAGAGATTTTATAGTAATGTATACTAATCTTTCTTCAAAATAACTTTATGCTACGATATTCATAAAGCAATGCGAATAAATTTACCTTTGAAGTTACCTTGTGATGAGAGATTTCTGAAGTGATGTATAAATCTTACCATTAAAATTAATTTAGATTGAGAGATTCTTGAAGTATTGTATACAAATCTATCTTTAAAATCACTATAAGTTGAAATATTCATAAAGTTATGCATATAAATTCACTTTTAAAGTAACTTTAATTTGGGAGATTATTAGAGCAATATATATAAATCTACCTGTTATATTACTTCAAGCTGAGTTATTCAAAAGTAACGCATATATATTCACCTTTAAAGTTGCTTTAAGTTGGGAGATTCTCTAAGAAATGTATACAAATTTACCTTCCAAATAACCTACAGGTACGATATTCATAAAGCAATGCTAAAATTTACCTTCAAAAATTTTTTAGTTCAGGGACTTCTAGAGTAATGTATTAATCTTACCTTTCAAATTATTTTAAATTGAGAGATTCCTACAATATTTTATCAAAATCTACCATAAAATTAGTATAAGTTGGGATATTATGAAGTGATGCATATAAATTTACCTTAAGTATTACTTTAAATTGGAAGATTCTTTAAGTAATTTATATCAATCTACCTTTAGAATGACTATGAGTAGAGATATTCATTAAGTAATGCGAATAAACTTACCTTTAAAATCACTATATGTTGGGAGATTCCTGAAATAATGTATACAATTCTACCTTTAAAATTAATTAAAGTGGCGAGATTCATTACGTAATGCATATAAATTTAATTTTAAAGTTGCTTCAAGTTGAGAGATTCTTAAAGTAATATATACAAAGCTAAAATTACTTTAAATTGAGATTTTGATAAGATAATGCATATAAATTAACTTATAGAATTATTATGTATAAAAATATACCTCTAAAATTACTTAAAGTTGAGATATCCATAAAGTAATGCATATAAAGTTACCTTTGAGATTACTCTAAGTTGGGAGATTCTTAAAGTATTATATACAAATCTTCCTTCAAAGTTACAATAGCTTGAGGTATTACTTTAAATTGGGAAATTCTTGAAGTTATGAATACAATTCTACCTTCAAATCTACAAATTCACTTGAAGTTGCAATACTCATGAAGCAATGCATAAAAGTTACCTTTAAAAATTCTTTAAGTTCAGAGATTCTTGAAGTAATATATACGAATCTAACTTTAATATTACTTAAAAGTGCGATTTTCATACAGCAATGCATATAAATTTACCTTTAAAGGTAGATTGGGGATTTTCCAAGAAATGTATACAAATCTTCCTTTGAAATTACTATAAGTTGAGATATTCATGAAGTAGAGCATATAAATTCACGTTTGGAGATACTTTAAGTCGAGTGATTCTTAAGGTATTCCATTTAAATCTACCCTAAACATTATTAAAATGAGATATTAATAAAGGAATGCATATAAATTCACCTTCAAAAATACTTATAGTTGGGTGATTCTTAAAGTGATGTATACATCTCTACATTTAATATTACTATAAAATGAGAGATTCATAAACTGATGAATATAAATTGACTTTTAAAGTTACCATAAGTTGTGAGATTCTTGAAGTAATGTATACAAATCTACCTTGAAAATTTCTCTAAGTTGAGATATTCATAAAGCAATGCATATGAATTTACCTTCAAAGTTACTTTATGTTGAGGATCCTTAAAGAAATAAATACAAATCCACCTTTAAACTTACGAGTTGAGATATTTATAGTGTAATGCATATAAATTTACCTTTGAATTTACTTTACATTGAGAGTTTCTTAAAATAATGTATACAGATCTACCGTTAAGGTTACTTAAAGTGAGGAGGTACTTAGAGATGTATTCAAATCTACCTTTGAATTTATTTCAAATATGATATTCATAAATCAATGCATGTAGATTTAATCTTGAAGTTACCTTAAGTTGAGAGATTCGTGATGTAATGTATTCAAATCTACCTACCTTTAAAATTACTTAAGGTTGCGATATTTATTAAGCAAAGCATATAACTTTACCTCAAAAGTTACTCAAAAAGATAAATTCCTAAAATGATGTATTAATATTACCTCTGAAATTACTTTACATCGAGAGATTTTTAATTTAATTTTTAAATCTATCTTCCAAATTACTACAAGTTGAGATATTCATGATATAATTCTAATAAGTTTACCTCTAAAGAAACTTCAATTTGAGAGACTTTCAAAGTGATGTAAACAAATCTACCTTCAAAGTTACTTAAAGTTGAGATATTCATAAAGAAATGCATATGAATTTACCTTTATAGTTACTTCAAGTTGAAAGATTCTTAAAGTAATGTACATTAATCTACCGCTAAAGTTACTTTAAGTTGAGATATTCATAAAGTAACTCATATAAATCAACCTTCAATGTTACCTAAATATGAGAAATTCTTGAAATAATGTATACAAATCTACCTCTAAATTACTTAAAGTTGCGATATTCATATAGCAATGCATATATTTTTTCCTTTAAAGTTACTTTGAAATGAGAAATTCCTGAAGTGATGTATTAATCTTACCTTACCAATGCATATAAATTAATTTTTGAAGTTACTATATGATGAGAGAATATAAAAGTAATTCATTGAAATCTACAATTAAAATTACTATAAACTGAGATACTCATAAATTTATTGATATAACTTTACCTTTAAAGTTACTTTGAGTTGAGAGATCCTTGAAGTAATGTATACAAATCTAACTATAAATTACTTACAGTTACGATATTCATGAAGCAATGCATATAAATTCACCTTCGAAAACACTTTGAGTTAAGAAACTTCTAAAGTGATCTTACCTTTCAAATTACTTAAGATTGAGAGATTCTTAAAAATCGTATACAAATCTACCTATAACATTACTATGAGTTGAGATATTCATAAAAATGCATATAAATTTACCTTCAGAGTTACTTAGAATTGGGAGATTCTTTAAGTAATTTATACAAATGTACCTTCGAAATGACTATAAGTTGAGATATTCATAAGAAAATGCATATAACTTTACCTTCAAAGTTATTTTAATTTGAGAGATTATTAAAGTAATGTATACAAATCAACATTTTATACTACCTTATGTTGCGATATACACGAAGCAATGCATATAAATTTACCTTTAAAACTACTTTAAGTTGAGAGTTTCTTTAAGTAATATATATAAATCTACCTTCGAAATTACTACAAGTTGAGGTATTTATAAAGTAATTCATTTTAGTTCACCTTCAAATTAACTATAAGTAGAGATTCCTAAAGTAAAGTATACAAACGTACCTTCAAAATTACTTAAAGTTGCGATATTTATAACGCAAGGCTTAGAAATTTACCTTTAAAGTTACTTTAAATTGAGAGTTCCTGGAGTAATGTATACAAATCTACCTTTAATGTTACTATGAGTTGAGATATGCAAAAAGTAAACCATATGAATTCACCGATAAAGTTACTTTAAGTTGGAAGATTTTTGAAGGAATGTATACAAATCTACCCTAATTTTACTTAAAATGGAATATTCATAAAGGAATGCATATAAATTTAAATTTGAGGTTAATTTGAGTTGAGAGACTCTTAAAGTAATGTATACAAATCTACCTCTACAATTACTTCAAGTTGTGATATTCATAAAGCAATCCATATTATTTCACCTTTCAAGTTACTTTGAGTTGGGAGATTCTCAAAGTAATGTATGCAAAAGTACCTTTAAACTAACTATAAGTTGAGATATTCATAAAATGATGCATATATATTCAAATTTGAAGTTACTTCGAGTTGAGAGATTCTTAATGTAATGTATACAAATCTTCCTTCAAAATTATTTTGAGTAAAGATATTCATAAAGTAATGCATATAAATTTACCTTTAAAGTTACTTTAAAATGAGAGTTACTTCAGGTAATATATATAAATCTACCTTCAAAATTACTACAAGTTGAGATAATTTTAGTTGATAATTCATATAAGTATACCTTTAATGTAACTTTAGGTGGAGAGATTCCTACAATAATGTTTACGAACGTACCTTCAAAATTACTTGAAGTTGCGATATTTATAACGCAAGGCGTATAAATTCACCTTTAAAGTTAATTTAAGTTGCGAGATTTTTGAAGGAATGTATACAAATCTACCTCTAATGTTACTTAAAAATAGAATATTCATAAAGTAATGCATATAAATTTAAATTTGAGGTTATTTTAAAATGAGTTGTATTTAATGTAATGCATATTAATTCACCTTATACGTTACTTTAATTTGGGAGATTCTCAAAGTAATGTATACAAAACTACCTTTAACCTTACTAGAAGTTGAGGTATTCATAAAGTAATGCATATTAATTTAAATCTGCATGTAGTTTAACTTGAGTGATTATTATAGTATTGTACATAGAGCTAACTTTAAAATTACTTTAAGTTGAGATATTGATGAAGCAATACATATAAATTCACCTTTCAAGTTACTTTAAGTTGGAGATTCTCAAAATATTGTATACAAAATTACCTTCAAACTAACTATGAATGGAGATATTCATAGAGTAATGCATATAAAATTAAATTTGAAGTTACTTTAAGTTTAGAGATTCTTAAAGTAATGTATACAAATCTCCTTTAAAATTTATTTAAGTTGTGATATTCATAAAGCAATCCATATCAATTCACCTTTCAAGTTACTTCAAAATGAGAAAATCCTAGAGTGATGGATCATTCTTACCTTTGAATTTACTTTAGATTGAGAGATCCTTGATGTAATGTATACAGCTTCAAAATCAATATAAGTTGAGATATTCATGAAGTGATGAATATAAATTTACCTTTGAAGGTACTTTAAGTTGGGACATTCTCAAAGTAATGTATACAAATCTACCTTCAAATTTACTATAATTTCAGATATTCATAAAGTCATGTATTTGAATTTACTTCTGAAAATGCTTCAATTTGAGAGACTCTTTAATTTAATAATTCCAATCTACCTTTTAAAATTACTTTAAGTTGTGATATTCATAATGCTATTCATATTAATTCACCTTTCAAGTTACTTTAGAATTCGAAATTCCTAGAGTGATATATTATTCTTACCTTTGAATTTACTTAGGATTGAGAGATTCTTGAATAATGTATACAACTGCACCTTCAGAATCAATATAAGTTGAGATAATCATAAAGTTATTCATATAAATTTACCTTTAAAGTAACTTTAAGTTGAGAGATCCTCAAAGTAATGTAAACAAATCTACCTATAAAATAACTTAAAGTTGCGATATTCATAAAGCAATTTATAAAATTTAAGCTTCCAAGTCACGTTAAGTTGAGAGATTCTCAAAGAGATATATTTATGTATGTTTACTAATCTACCTTCAAAATTACATATATTTACGATATTCATAAAGCAAGGCATATGAAATTATCTTTAAAGTTACTTTGAGTTGAGAGATTTCTGAAGTGTGGTATTAATCATTTCTTTGGAATTACCTTAGGTTGAGAGATTCTTAAAGTATTGTATACAAATTTAACATTTGAAATTCTATAGGGTAAATATTCATAAAGTAATGCACATAACATCACCTTTAAAAGTACTTTAAGTTCGGAGATTTTTAAAGTAGTATATACAAATCTACCTGTTAAATTTCTATAGGTTGAGATATTCATAAAGAAACGCATAAAAATTTATTTTAAAGTTACTTTAAGTTGAGAGATTCTTAGAGTGATGTATACAAATCTACCTGTAAAATTACTGAAGGCTGAGATATTCATATAAATGTAAATTCACCTTTAAAGTTATCTTAAGTTGAGAGAATATTGAGGTAATTTACTCAAATCTACCTTCTAAATAACTAAAAATGAGATAACTTTAAGGTAATTCATTTAACTTTACCTTTGAAGTTACTTTGAGTTGAGAGATTCTTAAAGTATTGTATACAAATCTTTCTTCGTAATTACTAACATTCGCGATATTCATAAAGCAATGCATATAAATATACCTTCAAACATACTTTGTGTTGAGAGACTTCTAAAGTGATGTATCAATCTTTCCTTTCAAATCACTTGAGATTGAGAGATTCTTAAAATATTGTATACAAATATACCTATAACATTACTATAAGTTGAGATAATCATAAAGTAATGCGTATGAATTCACCGTCAGAGATACTTTCAATTGGAAGATTCCTTAGGTAATTTATACTAATGTTCCTTTAATATGACTATAATTTGAGATATACATAAGGACATGCATATAATCTTACCTTTAAAGTTACTTTAAAATGAGAGATTCCTAAAATTCTGTATACAAATCAACCTTTAAAATTATTTTAAGTTGCGAGATGCATGACGTAATGCATATAAATCTACTTTTGAAATTACATCAAGTTGAGAGATTCTTTAAGTAATGTACAGAAATCTACCGCTAAAATTACTATGAGTTGAGATATTCATTAAGTAATGCATAAAAATTCATTTTAGTGTTAATTTGAGTTGAGAGATTCTTGAAGTAAAGTCTACAAATAAACTTCTGAAATTACTAAAAGTTGAGATATTCATAAAGTGATGCATATAAATTTATCTTTGAAGGTACTTTGAGTTGGGAGATTCTCAAAATAATGTATACAAATCTACCTTAAAAATTACAATAAATTCAGATATTCATAAAGTCATGCATTTGAAAATACTTATGACAATGCTTTAAGTTGAGAGACTCCTTAATTTATTTATTCAAATCTACCTTTAAAACTACTTTAAGTTATGATATTCATAAAGCAATCCATATTAATTCACCTTTCAAGTTTCTTAAAATGAGAAATTCCTAGAGTGATATATCATTCTTACCTCTGAATTTACTTAAGATTAAGAAATTCTTGATGTAATGTATACAACTCCCTTCAAAATCAATATGAGTTGCGATAATCATAAAATAATTCATATAAATTCACCTTAAAGGTATTTTTAAGTTGAGAGATCCTTAAAGTAATGTAAACAAATCTACCTTTGATATTACTTAAAGTTGCAATATTCATAAAGCAATTCATATAAATTTGCCTTTAAAGTAACTTTAAATTGAGAGATTTTTAAAGTAAGTTATACAAATCTAAGATAAAATATACTTACAAATACGATATTCATAAGGCAATGCATATAAATATACCTTTAAAGTTACTTTGAGTTGAGAGATTTCTGAAGTGATGTATTAATCTTACCTTTCAAATTACTATAAATTGAGAGATCCTTAAAGTAATGTATACAAATTTAACATTTAAAATTTCTATAGGGTTAATATTCATAAAGTTATGCATATAACTTCACCTTTTAAATTACTTTAAGTTGCGATTTTCATAAAGCAATTTATATAGATTCACCTTCCAAGTCACTTTAAGTTGAGGGATTCTCAAAGAAATAAATACCATAAAAATAACATACATTAACGATATTCATAAAGCAATGCGTATAAAATTACCTTTAAAGTCACTTTGAGGTGAGAGATTTCTTAAAAGAGGTATAAATCTTACCTTTCAAATTACCTTAGGTTGAGAGATTCTTGAAGTACTGTATACAAAATTAACATTTAAAATTACTAAAGGGTAAATATTCATAAAGTCGTGCATACAAATTCAACTTTAAAAATACTTTAAGTTGAGAGATTCTCAAAGTAAGTTATACAAATCTAAGATAAAAATACTTACAGATACGATATTCATTATGCAATTCATATAAATATACCTTTAAAGTTACTTTGACTAGAGAGATTACTAAAGTGATGTATTAATCTTACCTTTCAAATTACTATAGATTGAGAGTTCCTAAAAGTAATGTATACAAATTTAACATTTAAAATTTCTATAGGGTAAATATTCATAAAGTAATGCATATAAATTCGCCTTTGAAATTACTTTAAGTTGCGAATTTCATAATGCAATTCATAAAAATCTACATTCCAATTCACTTTAAGTTGAGAGATTCTCAAAGAAATATATGTATGTATGTTTACTAATCTCCTTCAAAATTATATATATTTACGATATTCATAAGGCAATGCATATAAGATTATCTTCGAAGTTATTTCGAGTTGAGAGACTTCTGAAGTGAGGTATTAATGTTTCCTTTCAAATTACTTTAGGTTGAGAGATTCTTAAAGTATTGTATAGAAATTTAACATCTAAAATTACTATAGGGGTAAATATTCATGGAATATTGCATATAAATTCACCTTTAAAAATACTTTAAGTTGGGAGATTTTTAAAGTGTTGTATACAGATCTTCCTTGAAAATTACAATATCTTGAGATATTAATAAAATAACTCACATAAATAAACCCTCAAAATTACTGTAAAATGAGAAATTCTTGAAGTTATGAATACAATTCTACCTTTAAATCTTTAAATTCAATTAAAGTTGCGATACTCATGAAGCAATATATATAAATTCACCTTTAAAAATGTTTCAACTTGAGAGGTTCTCGAAGTAATGTTTACATGTCTACCTTTTATATTACTAAAGGTTGGGATATTCATGAAGCAATGCATATAAACTTGTCTTTAAATTTAGATTGGTAGATTTTTGAAGGAACGTATACAAATCTACCTTTGAAATTACCTTAACCTGAGACATTCGTAAAGTAATACATATAAATTTACGTTTGGAGATACTTTTAGTTGAGAGATTCTCAAAGTAATCTATTCGAATCTACCTTAAAAATTACTATAAAATGAGATATTTATAAAGGAATGCATATAAAGTCACCTATATGAATACTTTAGTTTGGGAGATTCTCAAAGTGATGTATACAAATCTACTTCAAATTTACACTAATTCGAGATATTCTTAAATATATGCATTTAAATTTACCTATTAAAATACTTTAAGTTAAGTGATCCGTGAAGAAATGTATACAAATCTACCTTTAAAATTACGATAAAATGAGATATTGACAAAGTAATGGATGTAAATTCACCTTTGAAGTTACTTCATATTGAGAGTTTCTTAAAGTAACGTATACAAAACTTCCTTTAAGGTTACAATAAGTTGAGATATGCACAAAGTAAAGCACATAAATTCACCGTTAAAATTACTGTTTTGAGATACTAAAAGTGTTGTCTACAAATGTACCTTCAAATTTACTTGAAATGGGATATTCATAAATCAATGCATATTAATTTATATTTGAAGTTATTTTAAGTTGAGAGATTCTTGATGTAATGTACACAAATCTACCTACCTTTAAAATTACTTAAAGTTGCGATATTCATTGAGCAACGCATATAACTTTACTTTTAAAGTTACTGTAAAATGCGAAATTCCTAAAGTGATGTATTAATCTTACCCTTGAAAATACTTAACATTGAGAGATTCTTGATGTTATTCATTCAAATCTATCTTCTAAATTACTACAAATTGAGATATTCGTAAAGTAATTCTAATAAGCTTACCTTTAAACTACCTTTAAGTTGAGAGATTTTTAAAGTAGTGTATACAAATCTACCTTCATAATTACTTTAAGTTGAGTTATTCATTCAAGTGAAGCATATAAATTTACTTTTAAACTTACTTAAAAATGGGATATTCTCAAAGTAATATATACAAATCTACCTTCAGAATTACTATAATTTGAATTGTGGAGGCCGTTACTTGATGTAGATCCATGATATAAATGAGATAAAAACACAAGGTTTAACTTTAATCTACACTTTATTTGAAAAAATTCGACGACGTTTTGCTGACACAGCAGCTTTATCAAGAATGACAAACAGATTGAAAAGTATGGTATTATAAACAAATCGTAGAACAAGTTGGATGAATAACAAGAAAATCCACACCGAGCAATTGTACAGTTAGTATGGAAGGTAATAAAAACTAATCAAACAAATTAAGTAGGGGTGAATAATTTACATCTACCTGCTCATTCAAAAGCTTGTCCGAATGTTTGTATCTATTTATTTCTAATACTTCTAAGAGATCTAATTTGAACTTTTTCATTTTATATGTAATATGTCAAAGTTTTTATTGAATGAATGGTTTTCTTTTAATAAGTGGTTTGAATAATTTGAATCAGATTTATTTTTATCGAAGCTACGTTTATGTTCAGATGTTCTTATGCCAAAACTCCTTTAGGTCCTACCGATATAAATTTTATCACAAGAACCGCAATTGAGTTTATAGATTCCTGATTTACTTGATTTTCCAACACGAGATTTATTATTTTTAATATGTTTACCTAAGTTATTAGAAGTTTTGAAAGTTATATTAAGATTTTGTTTGACGAGAAAGGATTTAATATTTGTACTTGCAGAACCGCAGAATGTTAAATTGTTGAATATTTTATAGTCTTTATGAATAGGATATACTTCATTTATTGCTTTCTGATACAGTTTTTACGAATGATTAGATCTATCATATCCGGATTATGTGAATTATTAATGGCTATCTTTTTGATGATATTTAGTTCTTTATTATAATCTTTTACTGATAAAGGTAAATTGAGTAACCGATATACCATGCTGTTCAAAGCTGCAACTTTGTGTTGAATTGGATGTAATGAGTAATTATGTATAATTGTATGTGTTGATTTACGAAAGACAGAGAAAACATGATTATTATTTCGTTTAGTGATTTTCAAGTCCAAATAATTAATGGATGAAAATAATGAAATTAAGAAATAAGTCTAATTGACGAGTAGTTCCGATGAAACATACTAAGATGTCGTCAACATATCTATACCAATAAAGAAATTTGGAAATGCCTGGATGTGTATGAATTTGCTGTTCGATATTATTCAAAAAAATCTCTGCTAATAGTGGACTCAAAGGATTTCCCATGATCAAACCATTTTCACTACTGTAATAGAAGTTGTTGAAAGAAAAATAATTTTGTTCAATGCAAACGTCCAACAGATTCAATATTTCTGATTCAACTATGTGGCTAACATGATTCGAATTCAACATGTTTTCGATTAATATTATGACATCACCTGGAGGAACACTTGGGTATGAATTCTCAACATCGAACGAAATAAGTTTTGCATTAGGTGGTAGGTTAACGTTTTTTATATTATTCATCAATTCGAGAGAATTTTTTATAGAAAATTTTGATTTGAGTGAACAATAATTTTTGATGATATCTATAAGGTAGTGCGACAATTTCACGGCTGGGGCTGTAACGTAAGATACGACTGGTCTAACGGGGTTATTTACTTTATGCAATTTAATGAGTGAATACAGTTGAGGTGGTTGAGGGTTTGGTAAAATTAATTTGTATTTATCTATTGCTTTAATTAAAGATTTTGCGTCATCTATTACAATTTTAATATTTTTCTGGAATTTAATAGTTGGATCTTTGTTTCAAAGTCATCTAATGATTTTCATTTTTATAATGTTAGATGCTAAATATTTGAGGTTAGTGTTATTAGGAATATTTTCAGAGAAATTTCATCATCTATGCCAAGTTCCTCTGAATCAGATTTCATCTTGTTTGATTTTATATTGTATGTGAAACCTTCCTCCAAGAGATTTGTTTCATCAGTTGTGAAATAAGTATCAGAAAGGTTAACGAATCTATCAAAAAATTGATGGTCAGAAAATTTAGTTTTACGTAGTGTAGGTTTCGGTTTCGTTAACCTAACACCTAAAGCAAAACTTATTTCGTTTGATGTTGAGAATTTATACTCAAGTGTTCCTCCAGGTGATGTCAAAATATTAATCGAAAACATGTTGAATTCGAATCATGTTAACCACATAATTAAATCAGAAATATTGAATCTGTTGGACGTTTGCATTGACCAGAATTATTTTTCTTTCAACAACATCTATTAGAGTAGTGAAAATGGTTTGATCATGGGAAATCCTTTGAGTCCACTTTTAGCAGAGATTTTTATGAATAATATCGAACAGAAAATTCATACACATCCACTCATTTCCAAATTTCTTTATTGGTATAGATATGTTGACATCTTAGTATCTTTCATTGGAACTACTCGTCAATTAGTCTTATTTCTTGATTTCATTAATTCCATCCATTTGAACATTAAATTCACGATAGAAATTGAACAGAACGATTCCATTTACTTTTTGGACCTGAGAATCACTAAACGAAATAATAATCATGTTTTTCCGGTCTTTCGTAAACCAACACATACTGATACAATTATACATAACTACTCATTACATCCAATTCAACACAAAGTTGCAGCTTTAAACAGCAGGGTACATCGGTTACTCAATTTACCTTCATCAGTAGAAGATTATAATGAGGAGTTAAATATCATTAAACAGATAGCCATTAATAATTCATATAATCCAGATATGATAGATCTAATCGTAAAAAACTGTATCAGAAAGCAATAAATGAAGTATATCCTATCTATAAAGACTATAAAATATTCAACAGTTTAACATTCTGCGGTTCTGCAAGTATAAATATCAAATCCTTTCTCGTCGAACAAAATTTTAATATAACTTTCTAAATTCCTAATAACTTAGGTGAACATATTAAAGATAATAAATCTCGTGTTGAAAAATCAAGTAAATCAGGAATCTATAAACTCAATTGCGGTTCTTGTGATGAAATTTATATCGGTAGGACCTATAGGAGTTTTGGCATAAGAACATCTGAACATAAACGACCCTTCGATAAAAATAAACCTGATTCAAATTATTCAAACCACTTAATAAAAGAAAACCATTCATTCAATAAAAACTTTGACTTATTACATATAAAATCAAAAGTTTAAAATTAGATCTCCTAGAAGCATTGGAAATAAATAGATACAAACATTCGGACAAGCTTTTGAATGAACAGGTAGATGTGAATTATTCACCCCTACTTAACTTGTTTTATTAGTTTTTATTACCTTCCATACTAACTGTACAATGGCTCGGTGTGGATTTTCCGATTATTCATCCAACTTGCTCTACGATTTGTTTATAATACCATACTCTTCATTCTGTTTGTAATTCTTGATAAAGCTGCTGTGTCAGCGAAACGTCGTCGAATATTTTTCAAATAAAGTGTAGACTAGAGTTAAACCTTGCGTTTTTTATCTCATTTATATCATTGATCTACATCAAGTACCGGCCTCCACAATTCAAATACTTTAAGTTAAGATATTCATAAAGTAATGTATATAAATTCACTTTTAGAGTTACTTCAAGTTGGGAGATTCTCAAAGTAATATATATATGCAAATCTACCTCTGAAATTAATATAAATTGAGATATTCATAAAATAATGCATATGAATTTACCTCTGAAAATACTTCAAGTTGACAGATTCTTAAAGTTTTGTATACAGATCTACCTTTGAAATTGCTTGAAGTTGAGATATTCATTAAGCAGTGCATTCAAAAATACCTTCAAAGTTACTTTATGTTGGGAGAATCTTAAGGTATTGTAAACAAATCTACCTATAATATTACTGTCAATTGAGATATTCATAAAGAAATGCATATAAATTCACTTTTAGAGTTAGAGTTGGGACATTCTTAAAGTAATGTATACAAATAAACTTCTGAAATTAATAAAATTAAGATATTCATAAAGTATTGCAAATGAACTTACTTTTAAAGTTACTTCAACTTGGGAGATTCCTGAAATAATGTTTGCATATCTACCTTTTAAAGTAATTTAAGTTGCGAGATTCATGACGTAATGCATATAAGTTCACCTTTAAAGGTACTTCAAGTTGAGAGATTCTTGAAGTAATGTATACAAATCTACCGCTAAGATTACTTTAAGTTGAGATATTTATAAAGTAATGCATATAAATTCGCTTTTAGAGTTACTTCAAGTTGGGAGATTCTTAAAGTAATGCATACAAATAAAATTCTGAAACTACTAAAAATGAGATATTTATAAAGTAATGCATATAAATTTACCTCTAAAGTTACATCAATTTGATTGATTCTTAAGCTAATATATACAAATCTGCCTTCAAAATTATAATAAGTTGAGATATTCATAAAGTTGGGAGATTCTTGCAGTTAGGTATACAAACCTACCTTTCAAATTACTATAAATTGAGATGTAAATAAAGTGAAAAAAAATATGTCACTTATTCATAGAGTAATGCATATAAATTTACCCTTAAAGTTACTTTAAGTTTAGAGATTCTTAAAGTAATGTATACAAATCTACTTTTTAAATTACTAGGAGTTGAGATATTCATAAAGAAATGCATATGAATTTACCTTTAAAGTTACTTCAAGTTGGGAGCTTCTCAAAGTAGTGTATGCAAATCTACCTTCAAAATTATTATAAATTGAGATATTCACGAAATAATGCATATGAATTTACCTTTGATGTTTCTTCGAGTTGAGAGATTCTTAAAGTTTTGTATACAGAACTACTTTTGAAATTGGTTGAAGTTGAGATATTCATCAAGCAATGCTTTCAAAAATATTTTCAAAGTTACTTTAAGTTGGGAGATTCTTAAGGTATTTTAAATAAATCTACCTATAATATTACTGTCAATTGATATATTCATGAAGTAATGCATTTAAATTTACTTTTAAAGTTACCTTAAGTTGGTGAATTCCTAAAATAATGTATAAAATCTACCTTTGAAATTAATTTAAGTTGCGAGATTCATGACGTAATGCATATAAATTTACCTTTAAAGGTACGTCAAGTTGAGAGATTCTTGAAGTAATGTATTCAAATCTACTGCTAAAATTACATTGAGTTGAGATATCCATAAAGTAATGCATATAAATTCACTTTTAGAAAACCTTCAATTTGAAAGATTCTTGAAGTGATGTAAACGAATAAACTTCTGAAATTACTGAATGTTGAGATATTCATAAAGTAATGCATATAAACTTACCTTTAAAGTTACTTCAAGTTCGGAGATTCTAATAATAATAATAATAATAATTTTTATTCACTCAATCATAATCACAATGTGAAAACCCCTTCCCATTACAAACTATAAAATAAACACAAATTATGACCATGACGAATGAACGAAACACATCAAAGTCATGTCTGCAAATCTACCTCTAAAATTAATATAAATTGAGATATTCTTAAAAAATGCATATGAATTCACCTTTGAAGTTACTTCAAGTTGACAGATTCTTAAAGTTCGGTATACAGATCTACCTTTAAAAGTGCTTGAAGTTGAGATATTCATTAAGCAGTGCATTTATGATACTTTTAAAGTTACTTTATGTTGGAAGATTCTTAAGGTATTGTAAACAAATCTACCTATAATATTACTGTCAATTGAGATATTCTTAAAGTTATGGATATAAATTCACTTTTAGAGTTACTTTATGTTGGGACATTCTTGAAGTAATGAATACAAATAAACTTCTGAAATTATTAAAAGTAGAGATATTCATAAAGTAAAGCATATAATCTTACCTTTAAAGTTACTCCAACTTGGGAGATTCCTAAAATAATGTTTATAAATCTACTTTTGAAATTAATTTAAGTTGCGAGATTCATGTTGTAATGCATATAAATTTACCTTTAAAGTTACTTCAAGTTGGTTGATTCTTAAAATAATGTATACAAATCTACCGCTAAAATTACTTAAAATTAAGATGTTCATAAAGTAATGCATATAAATTCACTTTAAGAGTTAATTCAAGAGAGATTCTTTAAGTAATGTATACAACAAAACTTCTGAAATTACTAAAAGTTGAGATATTCAAGACGTAATGCATATAAATTTACCTCTAAAGTTATTTCAAAGTGGTTGATTCTTAAAGTAATGTATACAAATCTACCTATAATATTACTTTCAATTAAGATATTCATAAAGTAATGCATTTAAATTCACCTTTAAAGTTACCTTAAGTTGGGAGATTCCTAAAATAATGTATAAAAATATACCTTCGAAATTAATTTAAGTTGCGAGAGTCATGACGTAATGCATATAAATTTACCTTTGAAGGTACTGCATGTTGAGAGATTCTTGGAGTAATGTATACAAATCTACTACTAAAATTACATTCAGTTAAGATATTCATAAAGTGTTGCATATAAATTCACTTTTAGAGTAACTTCAAGTTGAGAGATTCTTGAAGTAATGTGGACAATAAACTTCTGAAATTACTAAAAGTTGAGATATTCATAAAGCAACGCATATAAATTTACCTTTAAAGTTGCTTTAAGTTGGGAGTTCAATAAAATTATGTTTACAAATCTACCTTTGAAATTAATTTGAGTTGCGAGATTCATGATGTAATGCATATAAATTTACCTTTAAAGTTACCTCAAGTTGGTTGATTTTTAAAGTAATGTATACAAATCCACCGCTAATATTACTTTAAGTTAAGATTTTCATAAAGTATTGCATATAAATTCACTTTTAAAGTTACTTAAGTTTGGAGATCCTTAAAGTAATGTATACAAATCTACTTTTTAAATTACTATGAATTGAGATATTCATAGAGTAATGCATATGAATTTACCTTTAAAGTTACTTCAAGTTTGGAGATTCTCAAAGTAATGAATGCAAATCTACCTTTTAAACTTATATAAATTGAGATATTCATAATGTAATGCATATGAATTTATATTTAGAGCTACTTTAAGTTTGGAGTTTCCTTAAGTAATGTATACCAATCTACCATCAAAATTGCTATGAATTGTGGTACTCATAAAGTAATGCATATGAATTTTCCTTTCAAATTACTTCATCTTGGGAGATTCTTAAAGTAATGTATACAAATCTACCGCTAAAATACTTTGAGTTAGGATATTCCTGAAGTAATGCATATAAATTTACTTTTAGAGTTACATTAAGTTGAGAGTTTCTTAAAGTAATGTATACAAATAAACTTCTGAAATGACTGAAAGTTGAGATATTTATAAAGTAATTCTTATAAATTTACCTTTAAAATTACTTCATTTTGGGAGATTCCTAAAATATTATTATACAAATCTACCTTTAAAATTAAGTAAAGTTGCTAGATTCATGACGTAATGCATATAAATTTACCTTTAAAGTTACTTCAAAGTGGTTGATTCTTAAAGTAATGTATACAAATCAACCGCTAAAATTACTTTAAGTTAAGATATCAATAAAGTAATGCATGAAAATTCACTTTTAGAGTTACTTTAAGTTGAGAGATTGTTAAAGTAATGTATACAAATAAACTTCTGAAATTACTAAAAGTTGAGATATTCATGACGTAATGCATATAAATTTACCTTTAAAGTTACTTCAAAGTGGTTGATTCTTAATGTAATGTATTCAAATTTACCGCTAAAATTACTTTAAGTTAAAATATTCAAAAAGTAATGCATATAAATTAAATTTTAGAGTAACTTTAAGTTGAGAGATTCTTTAAGTAATGTATACAACTAAACTTCTGAAATAACTGAAAGTTGAGATATTCATGACGTAATGCATATAAATTTTTCTTTAAAATTACTTAGAAGTGGTACATTCTTAATGTAATGTATACAAATTTACCGCTAAAATTACTTTAAGTTAAGATATTCAAAAAGTAATGCATATAAATTCAATTTTAGAGTAACTTTAAGTTGAGAGATTTATAAAGTAATGTATACAAATAAACTTCTGAAGTTACTGAAAGTTGAGATATTCATAAAGTTATGTACATAAACTTAACTTTAATGTTGCTTTAAGTTGGCAGATTCCTAAAATAAAGTATACAAATCTGCTTTCTAAGTTACTATGAATTGAGATATTCATACAGCAATGCATATGAATTCACCTTTAAAGTTATTTCAAGTTGGGAGATTCTCAAAGTAATGAATGCAAATCTACCTTTAAAAGTAATATAAATTGATATATTCACAATGTAATGCATATGAATTTACATTTAAAATGACTTCAAGTTAGGAGATTCCTAAAATAATATTATACGAATTTTCTTTTATTAATAAGTAAAGTTGCTAGATCAATGACCTTCAAAATTAGTATGAATTGAGTTATTCTTAAATTAATGCATATGAATTTACCTTCAAAGTTACTTGAAGTTAAGAGATTCTCAAAGTAATGTATGCAAATCTACCTTTAAAACTAATATAAATTGAGATATTCATAATGTAATGCATATGAATTTACATTTAGAGCTGCTTTAAGTTTGGAGTTTCCTGAAGTAATGTATATCAATATACCATCAAAATTACTATGAATTGAGGTATTCATAAAGTAATGCATATGAATTTACCATTAAAATTACTTCATTTTGGGAGATTCTTAAAGTAATGTATGCAAATCTACCTTTAAAATTACTATAAATTGAGATATTCATGTATTAATGCATATAAAATTTACCCTTGAAGTTAGTTGGTTCTTAAAGTAATGTATACAAATCTACCGCTGAAATTACGTTGAGTTAAGATATTCCTAAAGTAATGCATATAAATTCACTTTTAGTGTAACGTCTCCGAGTGGAGTTTGTAATTTTTCACACGAGAAGCTGATTCAGTACTTATAATTATCGATATTGGAAGAGTTTAGCTATAACATATAACGTAATGAATGTTTAGAGAAAAAAAAAGACTTACCAATTGATGGAAGTTAAGGTTGGGAAATGTATTTATTAGTATAGGTTCTTCGTCCTTTCAACGCACAAATCGAGTTGCACAAAATAGTATTTATTCGCACAAAATCAAATAGTATTATCAGTAGTGTATAGGAACCGGCATAAGTGATCGTTTCAAAAAAGGTGATTCCGTTCTGTTTCTAATCTGTAAGTGATCTGTCTTCCTCTTGATTGTATGTGGCCCTCTCCTTTCCTCTCATTGTGTGTGATGCAGATATGGGATATTATGTGGAAACGGATTATACAGGATGGAAGGAAAGAAGATTGACAAGTTCAATGATTTTTATGAACTATTAGAAATGTATGCAAGTTGAAATTAAAGATAATCGCGACAAGTATGATCTCTTTCCTTAATTTGCATGATATATAAAAATGAGAAATAAACAAAAATAGAATAATAAGCGAAAAGAATTGAAATCAAATTATTAAATAAAATAAATGAAAAATTAAATTTAGGGGAGTAAAGGGGAAACGAAACATTCCCACCCCGCTGAAAATGCCAGAGCATTTTCTGACGATTAATTTTGAGGGAGAGGGCAAAGTTTAACCAATGGTCTCTTTAAAATACCTTTGATCGTTTTCAAAGTAGCAATTCTTGCGATTTCGTCTTCACCCGAATGTAGCTGAGTAATTCTAGCCAAATGCCAATCTAAAGGATGTGACTGCTCATTTCTAATCAGAACCAACGATCCTTCTGCAATAGATGGCATTGGATCATTCCATTTTGATCTTTGATGTAAAGTATGAAGGTATTCTGTACTCCATCTATCCCAGAAGTCTTGGTGAAGACGTAACAGGAATTGATACCGCGAAAGTCGATTTAAGGGTTTGTGTTTCAAATATGGGTCCGGCAATACAGAAAGGGGCTCCAAAGTCAAGAAGTGACCTGGAGTAAGAGCGCGCAAGTCGTTAGGATCAATACTAATAGGACACAAAGGTCGTGAGTTTAAGACTGCCTCAATTTCTGTGAAGACTGTGTTTAATTCTTCATATGTTAGGACTTGCATATCTATTAGACGAATTAAATGACCTTTGACACTCTTAATACCTGCCTCCCATAATCCTTCCATATGTGGTGAGGAGGTAGAGTTGAATTTCCAAAGAATGGATTCTGTATTTGCGGTATGCGTAAAGATTTCTTTCAAATATTTAGCACTAGCAACAAAGTTGGTACCGCAATCGGAAAATACGTTAGTACACCGCCCTCTTCTGGCAATAAACCAACGAAAACCCATTAAAAACGTTTCTGCCGATAAGTCAGACAACAGCTCGAGATGCAATGCTTTTGTGGTACAACACACAAAAAGTGCGAGGTATGCTTTAAAGGTTTTCGCACCGCGTACACGACCCATGGTAATTGTGAAAGGCCCACCTAAATCAACTCCAATACTCTGAAATGGTTTCAATTGCGAGATTCTAAATTTAGGCAAGTTGCCCATAGGGGGCTGAAGAGGTAAAGGATTTACTTTGAAACAAGTGTGACACTTTGAGAGAACCAAACGTATGATTTTCTTCGCAGAGAATACCCAGAACATCTGAACTAAATGAAACAAAGTGGCGTTCACACCTGTGTGTAAAAATGTAACGTGAATATATGATATCAAGCATGCTGTGAATTTACTTCTTGCAGGTAGAAGAATAGGATATTTTTTATCAAAATGTAATTCTGCATATCTCAATCGGCCTCCTACTCTCAAAAGTCCCATTTTGTCAATGAATGGGTTTAGTTTTCGTAGATATTTAGGCAATTTCTGACCTGAGGATACCAAATTGACTTCAGTGCTCAACTCTAAAGTTTGAACTCTCTTGACTAATACGAGTAATGCATTATAAAGCTCTGAAGCTGAAAAATTATCTGTGATGTATAATTTATTTTCTGTAGTTTTGAGATTTGGAACGAAACGGCATGCATAACAAATTATTCTCAATATCTTTTGTAATGACGAAATTTTAGTAAGTAACACATCTATATAGTCCCAAGGTGGTACGGAAACAGATAGACAAGTTTTTGAAGCTTCTTCCAAAATATCATCAGATCTATCAACAGTGTCGTCAGGTAAATGCCATTGATTGCGATGTAAACGCAAAAATTCTGGCCCATTCAACCAAGATTGACAGTGAACTAATTCGGAAGGGAACAACCCTCTAGTACCAAAATCAGCAGGATTATTTTCGGAGGGAACGTGAAACCAACGTTCTGGTGGCAATATATCTTGAATATAAGAAACCCTGTTTCCTACGAAAGTTTTCCATTTGTGTGGCGGTGCTCTGATCCATGATAAGGCAACTGTAGAATCTGACCACGCGTAGATATTTTGGAATTGTAGTTTATTTTCACACTAAAACGAAGCGAAATAATTTTGATAACAATACTGCCGAGCAAAGTTCTAACCTAGCTAAACTGAGCTTTTTCAAAGGTGAAACTTTAGATTTAGCACATATAAAATAAACACTAATTGAACTATTATTTTTATGTAATAGACGTAAATAAATGACGCTGCAATAGCCTCTTTCGGAAGAATCGCAAAAACAATGTAACTCAGCATTTTCGGATTGTACTCCCTCAAAGTAACGTGGAATCTGTAATTCAGAAAAATATTTCATTTCTGATTGGAAACGATGGAATTTTGAAACAATTTCATTTGGTGGACGAGCGTCCCAGTTAATGCCTGACACCCATAACGATTGCATAAGTATTTTGAGAAATATTATACAGGGTGCTAAATAACCTAAGGGATCATACATCCGAGCCACATTTGATAGAATAGTTCTCTTAGTACATATAGGGCTATATGCAATAGTAGAATAAGTGAAAGTGTCACTGACTGGATTCCACTGTAATCCCAGAATTTTCAAAAGATTTTCCTCTTTTTCATAGAATTAAAGAGGTGTAGTAAGAATATTAGATGGAGGAACATCTTTTAGAAGTTCAGGTTCGTTACTACACCACTTGCGTAGCTCGAAACCTCCTCTTCCTAATAGCAATATCAGTTGTTGAATTTTTAATCAGGCTGTTTCCCGGCTATCATCTCCATCTGTAATATCGTCGATGTACGTGTTTTCGAGTAAGATACGAGAAGCTAAGGGTAAATCGTGATAATCTTTGGCCAATTGTTCAATAGTACGCAGAGCAAGATACGGACTGCAGACTAAACCAAAGGGCAAAATTTTTAATCGATATTCTTGAATAGGATCAGTTGGAGAAAATCTCCACAGAAGTCGAAGAAAGTTTCGTTGTTCAGATACTACTCCGATCATTCGGTACATTTGACGAATATCTGAACAAAAAACATATCGATGTATGCGGAAATTGAGCAAAATGGTAACGAAATTTCTTTGCAATTTAGGACCTGTGCAGAGCGCATTATTCAATGAACCTTTGTCAGGAAATCGACTACTGCCATCGAACACTATTCGAACCGGCGTCGAAGTAGAGTTTTGTCGAATCACACATGAATGAGGCAAATAAAACGTATTCAAGGGATCATCGGATTCAGAAATAATTTCCATATGATCGTTGTTTAGATATTCTTGTATTATATTCGAGTAAGTTTCGTAAAGTGAAGGGTTATTAACAAGTTTTCTTTCAAGAGAAAGAAAACGACGCAAGGCTAGTATGCGAGTATCTCCAAAATCAGGAGATGTCGATTTGAAAGGCAAAAAAACTTCATAACGCCCTGTATTAGTTTTTGTTGTAGTTTTCACAAAATTTTGTTCGCAAAAAGTATCCTCCGGGGATGATCGATTGACAGAAGGTACTTCTTCAACTTCTCAAAAACGACGAAGTGTAGAATCTAAATCTGGAACTTTTTCATTATCAGCGATAGCTAAAAAAGATCTCACCCGCGGCGATAGTAATAATGCAGTTTTTCCCATCAAAAGGTAACCAAAAGTAGTATTAACAGCGACGGGTTCATCAGGTTTACCTGATATTCTACCATCACGTAAAATGTAAGGAAAAATATCTGTACCCAGCAATATGTCAATTCTTCCAGATTTATTAAAATCCGGATCAGCAAGTAATAAATTTGAGACATGATTTCATTTCTTATTTGAAAATGAAACAGTTGGCATATCGTTGCAAATTTTGTCTACTACAACAGCATCTACATTCAAAGAAGTATTAGAATCATGAACTGGAGATATTTGACAACGCACACCTGATTTCGCAGAAGTACTCATTTTATCTATCCCTTGAATCGAAATAGAAATATTGAACTTTTTTAGGTTCAATTTTGAAGCTATATCTTGTGATATAAATGTTACTTGGGAACCGGGATCAGCTATTCCTTTAATCTGATGTAGATTGCCGAAAGAATCGTAAACATTAAGTTTCAATGTAGACAACAGAACGTAGGAATTCTTATGAGTTTGATCAGCAACCAAACCGTTGAAAGTATTAACTTCAGGCTGAGTGAAAGTAGAAGTAGAGGCTGAATGTTCTGTTATCACAGAATTCTCATTAGAAATCGGAAAATGTAGAAGTGAGTGGTGATTTTTACCGCATGTTCGGCATCTTTTTTCGGAAGTGCATTTTTTGAAGTTGTGTGACGTGGCCAAACAATTAACACAAGCATTAAATTTTCTGATTATGTCGAATCTTTTCTTGGGAGTTTACGTATTAAAATCCGGACATTGGTATATTATGTGATCTTTCTTACATAAAAAGCAATTGTATGATTTTTGTGGTATGTAATTATTATTAGAATTCAATGAAACATTTTTTGTATGATTAAGAAAAGAAGATTTCTCCAAATATGGAAGCGATTTCTTTTGTGCGTAGGGTGTTTTGTGAATACTTGATTTTCTAACACTTTTAGAATTTAGAGATATGGATTCAACCGCCATACAATGTTTGATAAGAATGTTTCGTACATTTTCATAAGTAGGAATATTCGATGACGCATACTCTAATTCGAACATTCGCTGAGTTGCAGGATCCAAACGATCCAACAACATGTTCATTATTATGAAATCCCACTGGTCCACTTCGAATCCCAACGTTTTCAGTGCCGCTAAATTTTCACTAAAAGTATCAAGCAAACTCCTAAGTGATTGATCACTATTTATTGCCCGAAAATTATCGATCTCTCTCCAATAAGAAGTAGCCAATAGTCTTTTGTTGTTATATCGTTCATTCAGAGCATTATACGCGATCATTTAATTATCATCAAGCAAGGGTGTACACTTATCAATGCACGCGGTTGTCCGGTTAGAACCGAAATCAAATAATTGAACTTTTCTATATTCGATAAATCTTCGTTTTTATGTATCAGTGAGTCAAACATGCCAATGAAAGTAGGAAACTTCTTAATATTTCCGTCAAAATGAGGAAGCTCGATTTTTGGTAACCTAACATTTCTACTGACATTAATAGATTTGGAGTGATCGTGATCAGGTATTTCAAAAATATCGTAAAAGCAAGTTTCAATATTTTGACATTTGTCCAAAAAATCCTGCTCAATCGCTTGTTCTTCAAGTAATATGTTTTCTGCATTTTCCATAACAGAAACTGCAGATACAATATCAGTATGGTGTTTCTCGAAATTATTTTGCCAACGTTCCAAGCTTCTGCATTTGATCTTGAAACGCGAAAAGTTCTCAGGATCCTCTCTTATATTGAATGAGAAGGTATAGAGTTGTTCAATGGAAGAAATAACTCTCTGACGTTGAGCACGCCAGCGCAATAAATTTTCATTCGCGATAGGCATAGTGAAAAAAAACGAGTAATTAAATGTCGAAGTGAAGTAAAGTATTTTAATTCGTAGGTAGGAAAGAAATCTTATCGAAGAACAGGTATTGAAATACGACAAAATAAAATATCTTATCCAAATGAGGGACCTGAAATAATTATTTTACGTTATGTAGTGCAGATGTAACGAATTTTATTAGGAAGTGTGCAATACACTATTAGTTCCTAATAATGAATTAACGAATAATTAAACACAGTCGTATCACCACGCGTAATGCAATTGAGGTATGAAACCCAGATGTAAAGCATTCACAGTAAGAGTATAGAATAAATTTTATTTTCGAATGAAATTTCCTTCTTTATTGTCTGAATAAAGAAACGGAACGAATTAATGAAGATAAAATGAAATATTGATGTACTATGAGAATCTGAACATGTGTGGATATAAACAAATGGCAAAAAAAGGAATCAAAGAAAGAGATTATACGTGTATACACTTCCAATCCCGATAATCAGAATTTTCATGAATGCAATGTATCCAGAAAATGTATGGAAATTCTCAAATAATTATTATGAAATAGAAAACCCATCCGGCTCGAAGGACCATTTAATGTAACGTCTCCGAGTGGAGTTTGTAATTTTTCACACGAGAAGCTGATTCAGTACTTATAATTATCGATATTGGAAGAGTTTACCTATAACATATAACGTAATGAATGTTTAAAGAAAAAAAAGACTTACCAATTGATGGAAGTTGAGGTTGGGAAATGTATTTATTAGTATAGGTTCTTCGTCCTTTTAACGCACAAATCGAGTTGCACAAAATAGTATTTATTCGCACAAAATCAAATAGTATTATCAGTAGTGTATAGGAACCGGCATACGTGATCGTTTCAAAAAAGGTGATTCCGTTCTGTTTCTAATCTGTAAGTGATCTGTCTTCCTCTTGATTGCATGTGGCCCTCTCCTTTCCTCTCATTGTGTGTGATGAAGATATGGGATATTATGTGGAAACGGATTATACAGGATGGAAGGAAAGAAGATTGACAAGTACAATGATTTTTTATGAACTATTGGAAATGTATGCAAGTTGAAATTAAAGAAAATCGCGACAAGTATAATCTCTTTTCTTAATTTGCATGATATATAAAAATGAAAAATAAACAAAAATAGAATAATAAGCGAAAAGAATTGAAATCAAATTATTAAATAAAATAAATGAAAAATTAAATTTAGGGAGTAAACAAATCTACCTATAATATTACTGTCAATTGAGATATTCATGAAGTAATGCATTTAAATTCACCTCTAAAGTTACCTTAAGTTGGGAGATTCCTAAAAATGTATAAAAATATACCTTTGAAATCAATTTAACTTGAGATATTCATGAAGTAATGCATTTAAGTTCACTTTTAGAGTTACTTCGAGTTGAGAGATTCTAAAAGTAATGGGTACAATAAATATCTGAAATTACTAAAACTGAGATATTCATAAAGTAATGGATATAAACTTACCTTTATAGTTGCTTTAAGTTGTGAGTTTAATGAAAATATTATTTACAAATCTACCTTTGAAATTAATTTAAGTTGCGAGATTCATGTTGTAATGCATATAAATTTACCTTTAAAGTTACTTCAAGTTGGTTGATTCTTAAGGTAATGTAAACAAATCTACCGCTAAAATTACTTAAAGTTAAGATTTTCATAAAGTAATGCATATAATTTCACTTTTAAATTTACTTTAAGTATGCAGATTCTTGAAGTAATGTATACAAATCTACTTTTTAAATTACTATGAATTGAGATATTCTTAAAGTAATGCATATGAATTTACCTATAAAGTTACTTCAAGTTGGGAGATTCTCAAAGTAATGAATTCAAATCTACGTTTAAAATTAATATAAAAGAGATATTCATAATGTAATGCATATGAATTTACATTTAAAATAACTTCAAGTTTGGAGATTCCTAGAATAATAATATACGAATTTTCCTTCAAAATTAAGTAAAGTTGCTAGATTCATGACGCAATGCATATAAATTTACCTTTAAAGTTACTTTAAGTTTAAAGCTCCTTAAAGTGTTTAGACCAATCTACCTTCAAAATTACTATGAATTGAGCTATTCATAAATTAATGCATATGAATTTACCTTTGAAGTTACTTGAAGTTGAGAGATTCTTAAAGTAATGTATGCAAATCTACCTTTAAAACTAATATAAATTGAGATATTCATAATGTAATTTATATGAATTTTCATTTAGAGCTACTTTAAGTTTGGAGTTTCCTTAAGTACTGTATACCAATCTACCATCAAAATTACTACGAATTGAGGTGTTCATAAAGTAATGCATATGAATTCATCTTTAAAATTACTTCAACCTGGGAGATTCTTTAAGTAATGTATGCAAATCTACCTTTAAAATTACTATAAGTAGAGATAATCATGTAGTAATGCATATAAAATTCACCCTTCAAGTTACTTTAAGTTTGAAGTTTCTCAAAGTAACGTACACCAATCAACATTCAAAATTACCATAAATTGAGATATTCATTAAGTAATGCATATGAATTTACCTTTAAAGTTATTTCAAGTTGGTTGATTCTTAAAGTAATGTATACAAATCTAGCGCTAAGATTACTTTGAGTTAAGATATTCATAAAGTAATGCATATAAATTCACTTTTAGAGTTACTTTAAGTTGAGAGATTCTTAAAGTAATGTATAGAAATAAACTTCTGAAATTACTGAAGGTTGAGATATTTATAAAGTAATGCTTATAAATTTACCTTTAAAATTACTTCAAGTTGGGAGATTCTCAAAGTAATGAATTCAAATCTAACTTTAAAATTAATATAAATTGAGATATTCATAATGTAATGCATATGAATTTACATTTAAAATAACTTCAAGATGGGAGATTCCTAAAATAATATTATACAAATCTACCTTTAAAATTAAGTAAAGTTGCCAGATCCATGACGTAATGCATATAAATTTACCTTTTAAGGCACTTTAAGTTTGAAGTTTCCTAAAGTAGTGTATACTAATCTACCTTCAAAATTACTATGAATTGAGATATTCATAAATTAATGCATATAAATTTATTAATTTACCTTTAGAACTACTTCAAGTTGGTAGATTCTCAAGGTATTGTATGCAAATCGACCTTTAAAATTGATGAGATATTCATAAAATAATGCATATGAATTTACGTTTGAAGTTGCGAGATTCTTAAAGTTTTGTATACAGATCTACCTTTAAGATTGGTTGAAGTTGAGATATTCATTATGCAATGAATTTAAAAATACTTTCGAAGTTACTTTAAGTTGGAAAATTCTTAAGGTATTGTAAACAAATCTACCTATAATATTACTGTCAATTGAGATATTCATAAAGTAATGCATTTAAATTCACCTTTAAAGGTACCTTAAAATGGGAGATTCCTAGGATAATGATTAAAAATATTCCTCTGAAATTAATTGAAGTTGCGAGATTCATGACGTAATGCATATAAATCTACCTTTGAAGATACTCCATGTTGAGAGATTCTTGGAGTAATATATACAAATCTACTGCTTAAATTGCATTAAGTTGAGATATTCATGAAGTAATGCATATAAATTCACTTTAGGAGTTACTTCAAGTTGGGAGATTCCTTAAACAATGTATACAAATCTACCTTTAAAATTAATTCGAGTTGCGAGATTCATGATGTAATGCATATAAATTTACCTTTAAAGCTACTTCAAATAGAATGATTCTTAAAAAATGTATACAAATCTGCCGCTGAAATTACTTTAAGTTGAGATATTCATAAAGTAATGCGTGTATATTCAATTTTAGAGTTACTTTAAGTTGAGAGATTCTCAGAGTAATGTACACAAACAAACTTCTGAAATGACTATAAGTTGAGATATTTATAAAGTAATGCATATAAATTTACCTTTAAAGTTACTTCAAATTGAGTGATTCTTAAAGTAATGTATACAAATCTACCGCTAAAATTACCTTAAGTTGAAATATTCATAAAGTAACGCATATATATTCAATTTTAGTAATACTTTAAGTTGGGACATTCTTAAAGTAATGTATACAGATAAACTTCTGAAAATACTATAAATTGAGATATTCATAAAGTAATTCATAGAAACGCACCTCTAAAGTTATTTCGAATTGGGAGATTCCTAAAATAATGTTTACAAATCTACCTTTGCAATTAATTTAATTTGTTGCAAAATTCATGACGTAATGCATATAAATTTAACTTTGAAGGTACTTCAAGTTGAGAAATTCTTGAGGTACTGTATACAAATCTACCGCCTAAATTACTTTAAGTTGAGATATTCATAAAGTAATGCATATAAATTCACTTTTAAAGTTACCTTCATTATGGAGATTCTTAAAGTAATGTATTCAAATCTACTTTTTATATTACTATGAATTGAGATATTCATAAAGTAATGAATATGAATTAACCTTTAAAATTACTTCAAGTTGGGAGATTCAAAAATAATGTATGCAAATCTACCTTTTAAATTGATATAATTTGAGATATTCATAATATAAAGCATATGAATTTACGTTTGAAGTTACTTCAAGTTGTGAGATTCTTCAAGATTTGTATACAGATCTACCTTTGAAATTGCTATAAATTGAGATATTCAGAAATTAATGCATATGAATTTACCTTTAAAGTTACTTGAAGTTGTAAGATTCTTAAAGTAATGTTTACAAATAAACTTATGAAATTACTTAAAGTTGAGATATTTATAAAGTAATGCCTATAAATTTACCTTTAAAATTACTTCAAGTTGGGAGATTCCTGAAATAAAATTATACAAATCTACCTTTAAAATTACGTAAAGTAGCTAGATTCATGACGTATTGCATATAAATTTACCTTTAAAGATACTTTAAGTTCGAAGTTTCTTAAAGTAGTGCATACCAATCTACCTTCAAAAATACCTTGAATTGAGATATTCATAAAGTAATGCATATGAATTTACCTTCAAAGTTACTTCAAGTTGGGAAATTCTTAAAGTAATGTATGCAAATCTACCTTTAAAACTAATATAAATTGAGATATTCATAATGTAATGCATAAGAATTAACATTTAGAGCTATTTTTAGTTTGGAGTTTCTTAAAGTAATGTATACCAATCTACCATCAAAATTACTATGATATGAGGTATTCATAAAGTAATGCATATGAGTTTACCTTTAAAATTACTTCAACTTGGAGATTCTTAAAGTAATGTAAGCAAATCTACCTTTAAAATTACTATAAGTTGAGATATTCATGTAATAATGCACATAAAATTTATCCTTTAATTTACTTTAAGTTTGGAGTTTCTTAGAGTAATGTACGCCAATCTTTCTTCAAAATTACCATAAATTGAGATATTCATAATGTAATGCATATGAATCTACATTTAGAGCTACTTTAAGTTTGGAGTTTCTTAAAGTAATGTACACCGATCTACCTTCAAAACTACCATGAATTGAGATATTCATAAAGTAATGCATATGAATTTACCTTTGAAGTTACTTCAAGTTGGTAGACTTTCAAGGTAATGTAAGCAAATCTACCTTTAAAATTAATATTGATTGAGATATTCATAAAATAATGCATATTAATTTACGTTTGAAGTTACTTCAAGTTGTGAGATTCTTAAAGTTTTGTATACAGATCTACCTTTAAAATTGGTTGAAGCTGAGATATTCATTAAGCAATGCATTTAAAAATACTTTCAAAGTTACCTTAAGTTAGGAAGTTCCTAATATATTGTAAACAAATCTACTTATAATATTACTGTCAATTGAGATATTCATAAAGTAATGCATTTAAATTAACCTTTAAAGTTACCTCAAGTTGGGAGATTCCTAAAGTAATGTATAAAAATATACCTTTGGAATAAATCAAAATTGCGAGATTCATGACGTAATGCATATAAATCTACCTTTAAAGGTACTTCATGTTGAGAGATTCTTGGAGTAATGTATACAAATCTACTGCTAAAATTACATTAAGTTGAGATATTCATAAGGTAATGCATTTAAATTCACTTTTAGAGTTACTTCAAGTTGAGAGATTCTCAAAGTAATGTATACAAATAAACTTCTGAAATTACTATAAATTGAGATATTCATAAAGTAATGCACATAAACTTACCTCTAAAGTTACTTCAACTTGGGGATTCCTAAAATAATGTTTACAATTCTACCTTTTCAATTAATTTAAGTTGCGATATTCATGAGGTAATGCATTAAAATTTACCTTTAAAATTACTTCAAGTTGGTTGATTCTTAAAGTTATGTATACAAATCTACCGCTAAAATTACTTTGAGTTAAGATATTCATAAAGTAATGCATATAAATTCACTTTTAAGATTCTTAAAGTAATGTTTACAAATCTACCTTTTAAATTACTATGAATTGAGATATTCATAAAGTAATGCATATGAATTTACCTTTGAAGTTATCTCAAGTTGGGAGATTCTCAAAGTAATGTATGCAATTCTACCTTTAAAATTATATATATATATATATATTGAGATATTCATAAAATAATGCTTATGAATTTACCTTTGAAGTTACTTCAAGTTCAGAGATTCTTTAAGTAATGTATACAACTAAATTTCTAAAATTACTAATAGTTGAGATATTCATGACGTAATGCATATAAATTTTCCTTTGAAGTTACTTCAAAGTGGTTGATTCTTAATGTTATGTATACAAATATTCATATAATATTACTGTCAATTAAGATATTCATAAAGTAATGCATATAAATTCACTTTTAGAGTTACTTTAAATTGGGACATTCTTAAAGTAATGTATACAAATAAACTTCTGAAATTATTAAAAATTAGATATTCATAGAGTAAAGCATATAAACTTACCTTACTTCAACTTGGGAGATTCCTATAATAATGTTTACAAATCTAACTTTGAAATTAATTTAAGTTGCGAGATTCATGTTATAATGCATATAAATTTACCTTTAAAATTACTTCAAGTTGGTTGATTCATAAAGTAATGTATACAAATCTACCGCTAAAATTACTTGAAATTAAGATGTTCATAAAATAATGCATATAAATTCACTTTTAGAGTTACTTCAAGTAGAGAGATTCTTTAAGTAATGTATACAACTAAACTTCTGAAATTACTAAAGTTGAGATATGCATAAAGTAATGCATATAAACTTAACTTCAAAGTATAAAAATCTGCTTTTGAAAATACTATGAATTGAGATATTCATAAAGTAATGCAAATGAATTTACCTTTAAATTTACTTCAAGTTGGGTGATTCTCAAAGTAATGTATGCAAATCTACCTTTAAAATTAATATAAATTGTGATATTCATAAAATAATGCATATTTATGATCGAAGTTACTTCTAGTTGTGAGATTATTAAAGATATATATACAGATCTACCCTTAAAATTGCTTGGTTGAGATATTCATAGAGTAATGCATTTAAATTCACCTTTAAAGCTACCTTAAGTTGGAAGATTCCTAAAATAATGTATAAAAATATACCGTTGAAATTATATTAAGTTGCGAGATTCATGACGTAATGCATATAAATTTACCTTTAAAGGTACTTCATGTTGAGAGTTTCTTGGAGTAATGTATACGAATCTACTGCTAAAATTACATTCAGTTGAGATATTCGTAAAGTAGTGCATATAAATTCACTTTTAGAGGTACTTCAAAGAGAGATTCTTAGGGTAATGTATACAACCAAACTTCTGAAATAACTAAAAGTTGAGATATTCATGAAGTAATGCATATAAATTTACCTTTAAAATTACTTCAAAGTGGTTGATTCTTAAAGTAATGTATACCAATCTCTCACTAAAATTACTTTAAGTTAAGATATTCAAAAAGTAATGCATATAAATTAACTTTTAGAGTTACTTTAAGTTGAGAGATTCTTAAAGTAATGTATACAAATAAGCTTCTGAAGTTACTAAAAGTTGAGATAATCATAAAGTAATGCATATAAACTTAACTTTAAAGTTGCTTTAAGTTGGGAGATTCCTAAAATAAACTATACAAATCTGCTTTTTAAATTACTATCAATTGAGATATTCATAAACTAATGCATATGAATTAACTTTTAAAGTTACTTCAAGTTGGGAGATTCTCAAAGTAATGAATGCAAATCTACCTTTAAAATTAATATAAATTGAGATATTCATAAAATAATGCATATGAATTTAAGATTGAAGTTACTTCAAGTTGTGAGATTCTTAAAGATTTGTATACAGATTTACTTTTCAAATTGCTTGAGGTTAAGATATTCATCAAGCAATGCATTCAAAAATACCTTTAAAGTTACTTAATGTTGGGAGATTCTTAAGGTATTGTAAACAAATCTACCTATAATAATGTTGTCAATTAAAATATTCATAAAGTAATGCATATAAATTCACTTTTAAAGTAACTTTAATATGGGAAATTCCTAATATAATGTATAAAAATATATCTTTAAAATTAATTTGAGTTGCGAGATTCATGACGTGCTGCTATTAATTTACTTTTAAAAGTACTTCTTGTTGAGAGTTCTTGGAATAATGTATACAAATCTACTGTCAAGATTACATTAAGTTAAGATATTCATAAAGTAATGCATATAAATTCACTTTCAGAGTTACTTTAAGTTGGGAAATTCCTAAAATAATGTATAGAAATATACCGTTGAAATTAATTTAAATTGCGAGATTCATGACGTAATGCATATAAATTTACCTTTAAAGGTACTTCATGTTGAGAGATTCTTGGAGTAATTTATACAAATCTACTGCTTAAATTAAATTAGGTTGAGATATTCATAAAGTAATGCATATAAATTCACTTTTAGAGTTACTTCAAGTTGAGAGATTCTTAAAGTAGTGTGTACAATAAACTTCTGAAATAACTAAAACTTGAGATATTCATAAAGTAATGCATATTACAACCAAGGTGAAAGAAAATATGAAAAAACGGAGATAATACAGATTGTTGAAGACTTCTATACTGTCCTGTATGTTTCCAAGAAACCCAAACCTGAAATAACGAATCTTAGTAACAAAACAAATGTCGGTTCCGAAAACATGCCTGAGATTAACATTGATGAAATACAACTAGCCCTCAACCAGATGAATAACGGCCGGGTACCAGGCGAAGATAACATTACAATCGAAATGCTAAAATTTGGAGGACATGTCACTTTGGAAGCAATAAAGATATTACTAAATAAATGCCTAACAGAAGGTAGTGTTCCTGAAGGATGGAACAATGCACATGTTGTGTTGTTGTACAAAAAAAGTGACAAATTTAAGATAGATAATTACCGACCAATTAGCCTTTCACCACACCCTTATAAATTGTTATCAAAAATTATCACAAACAAATTTGACAGCTATCAACCGGCAGAGCAAACAGGGTTTCGCAGAGGATATAGCACAACAGAACACCTACAAACTCTTCGTACACTTATTGAAAAATTTCACGAATACAAAGTGCCAATACACCTAGCCTTTGTAGACTATAACAAAGCCTTCGATTCTATAGAACAGTTGGCAGTATTTCAAGCCCTCGATAATGCTAGAATAGATTCGAGATATGGAAACATCCTGCAGAATATATATGAACGAGCGACTATTCAGGTGAGACTAGACGATGACTTTCAAACCAAAAAAATCCCGATAAATAGGGGCGTTAGACAAGGCGATGTGATATCGCCAAAATTGTTCACACTTGCAATGGAGGACGTGTTTAAGAAGTTGGAATGGGATTAAAAGATATAAATGTGGATGGAAATGTCCTGAACCATCTCCAGTTTGCAGATGATATAGTTCTAATAAGCGATAACCTAGAACAACTCCACGAAATGATGCTAGAACTCAAAAGAACATCGGAAGAAGTAGGATTGGAAATGAATCTGACAAAAACTAAAATACTGACAACGGAGGACGCAATATTGGAAGTCGACGACAATGTTAAAGAGAAAGTGAATGAATATCTATACCTTGGACACACTATAAAGATAGGTAAAGACAATCAAACAGCAGAATTGTCAAGAAGAATAAGAATGACTTGGGCTGCTGTTGAAAAACTAGGATTTGTCTTGAGAAACAAGCAAATCCATATTAACTTCAAAGGAAAAGTTTTTAATATGTGCGTTCTCCCAGTGTTAACGTATGGCATGGAATCCATGACTCTCACAATATGATCTGCTAACAAACTTAGAACCATACAAAGCGCAATTGAAAGAACTATGCTTGGAGTGAGCCTGCGGGATCACATACGTAATGAAGATATAAGAAGGAAAACAGGCATAGAGGACGTAATCACCAGAATAGCTGCATTGAAGTGAAGATGGATTGGACATGTAGCATGACAACAGGATGTAAAATGGACTAAGCGAATAACTCACTGGAGACCACGCTTATACAAAAGGGGAGTAGGGCGCCCCCAGAGAAGGTGGCTGGATGACATAAAGGAAAAAGTAGAAAGAGGATGGTATAATATAGCACAGGACAGAGAGAGATGGAAGCTAGAAGGGGAGGCCTATGTTCAAGAGTGAAAAGAGAAGGGCTGAAAAAGAAGAATGCATACAAACTTACCTTTAAAGTTTCTTTAAGTTGGGAGTTTAATAAAATAATATTTACAAATCCACCTTCGAAATTAATTTAAGTTACGAGATTCATGTTGTAATGCATATAAATTTACCGTTAATGTTACTTCAAGTTGGTTGATTCTTAAGGTGATGTATACAAATCTACCGCTAAAATTACTTTGAGTTAAGATTTTCATAAAGTAATGCATATAATTTCACATTTAAAGTTACTTTAAGTATGAAGATTCTTAAAGTAATGTATACAAATCTACTTTTTAAATTACTATGAATTGAGATATTCATAAAGTAATGCATATGAATTAACCTTAAAGTTACTTCAAGTTGAGAGATTCTCAAAATAATGTATGCAAATTTACCTTTAAAATTAATATAAATTGAAATTTTCATAAAATGATGCATATGAATTTACGATTGAAGTTACTTCAAGTTGTGAGATTCTTGAAGATTTGTATACAGATGTACCTTTAAAATTGCTGGAAGTTGAGATATTCATAAAGTAATATTCACCTTTAAAGCTACCTTAAGTTGGGAGATTCCTAAAATAATGTATGAAAATCTACCTCTGAAATTAATTCAAGTTGCGAGATTCATGACGCAATGCCTATAAATTTACCTTTAAAGTTACTTCAAGTTGGTAGATTATTTAAGTAATGTATACAAATCTACCGCTTAAATTACTTTAAGTTAGGATATTCATAAAGTAATGCATATAAATTCTTTTTAAAGTTACCTTCAGTTGAGAGATTCCTAAAATAATGTATAAAAATATACCTTGGAACTTTATTTAAAGTGCGAGATTCATGACGTAATGCATATAAATTTACCTTCAAAGGTACTTCATTTTGAGAGATTCTTGGAGTAATGTATACAAATCTACTGCTAAAATTACATCAAGTTGAGATATTCATAAAGTAATGCATATAAATTCACGTTTAGAGTTACTTCAAGTAGAGATTCTTAAAGTAATGTATACATTTAAACTTCTGAAATAACTGAAAGTTTAGATATTCATGACGTAATGCATATAAATTTACCTTTAAAGTTACTTCAAAGTGGTTGATTCTTAATGTAATGTATACAAATTTACCGCTAAAATTACTTGAGGTTAAGATATTCAAAAAGTAATGCATAAAAATTCAATTTTAGAGTAACTTTAAGTTGAGAGATTCTTAAAGTTATGTATACAACTAAACTTCTGAATAACTGAAACTTGAGATATTCATGACGTAATGCATATAAATTTTCTTTAAAATTACTTCAAAGTGCTTTATTCTTAATATAATGTATACAAATTTACCGCTAAAATTACTTTAAGTTAAGATATTCAAAAATAATGCATATAAATTCAATTTTAGAGTAACTTTAAGTTGAGAGATTCTTAAAGTAATGTATACAAATAAACTTCTGAAGTTACTGAAAAATGAGATATTCATAAAGTTATGCATATATACTTAACTTTAATATTGCTTTAAGTTGGCAGATTCCTAAAATAAAGTATACAAATCTGCTTTCTAAGTTACTATGAATTGAGATATTCATAAAGTAAGGCATATGAATTTACCTTTAAAGTTACTTCAAGTTGGGAGATTCTCAAAGTAATGAATGCAAATCTACCTTTAAAAGTAATATAAATTGAGATATTCATAATGTAATGCATATGAATTTACATTTAAAATTACTTCAAGTTGGGAGATTCCTAAAATAATATTATACGAATTTTCCTTTGAAAATAAATAAGGTTGCTAGATAAATGACCTTCAAAATTACTATGAATTGAGTTATTCTTAAATTAATGCATATGAATTTACCTTTAAAGTTACTTGAAGTTAAGAGATTCTCAAAGTAATGTATGCAAATCTACCTTTAAAACTAATATAAATTGAGATATTCATAATGTAATGCAAATGAATTTACATTTAGAGCTACTTTAAGTTTGGAGTTTCCTGAAGTAATGTATACCAATCTACCATCAAAATTACTATGAATTGAGGTATTCATATAGTAATGCATATGAATTTACCATTAAAATTTCTTCAACTTGGGAGATTCTTAAAAAATGTATGCAAATCTACCTTTAAAACTACTATAAATTGAGATAATCATGTATTAATGCATATAAAATTTACCCTTCAAGTTAGTTGATTATTAAAGTAATGTATACAAATCTACCGCTGAAATTACGTTGAGTTAAGATATTCCTAAAGTAATGCATATGAATTCACTTTTAGAGTTACTTTAAGTTGAGAGATTCTTAAAGTAATGTACACAAATAAACTTCTGAAATTACTGAAAGTTGAGATATTTATAAAGTAATGCTTATAAATTTACCTTTGAAATTACTTCAAGTTGGGAGATTCCTAAAATAATATTATACAAAGCTACCTTTAAAATTAGGTAAGGTTGCTAGATTCATGACGTTATGCATATAAATTTACCATTAAAGTTACTTTAAGTTTGAAGTTTCTTAAGGTAGTGTATACCAATCTACCTTCAAAATTACTATGAATTGAAATATTCATAAATTAATTCATATGAATTTACCTTTAAAGTACCTTCAAGTTGGGAGATTCTTAAAGTTATGTTCGCAAATCTACCTTTGAAACTAATATAAATTAAGATATTCATAATGTAATGCATATGAATTTACATTAAAGTAGCTCTACTTTAAGTTTGGAGTTTCTTAAAAGATTAACACCAATCCACCTTCAAAATTACCATGAATTGAGATATTCATAAAGTAATTCATATGAATTTACCTTTAAAGTTACTTCAAGTTGGTAGATTCTCAAGGTAATGTATGCAAATCTACCTTTAAAATTAATATACATTGAGATATTCATAAAATAATGCATATGAATTAACGTTTGAAGTTACTTCAAGTTGGTTGATTCTTGAAGTAATGTATACATATCTACCGCTAAAATTACTTCGAGATTCTTGAAGTTTTGTAGACAGATCTTCCTTTAAAATTGGTTGAAGTTGCGATATTTATTAAGCAATGAATTTAAAATACTTTCAAAGTTAATTTAAGTTGGAAAATTCTTAATGTATTGTAAACAAATCTACCTAGAATATTACTGTCAATTGGGATATTCATAAAGTAATGCATCTAAATTCACCTTAAAAGTTACCTTCAGTTGGGAGATTCCTAAAATAATGTATTAAAAAATACCTTTGAAATTAATTCAAGTTGCGAGATTCATGACGTAATGCATATAAATCTACCTTTAAAGGTACTTCATATTGAGAGATTCGTGGAGTAATGTATACAAATCAAATGCTAAAATTTTATTAAGTTGAGATATTCATAAAGTAATGCATATAAATTCACTTTTAGAGTTACTTCAAGTTCAAAAATTCTTGAAGTAATGTATACAATACACTTCTGAAAATACTAAATGTTGAGATTTCATAATTTCGATTAAGATATTCATAAAGTAATACATTTAAATTCACCTTTAAAGTTACCTTAAGTTGGGAGATTCCTAAAAAATTTATAAAAATATACCTTTGAAATCAATTTAAATTGAGATATTCATAAAGTAATGCATATAAGTTCACTTCTAGAGGTACTTCGAGTTGAGAGATTCTTAAAGTAATGTGTACAATAAACATCTGAAATTACTAAAAACTGAGAAATTCATAAAGTAATGGATATGAACTTACCCTTAAAGTTGCTTTAAGTTGGGAGTTTAATAAAATATTATTTACAAATCTACCTTTGAAATTAATTTAAGTTACGAGACTCATGTTGTAATGCATATAAATTTACCTTTAAAGGTACTTCAAGTTGGTTGATTCTTAAGGTAATGTAAACAAATCTACCGCTAAAACTACTTTAACTTAAGATTTTCATAAAGTAATCCATATAATTTCACTTTTAAATTTACTTTAATTATGCAGATCCTTGAAGTAATGTATAAAAACTTCCTTTTAAATTACTATGAATTGAGATATTCTTAAAGTAATGCATATGAATTTACCTATAAAGTTACTTCAAGTTGGGAGAATCTCACAGTAATGAATTCAAATCTACCTTTAAAATTAATATAAATTGAGATATTCATAATTTAATGCATATGAATTTACATTTAAAATAACTTTAAGTTGGAAGATTCCTAGAATAATAATATACGAATTTTCCTTTAAAATTAAGTAAGAGTTGCTAAATTCATGACGTACTGCATATAAATTTAACTTTAAAGTTACCTTAAGTTTAAAGTTTCTCAAAGTGTTTCGACCAATCTACCTTCAAAATTACTATGAATTGAGATATTCATAAATTAATGCATATGAATTTAACTTTAAAGTTACTTGAAATTGAGAGATTCTTAAAGTAATGTATGCAAATCTACCTTTAAAACTAATATAATTTGAGATATTCATAATGTAATGCATATGAATTTTCATTTAGAGCTACTTTACGTTTGGAGTTTCCTAAAGTAATGTACACCAATCTACCATCAAAATTACTATGAATTGAGGTATTCATAAAGTAATGCATATGAATTCACCTTTAAAATTACTTCAACCTGGGAGATTCTTAAAGTAATGTATGCAAATCTACCTTTGAAATTACTATAAGTTGAGATAATCATGTAGTAATGCATATAAAATTCACCCTTCAAGTTACTTTAAGTTTTAAGTTTCTTAAAGTAACGTACACCAATCAACATTCAAAATTACCATAAATTGAGATATTCATTAAGTATTGCATATGAATTTACCATTAAAGTTAGTTCAAGTTGGGAGATTCTCAGAGTAATGAATTCAAATCTACCTTTAAAATTATTATAAATTGAGATATTCATAATGTAATGCATATGAATTTACATTTAAAATAACTTCAAGTTGAGAGATTCCTAGAAAATATTATACAAATCTACCCTTAAAATTGAGTAAAGTTGCTAGATTCATGACGTAATGCATATAAATTTACCTTTAAAGGTACTCTAAGTTTGAAGTTTCTTAAAGTAGTGTATACTAATCTACCTTCAAAATTACTATAAATTGAGATATTCATAAATTAATGCATATTAATTCACCTTTAAAACTACTTCAAGTTGGTAGATTTTCGAGCTAATGTATGCAAATCGACCTTTAAAATTAATATAAAATGAGATATTCATAAAATAATGCATATGAATTTACGTTTGACGTTACTTCATGTTGCGAGATTCTTAAAGTTTTGTATACAGATCTACCTTTAAGAATGGTTGAACTTGAGATATTCATTAAGCAAAGAATTTAAAAATACTTTCAAAATTACTTTAAGTTGGAAAATTCTAAAGGTATTGTAAACAAATCTACCTATAATATTACTGTCAATTGAGATATTCATAAAGTCATGCATTTAAATTCACCTTTGAAGGTACCTTAGGTTGGGAGATTCCTAAAATAATGATTAAGAATATTCCTCTGAAATTAATTGAAGTTGCGAGATTCATGACGTAATGCATATAAATCTACCTTTAAAGATACTCCATGTTGAGAGATTCTTGGAGTAATGTATACAAATCTACTGCTAAAATTGCATTAAGTTGAGATTTTCATGAAGTAATGCATATAAATTCACTTTTAGAGTTACTTCAAGTTGGGAGATTCCTAAAACAATGTATACAAATCTACCTTTAAAATTAATTCGAGTTGCGAGATTCATGACGTAATGCATATAAATTTACCTTTAAAGCTACTTCAAATAGAATGATTCTTAAAAATGTATACAAATCTACCGCTAAAATTACTTTAAGTTTTGATATTCATAAAGTAATGCGTGTATATTCATTTTAGAGTTACTTTAAGTTGACAGATTCTCAGAGTAATGTACACAAATAAACTTCTGAAATGACTATGAGTTGAGATATTCATAGAGTAATGCGTATAAATTTACCTTTAAAGTTACTTCAAATTGAGTGATTCTTAGAGAAGTGAATACAAATCTACCGCTAAAATTACTTTAAGTTGAAATATTCATGAAGTAATGTATATATATTCACTTTTAGTATTACTTTAAGTTAGGACTTAAGTAACATAAAGTAATGTATACAAATAAACTTCTGAAAATACTATAAATTGAGATATTCATAAGGTAATTCATATAAATGCACCTCTAAAGTTACTTCGAATTGGGAGATTCCTATAATAATGTTTACAAATCTACCTTTGCAATTATTTAAGTTGCAAAATTCATGACGTAATGCATATAAATTTACCTTTAAAGGTACTTCAAGTTGAGAAATTCTTTAGGTAATGTATACAAATCTACCGCTTAAATTACTTCAAGTTGACATATTCATAAAGTAATGCATATAAATTCACTTTTAAAGTTACCTTAAGTATGGAGATTGTTCAAGTAATGTATTCAAATCTACTTTTTAGATTACTATGAATTGAGATATTCATAAAGTAATGAATATGAATTTATCTTTAAAATTACTTCAAGTTGGGAGATTCAAAAATAATGTATGCAAATCTACCTTTAAAATTGATATAAATTGAGATATCCATAAATTAATGTATATGAGTTTACCTTCAAAGTTACTTGAAGTTGTAAGATTCTTGAAGTAATGTTTACAAATAAACTTATGAAATTACTTAAAGTTGAGATATTTATAAAGTAATGCTTATAAATTTACCTTTAAAATACTTCAAGTTGGGAGATTCCTGAAATAATATTATACAAATCTACCTTTAAAATTACGTAAAGTAGCTAGATTCATGACGTAAAGCATATAAATTTACCTTTAAAGATACTTTAAGTTCGAAGTTTCTTAAAGTAGTGCATACCAATCTACCTTCAAAAATACCTTGAATTGAGATATTCATAAAGTAATGCATATGAATTTACCTTCAAAGTTACTTCAAGTTGGGAGATTCTTAAAGTAATGTATGCAAATCTACCTTTAAAACTAATATAAATTGAGAAATTCATAATGTAATGCATAAGAATTTACATTTAGAGCTACTTTTAGTTTGGAGTTTCTTAAAGTAATGTATACCAGCCTACCATCAAAATAACTATGATATGAGGTACTCATAAAGTAATGCATATGAATTTACCTTTGAAATTACTTCAACTTGGGAGATTCTTAAAGTAATGTATGCAAATCTACCTTTAAAATTAATATATGTTGAGATATTCATGTAATAATGCACATAAATTTACCTTTTAAATTACTTTAAGTTTGGAGTCTCTTAAAGTAATGTATACCAGCCTACCATCAAAATAACTATGATATGAGGTATTCATAAAGTAATGCATATGAATTTACCTTTAAAATTACTTCAACTTGGGAGATTCTTAAAGTAATGTACGCCAATCTACCTTCGAAATTACCATAAATTGAGATATTCATAAAGTAATGCATATGAATTTACCTTTAAAGGTACTTCAAGTTGGGAGATTCTTAAAGTGATGTATGCAAATCTACCTTTAAAACTAATATAATTTGAGATATTCATAATGTAATGCATATGAATTTACATTTAGAGCTACTTTGAGTTTGGAGTTCCTTAAAGTAATGTACACCAATCTACCTTCAAAATTACCATGAATTGTGATATTCATAAAGTAATGTATATGAATTTACCTTTAGAGTTACTTCAAGTTGGTAGGTTTTCAAGGTAATGTATGCAAATCTACCTTTAAAATTAATATAAATTGAGATATTCATAAAATAATGCATATTAATTTACGTACGAAATTTTAGGGTAATGTCAACAAATCTACCTATAATATTACTGTCAATTGGGATGTTCATAAAGTAATGCATTTAAATTCACCTTTAAAGTTACCTTAAGTTTGGAGATTCCTAAAATAATGTGTAAAAATATACCTTTGAAATTAATTCAAAATGCGAGATTCATGTTGTATTGCATATAAATTTACCTTTGAAGTTACTTCAAGTTGGTTGATTCTTAAGGTAATGTATACAAATCTACCGCTAAAATTACTTTAAGTTAAGATATCCAGTAAGTAATGCATATATATTCACTTTTAGAGTTACTTCAAGTAGAGAGATTTTTAAGTAATGTATACAACTAAACTTCTGAAATTACTAAAAGTTGAGATATTCATGACGTAATGCATAGAAATTTACCTTTAAGGTTACTTCAAAATGGTTGATTCTTAAAGTAATGTATACAAAACTACCGCTAAAATTACTTTAAGTTAAGATATTCATAAAGTAATGCATAAAATTCACTTCTAGAGTTACTTTTAGTTGAGAGATTCTTAAAGTAATGTATACAAATAAACTTCTGAAATTACTAAATGTTTAGATATGCATAAAGTAATGCATATAAACTTAACTTTAAAGTTGCTTTAAGTTGGAAGATCAATAAAATAAAGTATAAAAATCTGCCTTTAAAATTACTATGAATTGAGATATTCATAAAGTAATGCATATGAATTTACCTTTAAAGTTACTTCAAGTTGGGAGATTCTCAAAGAAATGTATGCACATCTACCGATAAAATTAATATAAATTGTGATATTCATAAAATAGTGCATATGAATTTACGATTTAAGTTACTTCAAGTTGTGAAATTATTAAAGATATGTATACAGATCTACCTTTAAAATTGCTTGAAGTTGAGATATTCATAAAGTAATGCATTTAAATTCACCTTTAAGGCTACCTTAAGTTGAGAGATTCCTAAAATAATGTATAAAAATCTACCTCTTAAATTAATTTAAATTGCAAGTTTCATGACGAAATGCATATAAATTTACCTTTCAAATTACTTCAACTTAGTTGATTCTTCAGGTAATGTATACAAATCTACCGCTTCAATTACTTGAAGTTGAGATATTCATAAAGTAATGCATATAAGTTCACTTTTGAAGTTACCTTGAGTTGAAAGATTCCTAAAATAATGTATAAAAATATACCTTTGAAATTATATTAAGTTGCGAGATTCATGACGTATTGCATATAAATTTACCTTTAAAGGTACTTCATGTTGAGAGTTTCTTGGAGTAATGTATACAAATCTACTGCTTAAATTACATTAAGTTGAGATGTTCGTAAAGTAGTGCATATAAATTCACTTTTACAGTTACTTCAAGTAGAGAGATTCTTAAAGTAATGTATACAACTAAACTTCTGAAATAACTAAAAGTTGAGATATTCATAAAGTAATGCATATTACAACCAAGGTGAAATAAAATATGAAAAAACGGGGATAATACAGATTGTTGAAGGCTTCTATACCGACCTGTATGTGTCTAAGAAACCCAAACCTGAAACAACGAATCTTAGTAACATAACAAATGTCGGTTCCGAGGACATGCCTGAGATTAACATTGATGAAATACAACTAGCCCTCAACCAGATGAAAAACGGCCGGGCACCGGGCGAAGATAACATTACAAGCGAAATGCTAAAATTGGGAGGACAGGTCAATTTGGAAGCAATCAAAATATTACTAAATAAATGCCTAACAGAAGGTAGTGTTCCGGAAGGATGGAACAATGCACACGTTGTGTTGTACAAAAAAGGTGAAAAATTTAAGAAAGATAATTACCGACCTATTAGCCTTTTACCACACCCTTATGAATTGTTATCAAAAATTATCACAAACAGATTGACAAACAAATTTGACAGCTATCAACCGGCAGAACAAGCAGGGTTTTGCAAAGGATATAGCACAACAGAACACCTACAAACTCTTCGTACACTTATTGAAAAATGTCACGAATACAAATTGCCAATACACCTAGCCTTTGTAGACTATAAGAAAGCCTCCGATTCTATAGAACTGTGGGCAGTATTTAAAGCCCTCGATAATGCTAGAATAGATTCGAGATATAGAAACATCCTACAGAATATGTATGAACGAGCGACTATTCAGGTGAGACTAAACGATGACATGCAAACCAAAAAAATCCCGATAATAAAGGGCGTGAGACAAGGCGATGTGATATCACCAAAATTGTTCACACTTGCAATGGAGGACGTGTTTAAGAAGTTGGAATGGGATAGAAAAGGTATAAATGTGGACGGAAAATTCCTGAACCATCCCGGTTTGCAGATGATATAGTTCTAATAAGCGATAACCTAGAACAACTCCACGAAATTATGCTAGAACTCAAAAGACCATCGGAAGAAGTAGGATTGGAAATGATTCTGACAAAAACTAAAAATAATGACAACAGAGGACGCAATATTGGAAGTCGACGGCAATGTATTAGAGAAAGTGACTGAATATCTATACATTGGACACACTGTAAAGATAGGTAAAGACAATCAAACTGCAGAATTGTCAAGAAGAATAAGAATGACTTGGGCTGCCGTTGAAAAACTAGGATTTGCCTTGAAAAACAAACAAATCCCCATTAACCTCAAAAGAAAAGATTTTAATATGTGCGTTCTCCCAGTGTTAACGTATGGCATGGAAACCATGACTCTCACAATAAGATCTGCTAATAAACTTAGAACCACACAACGCGCAATTGAAAGAACTATGCTTGGAGTGAGCCTGCGGGATCACATACGTAATGAAGATATAAGAAGGAAAACAGGCATAGAGGACGTAATCACCAGAATAGCTGCATTGAAGTGAAGATGGATTGGACATGTAGCATGACAACAGGATGTAAAATGGACTAAGCGAATAACTCACTGGAGACCACGCTTATACAAAAGGGGAGTAGGGCGCCCCCAGAGAAGGTGGCTGGATGACATAAAGGAAAAAGTAGAAAGAGGATGGCATAATATAGCACAGGAAAGAGAGAGATGGAAGCTAGAAGGGGAGGCCTATGTTCAGGAGTGGACAGAGAAGGGCTGAAAAAGAAGAGAAAGAAGAATGCATGTAAACTTACCTTTAAAGTTGCTTTAAGTTGGGAGTTTAATAAAATAATATTTACAAATCTACCTTAGAAATTAATTTAAGTTGCGAAATTCATGTTGTAATGCATATAAATTTACCTTTAAAGTTACTTCAAGTTGGTTCATTCTTAAAGTAATGTATACAAATCTACCGCTAAAATTATTTTAAGTTAAGATTTTCATAAAGTAATGCATATAATTTCACTTTTAATGTTACTTTAAGTATTGAGATTCTTAAAGTAATGTACACAAATCTACTTTTTAAATTACTATGAATTGAGATATTCATAAAGTAATGCTAATGAATTTACCATTAAAATTACTTCAAGTTGGGAGATTCTCAAAATAATGTATGCAAATCTACCTTTTAAATTAGTATAAATTGAGATTTTCATAAAATAATACATATGAATTTACGATTGAAGTTACTTCAAGTTGTGAGATTCTTAAAGATTTGTATACAGATCTACCTTTAAAATTGCTGGAAGTTGAGATATTCATAAAGTAATATTCACCTTTAATGCTACCCTAAGTTGGGAGATTCCTAAAATAATGTATAAAAATCTACCTCTGAAATTAACTTAAGTTGCGAGATTCATGACGTAATGCCTATAGATTCACCTTTCAAGTTTCTTCAAGTTGGTTGATTCTTTAAGTAATGTATACAAATCTACCGCTAAAATTACTTTAAGTTAAGATATTCATAAAGTAATGCATATAAATTCACTTTAAAAGTTACCTTAAGTTGAAAGATTCCTAAAATAATGTATGAAAATATACCTTTGAACTTAATTTAACTTGCGAAAATCATGACCTAATGCATACAAATTTACCTTTAGAGGTACTTCATGTTGAGAGATTCATGGAGTAATGTATACAAATCTACTGCTATAATTATATCAAGTTGAGATATTCATAAAGTAATGCATATAAATTAACTATTAGAGTTACTTTAAGTAGAGAGATTCTTTAAGTAATGTATACAACTAAACTTCTGAAATAACTGAGAGTTGAGATATTCGTGACGTAATGCATATAAATTTACGTTTAAAGTCACTTCAAAGTAGTTGATTCTTAATACAATGTATACAAATTTACCGCTGAAATTACTTTAAGTTAAGATATTCAAAAAGAAATGCATATAAATTCATTTTTAGAGTTACTTTATGTTGAGAGATTCTTGAAGTAATGTATACAAATAAACTTCTGAAGCTACTAAAAGTTGAAATATTCATGAAGTTATGCATATAATCTTAACTTTAAAGTTGCTTCAAGTTGGGAGATTCCTAAAATAAAGTATACAAATCTACTTTTTGAATTACTACGAATTGACATATTCATAAAGTAATGCATATGAATTTACCTTTAAAGTTATTTCAAGTTGGGAGATTCTTAAAGTATTGTATGCAAATCTACCTTTAAAACTAATATAAATTGAGATATTCATAATGTAATGCATAAGAATTTACATTTAGAGCTATTTTTAGTTTGGACTTTCTTCAAGTAATGTATACCATTCTACCATCAAAATTACTATGATATGAGGTATTCATAAAGTATTGCATATGAATTTACCCTTAAAATTACTTCAACTTGGGAGATTCTCAAAGTAATGTATGCAAATCTACCTTTAAAATAACTATAAAATGAGATATTCATATAATAATGCACATAAAATTTACCCTTTAAGTTTGGAGTTTCTTAGAGTAATGTACGCCAATCTACCTTCAAAATTATCATAAATTGAGATATTCATAAAGTAATGCATATGAATTTACCTTTAAAATTACTTCAAGATGGGAGATTCTTAAAGTAATGTATGCAAATTTACCTTCAAAAGTAATATAAATTGAGATATTCATAATGTAATGCATATAAATTTACATTTAGAGCTACTTTAAGTTTGGAGTTTCTTAAAGTAGTGTACACCAATCTACCTTCAAAATTACCATGAATTGAGATATTCATAAAGTAATGCATATGAATTTACCTTTAAAGTTACCTCAAGTTGGTAGATTTTCAAGGTAATGTATCCAAATCTACCTTTAAAATTAATATAAATTGAGATATTCATAAAATAATGCATATTAATTAACGTTTGAAGTTACTTCAAGTTGTGAGATTCTTAAAGTTTTGTATACAGATCTACCTTTAAAATTGGTTGAAGTTGAAATATTCATTAAGCAATACATTTAAAAATACTTTCAAAGTTACCTTATGTTGGGAAATTCTTAATGAATTGTAAACAAATCTACCTATAATATTACTGTCAATTGAGATATTCATAAAATAATGCATATAAATTCACCTTTAAAGTTACCTCAAGTTGGGAGAATCCTAAAGTAATGTATAAAAATATACCTTTGAAATTAATTTAAGTTGCGAGATTCATGACGTAATGCATATAAATCTTCCTTTAAAGGTACTTCATGTTGAGAGATTCTTGGAATAATGTATACAAATCTACTGCTAAAATTGCATTAAGTTGAGATATTCATAAAGTAATGCATTTAAATTCATTTTAGAGTTACTTCAAGTTGAGAGATTCCTCAAGTAATGTATACAATAAACTTCTGAAATTACTTAATGTTGAGATATTTATAATGTAATGCGTATAAATTTACCTTTAAAGTTACTTCAAGTTGGGAGATTCCTAAAATAATGTATACAAATCTACCTTAAAAATTAATTCGAGTTGCGAGATTTATGAGGTAATGCATATAAATTTACCTTTAAAGCTACTTCAAAAGAGAGATTCTCAAATTAATGTATACAAATCTACCGCTAAAATTACTTACAAATGAGATATTCGTAAAGTAATGCATATATATTTACTTTTAGAGTTCTTTAAGTTGGGACATTCTTAAAGTAATGTATTTAAATAAACTTCTGAATTTACTATAAATTGAGATATTCATAAAATAATGCACATAAACTTACCTCTAAAGTTACTTCAACTTGGGAGATTCCTAAAATAATGTTTACAAGTCTACATTTGCAATTAATTTAAGTTGCGATATTCATGACAAAATGCATATAAATTTACCTTTAAAATTACTTCAAGTTGGTTGATTCTTAAAGTAATGTATACAAATCTACCGCTAAAATTACTTTGAGTTAAGATATTCATAAAGTAATGCATATAAATTCACTTTTAGAGTTACTTTAAGTTGAGAGATTCTTAAAGTAATGTAGACAATTAAACTTCTGAAATTACTGAAAGTTGAGATATTTATAAAGTAATGCTTATAAGAATACCTTTGAAATTACTTCAAGTTGGGAGATTCCCGAAATAATATTATACAAATCTACCTTAAAAATTAAGTAAAATTGCATGATGTAATGCATATAAATTTACCATTAAAGTTACTTTAAGTTCGAACTCTGTTAAAGTAGTATATACCAATCTGCCTTCAAAATTACTATGAATTGAGATATTCATAAATTAATGCATATGAATTTACCTTTAAAGTTACTTCAAATTGGGAGATGCCTAATGAAATGTATGCAAATCTACCTTCTAAAATAATATAAATTGAGATATTCATAATGTAATGCATGTAAATTTACATTTAGAGCTACTTTAATCTTGGAGTTTCTTAAAGTGATGGATACCAATCTACCATCTAAATAACTATAAATTGAGGTATTCGTAAAATAATGCATATAAATTTTCCTCTAAAATTATGAAGATATTCATAAAGTAATGCATTTAAATTCACCTTTAAATCTACCTTGAGTTGGGAGATTCCTAAAATAATGTATAAAATCTACCTCTTAAATTAATTTAAATTGCGAGATTCATGACGTAATGCATATAAATTTACATTTCAAATTACTTCAACTTAGTTGATTCTTTAAGTAATGTATACAAATCTACCGCTACAATTACTTGAAGTTGAGATGTTCATAAAGTAATGCATATAAATTCACTCTTGAAGCTACCTTGTGTTGACAGATTCCTAAAATAATGTATAAAATATACCTTTGAAATTATATTAAGTTGCGAGATTCATGTTGTAATGCATATAAATTTACCCTTAAAGTTACTTCAAGTTGGTTGATTCTTAAGGTAATATATACAAATCTACCGCTAAAATTACTTTAAGTTAAGATTTTCATAAAGTAATGCATATAATTTCACTTTTAAAGTTACTTTAAGTATGGAGATTCTTAAAGTAAAGTATACAAATCTACTTTTGAAATTACTATGAATTGAGATATTCATAAAGTAATGCATATGAATACTTTCAAAGTTACTTTAAGTTGGGAGATTCTCAAAGAAATGTAGGCAAATCTACCTTTAGAATTAATATAAATTGAGATTTTCATAAAATAATGCATATGGATTTACGATTGAAGTTACTTCAAGTTGTGAGATTCTTAAAGATTTGTATACAGATCTACCTTCAAAATTGCAGGAAGTTAAGATATTCATAAAGTAGTGCATATAAATTCACTTTTGAAGTTAACTTAAGTTGAAAGATTCCTAAAATAATGTATCAAATAAACCTTTGAACTCAATTTCAGTTGCGAGATTCATGACGTAATGCATACAAAATTACCTTTAAAGGTACTTCATGTTGAGAGATTCTTGGAGGAATGTATACAAATCTACTGCTAAAATTACATTAAGTTGAGATATGCATAAACTAATGCATATAAATTCACTTTTAGAGTTACTTCAAAGTGGTTGTTCTTAAAGTAATGTTTACAAATCTTTCGCTAAAATTACTTTAAGTTAAGATATTCAAGAAGTAATGCATATAAATTCGCTAAAATTACTTTAAGTTAAGATATTTTTTAGAGTTACTTTAAGTTGAGAGATTCTTAAAGTAAAGTTTACAAATAAACTTCTGAAATAACTGAAAGTTGAGATACTCATGACGAAATGTATATAAATTTACCTTTAAAGTTACTTCAAAGTGGTTGTTTCCTAAAATAATGTCTACAAACCTACTGCTAAAAATACTTTAAGTTAAGATATTCATAACGTAATGCATATAAAATCACTTTTAAAGTTACTTCAAGTTTGGACATATTTAAATAATTGTATACAAGTCTACTTTTGAAATTACTATGAATTGAGATATTCATAAATTAATGCATATGAATTTACCTTTAAAGTTACTTCAAGTTGGGAGATTCTTAAAGATATGTATGCAAATCTACCTTTGAAACTATTATAAATTAAGATATTCATAATGAAATGCATATAAATTTACATTTTGAGCAACTTTAAGTTTGGAGTTTCTTAAAGTAATTTACACCAATCTACCTTCAAAATTACCATGAATTGAGATATTCATGAAGTAATGCATATGAATTTACCTTTAAAGTTACTTCAAGTTGGTAGATTCTCAAGGTAATGTATGCGAATCTACCTTTAAAATTAATATAGATTGAGATATTCATAAGATAATGCATAGGAATTTACGTTTGAAGTTACTTCACAAGTTGTGAGATTCCTAAAATAATGTATACAAATATACCTTTGAACTTAATTTCAGTTGCGAGATTCATGACGTAATGCTTACAAATTTACCTTTAAAGGTACTTCATGTTGAGAGATTCTTGGAGTAATGTATACAAATCTACTGCTGAAATTACATTAAGTTGATATATTCATAAACCAATGCATATAAATTCTTTTTAGAGTTACTGCAAGTAGAGAGATTCTTAAAGTAATGTATACAACTAAACTCCTGAAATATTTGAAAGTTGAGATATTCATGACGTAATGCATATAAACTTACCTTTAAAGTTACTTCAAAGTGGTTGATTCTTGAAGTAATGTATATAAATCTACCGCTAAAATTACTTTAAGTTAAGATATTCAAAAAGTAATGCATATAAATTCACTTTTAGAGTTACTTTAAGTTGAGAGATTCTTAAAGTAATGTATACAAATAAACTCCTGTAGTTACTAAATATTGAAATATTCATGAAGTAATGCATATTAACTTAACTTTAAAGTTGCTTTAAGTTGGGAGATTCCTAAAATAAAGTATACAAGTCTGCTTTTTAAATTACTATGAATTGAGTTATTCATAAAGTAATGCATATGAATTTACCTTTAAAGTTACTTCAAGTTGGGAGACTCTCAAAGTAATGAATTCAAATCTACCTTTGAAATTAAGTAAAATTGCTAGATTCATGACGTAGTGCATATAAATTTACCTTTAAAGTTACTTTGAGTTTGAAGTTTCTTAAAGTGTTTAGACCAAAAATTAAATCAAAATTACTATGAATTGAGATATTCATGAATTAATGCATATGAATTTACTTTCAAAGGTACTTGTAGTTGAGAGATTCTCAAAGTAATGTATGCAAATCTACCTTTGAAACTAATAGAAATTGAGATATTCATAATATAATGCATATGAATTTTCATTTAGAGCTACTTTAAATTTGGAGTTTCCTAAAGTAATGTATACCAATCTACCATCAAAATTACTATGAGTTGAGGTATTCATAAAGTAATGCATATGAATTCACCTTTATAATTACTTCAACCTGGGAGATTCTTAAAGTAATGTATGCAAATCTACCTTTAAAATAACTATAAGTTGAGATAATCATGTAGTAATGCATATAAAATTTACCCTTCCAGTTACTTTAAGTTTGAAGTTTCTTAAAGTAATGTACACCAATCAACCTTCAAAATGACCATAAATTGAGATATTTATAAAGTAATGCATATGAATTTACCTTCAAAGTTATTCAAGTTGGTTGATTCTTAAAGTAATGTATACAAATCTACTACTAAAATTACGTTGAGTTGAGATATCCATGAGGTAGTGCATATAAATTCACTTTTAGTGTTACTTTAAGTTGAGAGATTCTTAAAGTAATGTATACAAATAAACTTCTGAAATTACTGGAAGTTGAGGTATTTATAAAGTATTGCTTAAAATTTACCTTTAAAATTACTTCAAGTAGGAGATTCCTAAAATAATATTATACAAATCTACCTTTAAAATTAAGTAGAGTTGCTAGATTCATGACGTAATGCATATAAATTTACCTTTAAAGTTACTTTGAGTTCGAAGTTTCTTAAAGTAGTGTATACCAATCTACCTTCAAAATTACTATGAATTGAGATATTCATAAATTAAGGCATATGAATTTACATTTAAAACTACTTCAAGTTGGTAGATTCTCAAGGTAATGTATGCAAATCTACCTTCAAAGTTAATATAAATTGAGAAATTCATAAAATAATGCCTATGAAATAACGTTTGAAGTTACTTCAAGTTGTGAGATTCTTGAAGTTTTGTATACAGATCTACCTTTAAGATTGGTTGAAGTTGAGATATTCATTAAGCTATGAATTTAAAAATACTATCAAAGTTACTTTAAGTTGGGAAATTCTTAAGGTATTGTAAACAAATCTACCTATAATATTACTTTCAATTGAGATATTCATAAAGTAATGCATTTAAATTCGCCTTTAAAGTTACCTTAAGTTGGGAGATTCCTAAAATAATGTATAAAAATATACCTCTGAAATTATTTTAAGTTGCGAGATTCATGACGTAATGCATATAAATCTACCTTTAAAGATACTTCAGAGAGATTCTTGAAGGAATGTATACAAATCTACTGCTAAAATTGCATATAGTTGAGTTACTCATGAAGTTATGCATATAAATTCATTTTAGAGTTACTTCAAATTAAGAGATTCTTAAAGTAATGTATACAATAAACTTTTGAAATTACTTAATGTTGAGATAGTCATAAAGTAATGCATATAAACTTACCTTTAAAGTTGCTTTAATTTGGGAGTTTAATAAAATAATGTTTATAAATCTACCTTTGAAATTAATTTAAATTGCGAGATTCATGTTGTAATGCATATAAATTTACCTTTAAAGTTACTTCTAGTTGGTTGATTCTTAAAGTAATGTATACAAATCTACTGCTTAAATTAATTTAAGTTAAGATATTCATAACGTAATGCATATAAAATCACTTTCAAAGTTACTTCAAGTTTGCACATTCTTAAATAATTGTATACAAGTCTACTTTTTAAATTACTATGAATTGAGATATTCATAAATTAATGCATATGAATTTACCTTTGAAGGTACTTCAAGTAGGGAGATTCTTAAAGATATGTATGCAAATCTACATTTGAAAATAATATAAATTGAGATATTCATAATGTAATGCATATGAATTTACATTTAGAGCTACTTTAAGTTTTGAGTTTCCTAAGTAATGTACACCAATCAACCTTCAAAATTATCATGAATTGAGATATTCATAAAAAAATGCATATGAATCTACCCTTAAAGTTACTTCAAGTTGGTAGATTCTCAAGGTCATGTATGCAAATCTACCTTTAAAATTAATATAAGTTGAGATATTCATAAAATAATGCATATGAATTTACGTTTGAAGTTACTTCAAACTGTGAGATTCTTAAAGTTTTGTATACAGATCTACCTTTAAGATTGGTTGAAGTTGAGCTATTCATTAAGCAATGAATTTAAAAATACTTTCAAAGTTACTTTAAGTTGGGAAATTCTTGAGGTATTGTAAACAAATTTAGCTATAATATTACTGTCAATAGAGATATTCATAAAGTATTGCATTTAAATTCACCTTTAAAGTTACCTTAAGTTGGGAGATTCCTAAAATAATGTATAAAAATATACCTTTGAAATTAATTTAAGTTGCGAGATTCATGACGTTATGCATTTAAATCTACCTTTAAAGGTACTTTTATTGAGAGATTCTTGTAGTAGTGTATACAAATCTACTTCATAAACTAATGCATATAAATTCTTTTTAGAGTTACTTAAAGTAATGTATACAACTAAACTCCTGAAATATTTGAAAGTTGAGATATTCATGACGTAATGCATATAATGTATTTAAAGTATTTAAAGTAACTTCAAAGTGGTTGATTCTTAAAGTAATGTATATAAAACTACCGCTAAAATTACCTTAAGATAAGATATTCAAAAAGTAATGCATATAAATTCACTTTTAGAGTTAGTTTAAGTTGAGAGATTCTTGAAGTAATGTATACAAATAAACTTCTGAAGTTACTAAATATTGAGATATTCTTAAAGTAATGCATATTAACTTAACTTTAAAGTTTCTTTAAGTTGGGAGATTCCTAAAATAAAGTATACAAATCTGCTTTTCAAATTACCATGAATTGAGTTATTCATAAAGTAATGCATATGAATTTACCTTTAAAGTTACTTCAAGTTGGGAGACACTCAAAGTAATGAATTCGAATCTACCTTTAAAACTAATATAAATTGAGATATTCGTATTGTAATGCATATGAATTTACATTTAAAATTACTTCAAGTTGGGAGATTCCTGAAATAATATTATACAAATCTACCTTTAAAATTAAGTAAAGTTGCTAGATTCATGACGTAATGCATATAAATTTACCTTTAAAGTTACTTTAAGTTTGAAGTTTCTTAAAGTAGTGTATACCAATCTACCTTTAAAATTACTATGAATTGAGATATTCATAAATTGATGCATATGAATTTACCTTTAAAACTACTTCAAGTTGGTAGATTCTCAAGGTAATGTATGCAAATCTACCTTTAAAATTAATATAAATTGAGATATTCATAAAATGATGCATATGAATTTACGTTTGAAGGTACTTCAAGTTGTGAGATTATTAAAGTTTTGTATACAAATCTATTTTTAAGATTGGATGAAGTTGAGATATTAATTAGGCAATGAAATTAAAAATACTTTCAAAGTTACTTCAATTTGGGAAATTCTTAAGGTATTAAAACAAATCTACCTATAATATTACTGTCAATTGAGATATTCATAAAGTAATGCATTTAAATTCACCTCTAAAGTTACCTTAAGTTGGGAGATTCCTAAGATAATGTCTAAAAATATACTTTTGAAATTAATTTAAGTTGCGAGGTTCATGACGTAATGCATATAAATCTACCTTTAAAGGTACTTCATATTGAGAGATTCTTGTAGTAATGTATACAAATCTACTGCTTAAATTGCATTAAGTTGAGATATTCATAAAGTAATGCATTTAAATTCACTTTTAGAGTTACTACAAGTTGAAAGATTCTTAAAGTAATGTATACAATAAACTTCTGAAATTACTAAATGTTGAGATTTCATAATTTCAATTAAGATATTCATAAAATAATGCATTTAAATTCACCTTTAAGTTACCCTATGTTGGGAGATTCCTAAAATAATGTATAAAATATACCTTTAAAATCAATTTGAGTTGAGATATTCATAAAGTAATGCATATAAATTCATTTTTAGAGTTACTTCAAGTTGAGAGATTCTTGGAGTAATGTATACAAATCTACTGCTAAAATTACATTAAGTTGAGATATTCATAAACTAATGCATATAAATTCACTTTCAGAGTTACTTCAATTAGAGAGATTCTTAAAGTAATGTATACAACTAAACTTCTGAAATAACTGAAAGTTGAGATATTCATGACGTAATGCATATAAATTTACCTTTAAAGTTACTTCAAATTGGTTGATTCTTAAAGTAATTAAATTACTTTAAATTAAGATATTCAAAAAGTAATGCATATAAATTCTTTTTAAAGTTACTTTAAGTTGACAGATTCTTAAAGTAATGTATACAGATAAACTCCTGAAAATACTAAAAATTGTGATATTCATAAAGTAATGCATATAAACTTAACTTTAAAGTTGCTTTAAGTTGGGAGATTCCTAAAATAAAGTATACAAATCTGCTTTTTAAAGTTAACTTTAAAGTTACTTAAGTTGGGAGATTCCTAAAATAAAGTATACAAATTTGCTTTTTAAATTACTATGAATTGAGTTATGCATAAAGTAATGCAAATGAAGTTACTCTTAAAGTTACTTCAAGTTGGGAGACTCTCAAAGTAATGAATTCGAATCTACCTTTGAAATTAATATAAATTGAGATATTCATAATGTAATGCATATGAATTTACATTTAAAATACCTTCAAGTTGGGAGATTCCTAAAATAATAATATACGAATTTTTCTTTAAAATTAAGTGAAGTTGCTAGATTCATGACGTAATGCTTATAAATTACCTTTAAAGTTACTTCAAGTTTGAAGTGTCTTAACGTGTTTAGACCAATCTACCTTCAAAATTACTATGAATTGAGATATTCATGAATTAATGCATATGAATTTACCTTTAAAGTTACTTGAAGTTGAGAGATTCTTAAAGCATTGTATGCCACTCTACCTGTAAAACTAATATAAACTGAGATATTCATAATGTAATGCATATGAATTTTCATTTAGAGCCACTTTAAGTTTGGAGTTTCCTAAAGTAATGTATACCAATCTACCATCAAAATTACTATGAATTGAGGTATTCATAAAGTAATGCATATGAATTTACCTTTAAAATTACTTCAACCTAGGAGATTCTTAAAGTAATGTATGCAAATCTACCTTTAAAATTACTATAAGTTGAGATAATCATGTAGTAATGCATATAAAATTTACCCTTCCAGTTACTTTAAGTTTGAAGTTTCTTAAAGTAATGTACACCAATCAACCTTCAAAATTACCATAAATTGAGATATTCATAAAGTAATGCATATGAATTTACCTTCAAAGTTATTCAAGTTGGTTGATTCTTAAAGTAATGTATACAAATCTACCGCTAAAATTACTTTGAGTTAAGATATCCATGAAGTAGTGCATATAAATTCACTTTTAGAGTTACTTTAAGTTGAGAGATTCTTGAAGTAATGTATACAAAGAAACTTCTGAAATTACTGAAAGTTGAGGTATTTATAAGGTAATGCTTAAAATTTACCTTTAAAATTACTTCAAGTTGGGAGATTCCTAAAATAATATTTTACAAATCTACCTTTAAAATTAAGTAGAGTTGCTAGATTCATGACGTAATGCATATAAATTTACCTTTAAAGTTACTTTAAGTTTGAAGTTTCTTGAAGTAGTGTATACCAATCTACCTTCAAAATTACTATGAATTGAGATATTCATAAATGAATGCATATGAATTTATCTTTAAAACTACTTCAAGTTGGTAGATTCTCAAGGTAATGTATGCAAATCGACCTTTAAATTTAATATAAATTGAGATATTCATAAAATAATGCATATGAATTTACGTTTGAAGTTACTTCAAGTTGGGAGATTCTTAAAGTTTTGTATACAGATCTACCTTTAAGATTGGTTGAAGTTGAGATATTCATTAAGCAATGAATTTAAAAATACTTTCAAAGTTACTTTAAGTTGGGAAATTCTCAAGGTATTGTAAACAAATCTACCTATAATATTACTGTCAATTGAGATATTCATAAAGTAATGCATTTAAATTCACCTTTAAAATTACCTTAAGTTGGGAGATTCCTAAAATAATGTATGAAAATATACCTCTGAAATTAAATTAAGTTGCGAGATTCATGACGTAATGCATATACATCTACCTTTAAAGATACTTCATGTTGAGAGATTCTTAGAGTAATGTATACAAATCTACTGCTAAAATTGCATTAAGTTGAGATATTCATGAAGTAATGCATATAAATTCACTTTTAGAGTAACTTCTAGTTGAGAGATTCTTGAAGTAATGTATACAATAAAATTTTGAAATTACTAAATGTTGAGATATTCATAAAGTAATGCATATAAAATTACCTTTAAAGTTGCTTTAATTTGGGAGTTTAATGAAATAATGTTTACAAATCTACCTTTGAAATTAATTTAAATTGCGAGATTCATGTTGTAATGCATATAAATTTACCTTTTAAGTTACTTCAAGTTGGTTGATTCTTAAAGTAATGTATACAAATCTACCGCTAAAATTACTTTAAGTTAAGATATCCATAACGCAATGCATATAAATTCATTTTAAAACTACTTTAAGTTTGGACATTCTTAAATAATTGTATACAAGTCTACTTTTTAAATTACTATGAATTGAGATATTTATAAATTATTGCATATGAATTCACCTTTAAAGTTATTTCAAGTTGGGAGATTCTTAAAGATAGGTATGCAAATCTACCTTTGAAACTAATATAAATTGAGATATTCATAATGTGATGCATATGAATTTACATTTAGAGCTACTTTAAGTTTTAAGTTTCCTAAGTAATGTACACCAATCTACCTTCAAAATTATCATGAATTGAGATATTCATAAAGTAATGCATATAAATTTACCTTTAAGGTTACTTCAAGTTGGTTGATTCTTAAAGTAATGTATACAAATCTTCCGCTAAAACTACTTTTAGTTAGGATATTCATAACGTAATGCATATAAATTCACTTTTAAAGTTACTCTAAGTTTGGAGATTCTTAAATAATTGTATACAGATCTACTTTTTAAATTACTATAAATTGAGATATTCATAAAGTAATGCATAAGAATTTATCTTTGAAGTTACTTCAAGTTGAGAGATTCTTAAAGTTTAGTATACAAATCTACCTTTAAAATTGCTTGAAGTTGAGATATTCTTTAAGCAATGCATTTAAAAATACTTCTTAAGTTACTTTACGTTGGGAGATTCTTAAGGTATTGTAAACAAATCTACCTATAATATTACTTTCAATTAAGATATTCATAAAGAAATGCATTTAAATTCACCTTCAAGGTTACCTTAGTTGGGAGATTCCAAAAATAATGTATGAAAATATACCTTTGAAATTAATTTAAGTTGCGAGATTCATGACTTAATTCATGTAAATTTACCTTCAAAGGTACTTAATGTTGAGAGATTTTTGGAGTAATGTATACAAATCTACTGCTAAAATCACATTAAGTTGAGATATTCATAAAGTAATGCATATAAATTCTTTTTTAGAGTGACTTTAAATTGAGAGATTTTCAAAGTAATGTTCACAAATAATCTTCTGAAATTACTATAAGTTGAGATATTCGTAGAGTAATGCAGATAAATTTACACTAAATGTTACTTTGAGTTTGGAGTTTCTTAAAGTAATGTATAAAATCTACATTCAAATTTACTATGAATTGAGATATTCATAAAGTAATGCAAATTAATTCTTCTTTAAAGTTACTTCAAGCTGGTAGATTATTAAGGTAATGTCTGCAAATCAACCTTCGAAATTAATATGAATTGAGATATTCATAATGTAATGTATATGAATTTACATTTAAAGGTACTTCAAGTTGAGAGATTCTTAAAGTTTTGTATACAGATCTTCCTTTAAAATTGCTTGAAGTTGAGATATTCTTTAAGCAATGCATTTAAAAATACTTTTAAAGTTACTTTAAGTTGGGAGATTCCTGAGGTAATGTAGACAACGCTATAAGTTGAGATAATCATGTAGTAATGCATATAAAATTTACCCGTCCAGTTACTTTAAGTTTGAAGTTTCTTAAAGTAATGTACACCAATCAACCTTCAAAATTACCATAAATTTAGATATTCATAAGGTAATGCATATGAATTTACCTTCAAAGTTATTGTAATGTATATAAATTCTGTTTCGTCTTCAATTTTATGTTTGAGATTTTTTAATTTTTTTTTCACATTCAACTTTGATATTGCGTACAAACCAACTTATTTTTTAATGTACATTTTTTCGTTATGGTTGCTTTCATGAGACTGGAATTTCTGCGAGTGAACTTTTTCTTCCGATTTCGCGGCATTCAAAATTCGTTTCATTAAATTGAAATTCAAATACATATTGTCTTGGCGCTCTTTATCGGTACTCAATTTCCTGCACATCTGTGAATGGAAATCGTGCCTCAGGGTAGCGCGCCAACTAGTCTGCGACAGAGAGTACTATCGACCGTATAGTGCCGCTCGAAATATAAGATTCGCTTATATGAATTGCAGTTGCGCCAAAAACCTCGTTTTCACTTCCATGTGGAATCACGTTTGTCTATTGTGACATAAAAGACTATTGAAATACATTTACCTTATAAATCATTAAAACCCAAACTAAGACATTTTCCAGCCCTGGACTACAGTGAAACTACAGTGCATAAAACATAGTGCCCTATAGTGATTGTGAACTGAGTTTGAATGCATAGCTGTTCGCATCCTGGGTCTCCTCTATAAGTAAGTCAAGACAATAATCGAACAATCTCGTTACATTCGTTTCTTTCAATCTTTCGTAAATTTTATATACATTTTTCGTTCAACACTCATAACTGAATGATACAATTTAGCGTATCAGTTTCTCCTGTGCGTTTTATATACAGTCCACAGAAATCATCAATATTCTCGCTTATAACATTCCAAATTCACTTTTAGAGTTACTTTAAGTTGGGAGATTCTCAAAGTAATGTACACAAATAAACTTCTGAAATTACTACAAGTTGAGATATTCATGAAATAAAGCGTATAAATTTACCTTTAAAGCTATTTCAAGTTGGGAGTTTCTAAAATAATAAATACAAATCTACCTTTAAAATTAATTCGAGTTGAGAGATTCATAACGTAATGCAATTAAATTTACCTTTAAAGCTACATCAGATAGAATGATTCTTAAAAAATGTATACAAATCTACCGCTAAAATTACTATAAGTTGAGATATTCATAAAGTAATGCATATAAATTCACTTTTAGAGTTACTTTAAGTTGAGAGATTCTCAAAGTAATGTACGCAAATATACTTCTGACATGACTATAAGTTGAGATATTCATAAAGTAATGCGTATAAATTTACCTTTAAAGTTACTTCAAGTATACAAATCTACCTTTAAAATTAATCTAAATTGAGATATTCATAAAATAATGCATATGATATTACGTTTGAAGTTACTTCAAGTTGTGGGATTCTTAAAGTTTTGTATACAGATCTACATTTAAAATTGGTTGAAGTTGAGATATTCATTAAGCAATGCATTTAAAAATACTATCAAAGTTACTAGAAGTTGGGAAATTCTTAAGGTATTGTAAACAAATCTACCTCTAATTTTACTGTCAATTGAGATATTCATAAAGTAATGCAATTAAATTCACTTTTAAAGTTACCTTAAGTTGGAGATTCCTAAAATAATGTGTAAAATATACCTTTGAAATTAATTTAAGTTGCGTGATTTATGACGTCATGCATATAAATTTAACTTCAAAGGTACTTCATGTTGAGAAATTCTTGGAGTAGTGTATACAAATCTACTGCTAAAATTACATTAAGTTGAGATATTCATAAGGCAATGCATATCAATTCACTTTTAGAGTTACTTCAAGTTGAGAAATTCCTAAAGGAATGTATACAATAAACTTCTGAAATTATTAAAAGTTGAGATATTCATAAAGTAATGCATATAAACTCACCTTTAAAGTTGGTTTAATTTGGGAGTTTAATAAAATAATGTTTACAAATCTAATTTACGTTGCGAGATTCATGTTGTAATGCATATAAATTTACCTTTAAAGTTACTTCAAGTTGGTTGATTCTTAAAGTAATGTATACAAATCTACCGCTAAAATTACTTTTAGTTAAGATATTCATAAGGTAATGCATATAAATTAACTTTTAAAGTTACATTAAGTTGGGAAATTCCTAAAATAATGTATAAAAATTTACCAATGAAATTAATTTAAGTTGCGAGATTCATGAAGAAATGCATATAAATTTACATTTAGAGGTACTCCATGTTCAGAGATTCTTGGAGTAATGTATACAAGTCTACTGCTAAAATTACCTTAAGTTGAGATATTAATAAAGTAATGCAAATAAATTCACTTTTAAAGTAACTTGAAGTAGAGAGATTCTTAAGGCAATGTTACAACTAAACTTCTGAAATTACTATAATTTGAGATATTCATGACGTAATGCATATAAATTTACCTATAAAGTTACTTCAAATTGGTTGATTCATAAAGTATTGTATTCAAATCTACCGCTAAAATTACTTCAAGTTAAGATATTCATAAAGTAATGCATATAAATTATTTTTAGAGTTACTTCAAGTTGAGAGATTCTTAAAGTAATGTTCACAAATAAACTTCTGAGACTACTAAAAGTTGAGATATTCATAAAGTAATGCATATAAACATAACTTTAAAGTTGCTTTAAAATGGGAGATTCCTAAAATAATGTATACAAATCTGCCTTTAAAATTAAGTAAAATTGCTATATTCATGACGTAATGCATATAAATTTACCCTTGAAGTTACTTTGAGTTTGAAGATTCTTAAAGAAGTGTATACCAATCTACCTTCAAAATTAATATGAATTGAGATATTCATAAATTAATGCATATGAATTTACCTTTAAGGTTACTTCAAGTTGGGAGATTCTTAATGTAATGTATACCAATCTACCTTCTAAATTAATATGAATTGAGATATTCATAAATTAATGCATATGAATTTACTTTTAAAATTACTTCAACTTGGGAGATTCTTAAAGTAATGTAAGCAAATCTACCTTTAAAATTACTATAGGTTGAGATATTCATGGAGTAATGCATATAAAATTTACCCTTAAGTTACTTCAAGTTTGGAGTTCCTTAAAGTAATGCACACCAATCTCTCTTCAAAAATACCATGAATTGAGATATTCATAAAGTAATGCATATGAATTTACCATTAAAGTTACTTCAAGCTGTTAGATTCTCAAGGTAAAAATACAAATCTACCTTTAAAATTAATCTAAATTCAGATATTCATAAAATAATGCATATGAATTTACGTTTGGAGTTACTTCAAGTTGTGAGATTCTTAAAATTTTTATACAGTTCTACCATTAAAATTGGTTGAAGTTGAGATAATCATTAAGCAATGCATTTGAAAATACTTTCAAATTCTTAAGGTATTGTAAACAAATCTACCTATAATATTACTGTCAATTTAGATATTCAAAAGTAATGCATTTATGTTCACCTTTAAAGTTACCTTAAGTTCGGAGAATCCTAAAATAATGTGTAAAAAATACCTTTGGAATTAATTTAAGTTGCGAGATTCATGACGTAATGCATATAAATCTACATTTAGAGGTACTTCATGTTGAGAGATTCTTGGAGTAATGTATACATATCTACTGCTTAAATTACATTAAGTTGAGATATTCATAAAGAAATGCATATAAATTCACTTTTAGAGTTACCTAAAGTTGAGAAATTCTTAAAGGAATGTATACAATAAACTTCTGAAATTATTAAAAGTTGAGATATTCATAAAGTAATGCATATAAACTTACCCTTAAAGTTGCTTTAATTTGGGAGTATAATAAAAAATGTTTTCAAATCTACCTTTGAAATTAATTTAAATTGCGAGATTCATGTTGTATTGCATATAAATTTACCTTTTAAGTTACTTCAAGTTGGTTGATTCTTAAAGTAATGTATACAAATCTACCGCTTAAATTACTTTATGTTAAGATATTCGTAGAGTAATGCATATAAATTCACTTTTAAAGTTACTTTAAATTTGGAGATTCTCAAAGTATTGTATACAAATATACTTTTCAAATTACTATGAACTGAGAAATTCATAAAGTAGTGCATACGAATTTACCTTTAAAGTTACTTCAAGTTGGGAGATTCTAAGAATAATGTATGCAAATGTACCTTTGAAATTAATATAAATTGAGATATTCATAAAATAATGCATATGAATTCACCATTGAAGTTACTTCAAGATATTCGTAGAGTAATGCATACAAGTTCACTTTTAAATTTTATTTATTTATTTATTTACAAATTTAGAGCTACATCAATCTCTAATTGGATTATTAGTAGCTATTTGTTGGTTAGTATGGTATGTATGTTTTATATTTTTTGGTAAAGTTTCGTCATTTTGAGAAAGTCTAGAGTGCGTTGTATGGAGGTTGTCAGAGCTTCTTGTAGGTTTCGTGATATTCTAGTTTTTCTTCGTTCATCTTCGTAGGTTGTGCAGTTGATCAGAATGTGTTCTATGTCGAGTTTGGTATTGCAGGTGTTGCAAATTGGGGGTTCTGTGTTTTGCATGATATGACCTTGAGTTAGATTGGTATGTCCTATACGTATTCTGTTTGTGACGACTTGGTCTCTTCTTGCTGTCGGTGTTGTTAGTGAGTTTGTTGTAGTTACGTGGGGAATTATTTTCTTTAGGTGTGTGTTCGTATCGTTCCATTGTCTTTGCCATTCGTCCATGATGAATTTTTGATACTTAGTTTAATGTCTGTTGTTGGTACTAATGTGATGTCTAGAGCTGTGTTATTTTTGCTGCGGCGACTGCTGCTGTGTCTGCTCTCTCATTCCCATCGATGCCTATATGTGATGGGACCCAAAGTAGTGCGATATTTATGTTGTGTTTGTTGATTTTGTATAATACTTCTTTCATCATAATTTGAATAACATTCGATGGGTACATTTCTTCGATTCCTTGTAAAGCGCTTAACGAGTCTGATATCACCAAAGTGTTTCTCTTGAGAGTTAGTGCAATTTTGAAGGCTTCGTATATGGCTATAGTCTCCCCTGTATATATACTGCAATAAGGTGGCATTTTAGGGTTTTGGTCTCGTTTTCAGAAATGAGCGCACTGGCAACTGATGAGTCATTTTTCGAAGCGTCTGTGAATATGTGTGCTGAGTGTCTGTATTTTTCAAGGATCTCATGGTATTTATTTTTTATGATTTGATGGTTTATTGCGTCTTTTTTGAATTCGGTAAGTGATTTTTCTGTTTTTGGTATTTTTACTAACCAGGGAGGAGTATTCAATTCGATCGGAATGGATGACCTCAAAGTATCTAGGTTGAATTTTGTTTCAGATAGTTGATCAAAAAATGCTCGATGTCTTTTTTGTGGTGTACTAATCTGTCTATCAATTAGAAGATTTTTATTTGGATTTTGCTCGTCTGATCCGATTCTCGCTGCATAACAAAGCGTGATATATTTTCTTCGTAAGAAAGGAGGAGGTTCATTTGCCAGAGTGTATAAGCTTTGTACTGGGCTTGTTCTGTACGCCCCTAGTGAGAGTCGAAGAGCTTGGTTTTGGATGGAGTCTACTTTTCTTATTTGGTTTTTTGATGTATTGCTATAGCAAGTTATTCCGTAGTCAACTTTGCTTCTTATGAGGGATCTATAAATGTTGAGTAAGTTTTTAGTGTTTGCACCCCATAGGTGATTCGAAATTGTTTTGATGAGATTGATCCTTTTTCGCATGATAATTGGAGCTCTTTTATGTGGTTGTTCCAGGATAATTTTGTGTCTAGTATCATTCCTAAGAATTTTATTTCTTTTGTTTGTTCGATGTTTCTTCCGTATAAGTTTAGATTGAGATGGATATTTGGATCTCTTTTGGCAAATATAATGTACTTGCTTTTTTCTGTAGAAAAGCTGAAACCTGTTCTGCTTGTCCATAGTTGTATTCTGTCCAGTTGTTGTTGTAGGAGATTTTCAGCGGAGTCAAGGTTTTTGCTAGCTGTGTATATAATTATATCATCTGCAAAAATGCCGATTTGGATAGGTAGTCTCAGTTCTTCTGTGATACTGTTTATGGCGATCAAAAAGAGAGTTGGACTGATAACTGATCCTTGTGGTGTGCCGTTTTGAATTCTGTGCTCTTTAGATAAAATACCATTTGCTCTCACTTGTATAGTTCGATTATCGAGAAAGTTTTTAATAAATGCGAGCATATTTCCTTGTATGTTCCAGTCCGACATCTGTTTGAGGATCAAGTAACGCCACGCTCTATCAAAGGCTTGCTCTAAGTCTAGGAGTATTGCTATGAGTTTCTGATCGTTTTGGAAGGCTACTCTTATATTGTTCTCTAGTCGTACAAGTATGTCTAATGTTGAGCGGTTATTTCTGAAAGCGTATTGGCGTTGGCTCAAAAATTTTTCTTTCTCAAGGTACCAAAGCAGTCTTTTATTCAATATTTTTTCCAAAATTTTGCAGGTTGAGCAGGTCAGTGAAATTGGCCGGTATGAGGAGGGTTCATTCTTTGGTTTGTTAGGTTTTACGATCGGAATAACTATTGCATTTGACCATTTCTTTGGGAATGTTTGCGATCTCAAAATGAAGTTGAAAATGTCGATGAGTAGGAGTTTTCCTTTTTTGCTGACGTTTTGTATAAAAATATGAGGAATGTCATCTGGCCCTGCAGCGTGACTCTTCGAAGGTTTAAGTGCGTTGTTTAGTTCTTGTAGTGATATGTCGCTGTTTAAAGGTTCGTCATTGTTTATTATGTGAATAGTATTTTCTTCTGCGTGATTTTTAAATTGTATGAAGTTTGCGTCATAGTGATCATTTTTTGAATTATTTTCATAATGTTGTGCTAATATTTCTGCGATTTCATCCGGGAAGAATCTCTATTTTGGTTGTACTTCAGTGTATTAATCTCATAGAACGTGTTTGATCCTTTCAATTTTCTTATTTTGTTCCATATTGTACTGGGTGGGGTTTGGGAGTTAATTGAAGAAATATAGTTGGACCATGATTCCTTTTACTTTTCTTTATGTGATATCTGGCTATGGCTCTCAATTTCTTGAAATTTTCTAAATTTTCAGGTGTTCCGTGTTTTTTCAATCTGTTGAATGCTGTCTTAGCTTTGCGTATTGCGTTCTTGACTGTTTCGTTCCACCATGGAACAGGTGCTCTTTTCAGTTGGCCGGTTTTCCCTATGGAGTTGTAAGCTGCAGTGAGAATAATGTCGTTGAAGTCCGATAGTGATTTGTTCACGTCATCTGAGATTGTATATTGGTTAAGTGCTTCGTCTGTTGTATCTTGATATTTTTTCCAGTTTGCGTGTTTGATTTTTCATGATGCTATTGGCTCGCTTTTGCTTTTGAAGTCATTCGTGTGATGAATTGTGATCGGAAAATGATCGCTTGAATAGAGGGTTTCTAAAAAAATCACATAGCGATAGGTCGATGGATGAGAAGGTCCCTTGGTAGGCATTGAAGTGTGTTTGTGATCCATCATTTAGAACTATGAGGTTATTGTTATCGAATATAGTTTCAAACTCTTTTCCTTCTCTACTCAGATTATTTGAACCCCAAGATGGGTTATGTGAATTGAAGTCTCCTATTATTATTCTTGGGATCGGTATTTGTTTTATCAGGATGTCAAGTTCATTTATATCAATTTGCTGAGGATGTGGAATGTAGATGTTGCAAATATTTATTTTTGTTTGATCTGAAACTGTGATGGCGATGGCCTCAAGTTGGGTTGTCAACGGTATTTCTTTAACTTCAATGTTGTTTTTTACGAGAAGAGCCAGTCCACCACTTGCACGCTGTTGGCCGTGTCTATCCTTCTGAAATGATTGATAGTTCTTCATTGTGATACTTTGGTTTTTGGTGTGTGTTTCTTGAATGGCAATAATTTTGGGCGAGTATTCGTTTATGAGTAAATCTAACATATTTTTGTTATGAAAGAACCCATTAAGGTTCCATTGTAAAATGAATGTACTTAACATTATTATTTATTTATAAAACAAATTTCAATCTTCGGGTTCTTTGTCTGTTTCGTCCTCTGAAGTTATAGGAATTTCCTCATCTTTTGAGCTTGTTAGAGTGTTAATTATCCTGGTGATCTTGTTCTTCACGGTTCTTTCTGCAAATGGTCGGAGGTCTTTCAACATTTTTGTCAGGCTGGGTAGGTCCTGGGTATAGTTTTTGGCTAAATTAATTACATTTTTCAGAGGGGTTGAGTTTTCTAGGAAGTCTCGTAGTTCATTTGCATTGAGTGTATATGGGGGTGTTTTGTTGGGTATTATTTCTTCTAATTTTTCATATGTTTTCTTGTCATTTTTCGGTTTTTTTAGGGGTTTTCTGGTTGGTACGGTGAAAAGGTTGGAATCCTCTGTGTTTTCGCGTATTTCAGGTGATTGTGAAATTTGTCTTTTTGGTGCTTTTGACTGTTTATGTTGGTCTGGTCTGTCGTTATTTGTGAAGAGTTCGGTGTTAGTAATATTCGGTTGATTCTGGTTGGTTTCTGGTTGTATCTGGATATCCATTCCTTGTTGTTCCGCATATCTTCCGATGTTGGTGGTAGGGGTGTCATTTGATTTCATTGAAGATCCTTCTTGTTCCTTGCAATTCGAGTCGTCATGTCCAATAGATCTGCATTTTGAGCAATTCAGACCTTCAACTGACAGGAATAATCTGTAAGATGTGTCGTCGTGTGAAATGACTAGTGAATCGGGTATTGAGAATCTATTATTTGGATTCAAATAAATCTGCCTTCGGAAACGGAGAACATGAGAAAATTCATTTTCAGTTGATCCAATCTTGAGGAAGGTCAGTTTGGATACAGCAATCAGTCCCAGGACTGCAAGTTCGTGTTCTATAATATGATGGGGGATTGAGGGACTGACATTTGATATGACGAGTCGGTGTGCAGGTGTGATAAGCCTCCTTATTTCCGTTTCAGTTCCATTAACAGTTATTGTTTTGTATTTTTTCATTATTCCTTCAACGATAGGGGGTTCGTGAAATAAACACAGATCCTATTATTTGAAATCTTAGATGCGAAAATCACGTTTTTGGGTGGAGTGATAGTTTCAATAGCTTTTAGGTAATCGTTTATTTTGGTATCATCTATGCCGTTTATAATGATTGCTTGTTTTTTGGTAGGAAACTTGAATGAGTCAGTGGCAGCGGCATTTGAGTATGATTGTGATGAGGTGAGGTTTGGTGATTGTGAGTTGTGAGCAGTAGATGAAGACATGGTTGATTCTGATTTAAATACAGTTCTGTGTTGGTCCACGCAGAAAACGCGTTACCGGTGTATGTGCCGGTCTTATCTGATGAAATTTTCACCAGCTGGTATTGGCGATACTGTACGGTTATGTTTCAGAATTATGAAAACTGTTTGAAAAATTGTAAGTACTTGCTGTTTTAGCGATGAAAATATCCACACTATCCAGACTGAGAATAGCACTTTGTAGGAAAACTATTTCAGAACACTTTTTCGGCGATTTAAAACTCTTAGGCGAGATTTTCCGGGAGCTTCGCAGAATCGATGTTGATTCGATATTGGTCAGGACCGGAATCCTTCACTTTTAAAGTTACTTTAAAATTGGAGATTCCTAAAGTATTGTATACAAATATACTTTTCGAATTACTATGAACTGAGAAATTCATAAAGTAGTGCATACGAATTTACCTTTAAAGTTACTTCAAGTCTACCTTTGAAATTAATATAAATTGAGATATTCATAAAATAATGCATATAAATTCACTATTAGACTTACTTCAAGTAAAGAGATTCTTAAAGTAATGTAACAACTAAACTTCAGAAATTACTAAAAGTTGAGATATTCATGACATAATGAATATAAATTTACATATAAAGTTACTTCAACTTGGTTGATTCATAGAGTATTGTATACAAATCTACCGCTAAAATTACTTCAAGTTAAGATATTCATAGAGTAATGCATATAAATTCACTCTTAGAGTTACTTTAAGTTGAGAGATTCTTGAAAAATGTTCACAAATAAACTTCTGAAATTACTAAAAGTTGAGATATTCATAAAGTAATGCATATAAACTTAACTTTGAAGTTGCTTTAAGTTGGGAGATTCCTTAAATAATGTATAAAAATCTGCCTTTGAAATTGAGTAAAATTGCTAGGTTCATGACGTAATGCATATAAATTTACCCTCAAAGTTACTTTGAGTTTGAAGTTTCTTAAAGTAGTGTATACTAATCTACCTTCAAAATTAATATGAATTGAGATATTCATAAATTAATGCATATAAAAACGTTTAAAGTTACTTCAACTTGGGAGATTCTTAAAGTAATGCAAGCAAATCTACCTTTAAAATTACTAAAAGTTGAGATATTCATGGAGTAATGCATATAAAATTTACCCTCCAAGTTTCTTCAAGTTTGGAGTTTCTTCAAATAATGTACACCAATCTACCTTCAAAATACCATGAATTGAGATATTCATAAATAATGCATATGAATTTACCTTCTAAGTTACTTCAAGTTGGTAGATTCTCAAGGTGGAAATCTACCTTTAAAATTAATCTTAATTGAGATATTCATATAAATTTACCTTTAAAGTTACTTTAAGTTTGAAGATTCTTAAAGTAGTGTATACCAATCTACCTTCAAAATTACCATGAATAGAGATATTCATAAAGTAATGCATATGAATTTACTTTTAAAGTTTTTTCAAGTTGGGAGATACTTAAAGTTATGTATGCAGATCTACCTTTACAACTAATATAAATTGAGATATTAATAATGTAATGCATAGGAATTTACATTTACAGCTACTTTGAGTTTAGAGTTTCTTGAAGTAATGTACACCAATCTACCTTCAAAATTACCATGAATTGAGATATTCATAAAGTAATCCGTATGAATTTACATTTAAAGTTACTTCAAGTTGAGAGATTCTTAAAGTTTTGTATACAGATCTACCATTGAAATTGCTTGAAGTTGAGATATTATTTAAGCAATGCATTAAAAATACTTTTGAAGTTACTTTAAGTTGGGTGATTCTTGAGGTATTGTAGACAACTCTGCTTACTATGAATTGAGATATGCATAGATTAATTTATATGGATTTACCCTTAATGTTACTTTAATTTGAGATTCTTACAGTATTGTATACAATTCTACCTTTAAATTTACTGTCAATTGAGATATTCATAAAGTATTGCATTTAAATTCACCTTTGAAGTTATTTTAAGTTGGGAGATTCATGACGTAATGCATGTAAATTTACCTTTAAAGCTACTTCAAATAGAATGATTCTTAAGGTAATATATACAAATCTTCCGCTAAAATTACTTCAAGTTGAAATACTCATAAAGTAATGCTTATAAATTCACTTTACTTTAAGTTGGGAGATTCTCAGAGTAATGTACACAAATAAACTCCTGAAATTACTATAATTTGAGATATTTATGAAAAAAGCGTAAAATTTTCCTTTAAATCTACTTCAAGGTTGGAGATTCTTAAAAAATGTATACAAATCTACCTTTAAAATCAATTCGAGTTGCGAGTTTCAGGACGTAATGCATATAAATTTACCTTTAAAAATACTTTAAGTTTGAAGTTTCCTAAAGTAGTTTAAACCAATCTACCTTTAAAATTACTATGAATTGAGATATTCATAAATTATTGCATATGAATTTACTATTCAAGTTACTTCAGGTTGGGAGATTCTTAAAGTATGCAAATCTACCTTTATAACTAATATAATTTGAGATATTCATAATGTAATGCATATGAATTTACATTTAGAGCTACTTTTAGTTTGGAGTTTCTTAAAGTAATGTATACCAATCTACCATCAAAATTACTATGAATTGAGGTATTCATAAAGTAATGCATATGACTTTACCTTTAAAGTTACTTCAAGTTGGTAGATTCTCAAGGTAAAGTATGTAAATTTACCTTTAAAATTTATCTAAATTGAGATATTCATAAAATAATTCATATGAATTTACGTTTGAAGTTACTTCAAATTGTGAGATTCTTAAAGTTTTGTATACAGATCTACCTTTAAAATTGGTTCAAGTTGAGATATTCATTAAGCAATGCATTTAAAAATACTTTGAAAGGTACTTGAAATTGGGAAATTCTTAAGGTATTGTAAACAAATCTACCTATAATATTACTGTCAATTGAGATATTCATATAGTAATGCATTTAAATTCACCTTTAAAGTTACCTTAAGTTGGGAGATTTCTATAATATTGTGTAAAAATATACCTTTGAAATCAATCTAAGTTGCGAGATTCATGATGTCATGCATATAAACATAACTTTAAAGGTACTTCATGTTGAGAGATTCTTGGAGTAATGTATCCAAATCTACTGCTAAAATTACATTGAGTTGAGATATTCATAAAGTTATCCATATAAATTCACTTTCAGAGTTACTTCAAGTAGAGAGATTCTTAAAGTAATGTAACAACTAAACTTCTGAATTAACTAAATATTGAGATATTCATGACGTAATGCATATAAATTTACCTATAAAGGTACCTCAACTTGGTTGATTCATAAAGTAATGTAAACAAATCTACTGCTAAAATTAATTTCAAGTTGAGCTATTCATAAAGTAATGCATATAAATTCACTTTCAGAGTTACTTTAAGTTGAGAGATCCTTGAAGTAATGTATACAAATGAACTTCTGAAATTACAGAAAGTCGAGATATTTATAAATTAGTGCTTATAAATTTACCTTTAAAATGACTTCAAGTTGGGAGATTCCTAAAATAACATTATACAAATCTACCTTTAAAATTCAGTAAAATTGCTAGATTCATGACGTAAAGCATATAAATTTACCCTTGAAAGTACTTTGAGTTTGAAGTTTCTTAAAGTAGTTTATACCAATCTACCTTCAAAATTACCATGAATTGAGATATTCATAAATTAATGCATATGAATTTACATTTAATGTTACTTCTAGTTGGGAGATTCTCAAAGTAATGTATGCAAATCTACCTTCAAAACTAATATAAATTGTGATATTCATAAAGTATGCATATGAATTTACTTTTAAAATTACTTCAACTTGGGAGATTCTCAAAGTAGTGTAAGCAAATCTACCTTTAAAATTACTATAAGTTGAGATATTCATGGACTAATGCATATAAAAGTTACCCATTAATATACTTTAAGATTGGAGTTTCTTAAAGTAATGTACACCAATCTACCTTCAAAAAACCATGAATTGAGATATTCATGAAGTAATGCATATGAGTTTACCTTTAAAGTTACTTCAAGTTAGTAAATTCTCAAGGTAATGTATGCAAAAAATATTTTCAAAATTACTTTAAGTTGGGAGATTCTTATGGTATTGTAAACAACTCTACCTGTAATATTACTGTCAATTGAGATATTCATAGAGTTATGCATTTAAACTCACCTTTTAAGTTAAGAGATTCCTAAAATAATGTATGAAAATCTACCTTTGGAATTATCTTGAGCTGCGAGATTCACAACGTAATGCATATGAATTTACTTTAAAAGGTACGTCAAGTTGAGAGATTCAAGAAGTAATGTATACAAATTTACTGCTAAAATTATATTAAGTCGAGATACTCATAAAGTAATGCATATTAATTCACTTTTAGAGTTACTTCAAGTTGAGAGATTCTTGTAGTAATGTATACAAATAAACTTCTGAAATTACTATTAGTTGAGATATTTATAAAGTAATGCATATAAATTTACCTTTAAAGTTACTTCAAGTTGAGAGATTCCTAAAATAATGTATACAAATCTACCTTTAAAATTAATTGAAGTTGCGAGATTCATGACGTAATGCATATAATGTTTCCTTTAAACTCACTTCAAGTTAGTAGATTCTCAAGGTACTGTATGCAAAAAATATATTCAAAATTACTTTAAGTTGGGAGATTCTTATGGTATTGTGAACAAATCTAGCTATAATATTATTGTCAATTGAGATATTCATAGCATTATGCATTTAAACTCACATTTAAGATTAAGACATTCCTAAAATAATGTATAAAAATCTACCCTTGAAATTATCTTAAGTTGCGAGATTCATGACGTAATGCATATGAATTTACCTTCAAAGGTACGTCAAGTTGAGAGATTCTAGAAGTAATGTATACAAATCTACTGCTGAAATTACATTAAGTTGAGATACTCATAAAGTAATGCATATAAATTCACTTTTAGAAGTACTTCAAGTTGAGAGATTCTTGAAGTGATGTATACAAATAATCTCCTGAAATTACTATTAGTTGAGATATTTATAAAGAAATGCATATAAATTTACCTTTAACGTTACTTCAAGTTGGGAGATTCCTAAAATAATGTTTACAAATCTACCTTTGAAATTAATTTAATTTGCGAGATTCATGACGTAATGCATATAATTCACTTCTGAAGGTACTTCAAATAGAAAGTTTCTTGAAGTAATGTATACGAATCTACCGCTAAAATTACTTTAAGTTGAGATATTCATAAAGTAATGCATATAAATTCAGTATTAGAGTTACTTTAAGTTGAGAGATACTTAGAGTAATGTATACAAATAAACTTCTGAAATTACTATTAGTTGAGATATTTATAAAGTAATGCATATAAATTTATCTTTAACGTTACTTCAAGTTGGGAGATTCCTAAAATAATGTATACAAATCTTCCTTTAAAACTAATTGAAGTTTCGAGATTCATGACGTAATGCATATAATGTTTCCTTTAAAGTTACTTCAAGTTGAGTTGTCATAAATTAGTGTATACAAATCTACCGCTAAAATTACTTCAAGTTGAGATATTCATAAAGTAATCCACATAAATTCACTTTCAGAGTTACTTTAAGTTGGGACATTCTTAAAGTAATATATAGAAATGAACTTCTGAAATTACTAAAAGTTGAGATATTTATAAAGTGATGCATATAAGCTTACCTTTTAAGTTACTTCAACTTGGGAGTTTCCTAAAATAATGTTTACAAATCTACCTTTGAAATTAATTTAATTTGCGAGATTCACGACGTAATGCATTTAAATTTACTTTTGAAGGTACTTCAAATAGAAAGTTTCTTAAAGTAATGTATACGAATCTACCGCGTAGATTACTTTAAGTTGAGATATTCATAAAAAGTGCATATAAATTCACTTTTAGAGTTACTTTAAGTTGAGAGATACTTAGAGTCATGTACACAAATAAACTTCTGAAATTACTATTAGTTGAGATATTCATAAAGTAATGCATATAAATTTACCTTTAACGTTACTTCAAGTTGGGAGATTCCTAAAATAATGTATACAAATCTACCTTTAAAATTAATTGAAGTTGCGAAATTCATGACGTAATGCATATAATGTTTCCTTTAAAGTTACTTCAAGATGAGTTGTCATAAAATAATGTATACAAATCTACCGCTAAAATTACTTTAAGTTGAGATATTCATAAAGTAATGCATATAAATTCACTTTTAGAGTTACTTCAAGATGAGAGATTCTTGAAGTAATGTATACAAATAAACTTCTGAAACTACTAAAAGTTGAAATATTTAAAAAGTACTGCATATCAATTTACCTTTAAATTTCTTCAAGTTAGTTGGTTGATTCTCAAACTAATGTATTCAAATCTACCTTCAAAATTACAATAAAAGGAGATATTCATAAAGTAATTCATATAAATTAACTTTTCAAGTTACTCGAAGTTCAGAGATTCCTGAAGTAATGTATACAAATCTACCTTTATATTTACTTAAAATGGGACATTCATAAATTAATGGATATAAATTTACCAATTAAGTAACTTCAAGTTGAGATTTACTTGAAGTAATTTATACAAATTTATCTTCAAAATTACTATAAGTTGAGATATTCATAGAGTAATGCATATAAATTTAACTTCAAAGTTACTCTAGGTTAGGAGATTCTTAAAGTTATGTATACAAACCCACCTTTAAAATTACCATAAATGAGATGTAAATAAAGTAAAAAAATATGTGACTTATTCATAGAGTAATGCATATAAATTTACCCTTAAAATTACTTGAAGTTGGCAGATTCTCAAAGTAATATATGCAAATCTACCCTTAAAATTACTATAAGTTGAGATAGTGGTAGAGTAATGCATATAAATTTACCCTTAAAGTTACTTTGAGTTTGGAGTGTCTTAAAGTAGTGTATAACAATCTACATTCAAATTTACTATAAATTGAGATATTCATAAAATACTGCATATAAACTTACCTTTAAAGTTGTTTTAAGCTGGGAGTTTAATAAAATAATGTTTACAAATCTACCTTTGGAATTAATTTGAGTTGCGAGATTCATGTTGTAATGCATATAAATTCACTTTTAGAGTTACTTTAAGTTTGAACATTCCTAAAGTAATGTATACAATTCTACTTTTCAAAATACTATGAATTGAGATATTCATAAAGTAATGCATATGAATTTACCGGTAAAGTTACTTCAAACTGGGAGAATCTCAAAGTAATGTATGCAAATCTACCTTTAAAATTAATATAAATTGAGATATTCATAAAATAATTCATATGAATTTACCATTGAAGTTACTTTAAGTTGAGAGATTCTCAAAGTTTTTATAAAGATCTACCTTTAAAATTGATTGAATTTGAGATATTCCTTAAGCAATACATTTAAAAATACTATTAAAGTTACTTTTAGTTGGGAGATTCCTAAAGTAATGTATGCAAATCTACCTTTAAAATTACTATAAGTTGAGATATTCGTAGAGTAATGCATATAAATCTACCCTAAAAGTTACTTTGAGTTTGGAGTTTCTTAAAGTAAAGTATAACAATCTACCTTCAAATTTACTATGAATTAAAATTGAAGTATTGTATACAGATCTACCTTTAAAATTGCTTGAAGTTGAGATATTCATTAGGCAATGCATATAAATATACTTTTAAAATTACTTCAAGTTGAGAGATTCTTAGGGTAATGTAGACAACTCTGCTTTTAAAATTACTATAAATTGAGAGACGCATAAATTAATTCATATGGATTTACCTTTAATGTTTCTTTAAGTTGGGAGATTCTTACAGTATTATATACAATTCTACCTTTAAAATTATTGTCAATTGAGATATTCATAAAGAATTGCATTTAAATTCACCTTTAAAGAGTTATTTTAAATTGGGAGATTCATGACGTAGTGCATGTGAATTTACCTTTAAAGCTACTTCAAATAGAAAGATTCTTAATGTAATGTACACAAATCTACCGCTAAAATTACTTTAAGTTGAGATATTCATAAAGTAATGCATATAAATTCACTTTTAGAAATACTTTAAGTTGAGAGATTCTCAAAGTGATGTACTGAAATAAACTTCTTAGATTACTATAAGTTGAAATATTTATAAAATAATGCGTTTAAATTCACCTTCAAAGTTACTTCAAGCTTGGAGATTCCTAAAATAATGTATACAAATCTACCTTTAAAATTAATTCAAGTTGCGAGATTCATGACGTAATGCATATAAATTTAATAATAAAAACAATTACTGTGTTTTAAGGAATTTTACTTAATAATTGCGATTCGTTACGCGTTTCACTACACCGTAGCTTCTTCAGACGAATGATTATGCAGAAAATGTAAGTGAGAATATAACGATAAATGTTCTTGAGTAATTAAAAGCTTATTGGTCACCTCCTCCTAAGTGGTTATTTATGACAGGTATATCCAATAAAATTAAGGAATAGATTGCTCCCGAAAAGATTCAATAGAGGTGAAGGGCTTAAATCGACTTGTTCATTGATGAGTCTACCTGAGTGTTTGTATTTATTTATTTCTGAAGTTTCCCAAAGATCTAACTTCCAATATTTATTATCTGTATGCAAAATTTCAAACTGTGGGTCGAAAGAATGATTATTTTCTAAGAGATGATTCGCGTAATTTGAATCTGATTTTTATTTGAAAAACTGCGTTTATGTTCCGATATTCTAATATTAAAATTTCTATGTGTTCTACCAATGTAGAAATTATCACAGTCATTGCAATTCAATCTATAAACACCTGATTTATTGTTTTTACCTGGTTTGGTTTTATTATTTTTATATATTTGCCTGAATTATTATTAGTTTGGAAAGCTATGTTGAAATTATTGCTACTTAAGAATGATTTCAGTTTCTCACTTGTAATGCCCTTGTAGGTTAAGGTGTTGAATTTTGTTTCAATTTATCGACAGGGTAAACTTCATTCAATGCGATTATACTTTGTTTTTTATTTAAAATATGATTTATTAGTTTGGGATTGTAACCATTATTTTTGGCTATTTGTTTAATCAAATTTAGTTCTTTGTTGAAATTTTCTGGTGATAGCGGGATGTTAATCAATCTATGAATAAAACTATTGAATGCTGACATTTTATGTTGATATGGATGACACGACGAGTTATGTATTATAATATCTGTATGTGACGGCTTATGGTAAATTGCGAAAACATGTTTTCCATTTTCATTCGAAATTGTTACGTCTAAGAAATTTATCGAATTATTGCTTTCTATTTCGGTTGTGAATGCAATTTTGGATGTAATGAATTTATATGATTTTCGAAAATTTTAACTGTCTATCTGTTCCTGTGAAGCAAATAATGATATCGTCTACATAGCGATACCAGTATAAACAATATTTACTGAGTGGATGATTATGAATTACTTTTCTAAGTTATTCATAAAAATTTCTGCTAACAAAAGACTCAACGGATTGCCCATAATCAAGTCTTCAATAGTATAATATTTGTAATTGAAATGGAAATAATTTTGATCTAAACAAATTTTTAATAATGAAAGAATATCCGATTTAATGATAGTATTGACATGATTCCTTTCTAATAATTCTTCAACTAAGTAATACGTATCTTTTGGAGGAATGTTGGGAAATAGATTCTTAACATTGAAAGAAATAAGTTTGGAATTAGGTGGTATAGTGGTATCTTTGATATTGGCAATAAGTTCGTATGAATTTTTGACCGAAAATTCAGATTTAAAATTGCAATGTTTTATTAGCAAGTCGTTGAGGAATTTTGAAAATTTGAACGAAGGTGCCGTTACATAATAAACAACAGGTCTAATAGGGTAATTAGGTTTATGAAGTTTTATCAACGAATATAATTCGGGGGATTGTGGATTGGAGTTAATGAATTTATATTTTTCTTGGTCTGTAATTAATGATTTTGCTGTCGAAATTATGTTTTTAACAACTTTCTGAAATTTTGCGGTAGGATCCTTAGTTGATGTTATATAGTTTCCGGCTGTTAAGAATTCTTCAGTTTTAGAAATATAATCGGTTTTACTAATCGAAATGACGGTGTTACCTTTATCTGCTTTAGTGAATACTAAATCGTTCTTGGTACTATTTTCACGAATTGTTCTCATTATCTTATAATCGGAATTGCAATGAGGTGATAATTTCGAAAAGTCTTCTTTGATGAAATATTATCTTTGGAGTTTTTGAGAATAATTTCGGAGTCTATGCCTAACTGTTCAAAATTAGTTTCCGATTATAAGATAATAAGAACAATTCGTGAAAATAGTACCAAGAACGATTTAGTATTCACTAAAGCAGATAAAGGTAACACCGTCATTGCGATTAGTAAAACCGATTATATTTCTAAAACTGAAGAATTCTTAACAGCCGGAAACTATATAACATCAACTAAGGATCCTACCGCAAAATTTCAGAAAGTTGTTAAAAACATAATTTCGACAGCAAAATCATTAATTACAGACCAAGAAAAATATAAATTCATTAACTCCAATCCACAATCCCCCGAATTATATTCGTTGATAAAACTTCATAAACCTAATTACCCTATTAGACCTGTTGTTTATTATGTAACGGCACCTTCGTTCAAACTTTCAAAATTCCTCAACGACTTGCTAATAAAACATTGCAATTTTAAATCTGAATTTTCGGTCAAAAATTCATACGAACTTATTGCCAACATCAAAGATACCACTATACCACCTAATTCCAAAATTAAATCAGATATTCTTTCATTATTAAAAATTTGTTTAGATCAAAATTATTTCCATTTCAATTACAAATATTATACTATTGAAGACGGCTTGATTATGGGCAATCCGTTGAGTCCTTTGTTAGCAGACATTTTTATGAATAACTTAGAGAAAGTGATTCATAATCATCCACTCAGTAAATATTGTTTATACTGGTATCGCTATGTAGACGATATCATTATTTGCTTCACAGGAACAGATAGACAGTTAAAAATTTTCGAAAATCATATAAATTCATTACATCCAAAAATTGCATTCACAACCGAAATAGAAAGCAATAATTCGATAAATTTCTTAGACGTAACAACTTCGAATGAAAATGGAAAACATGTTTTCGCAATTTACCATAAGCCGTCACATACAGATATTATAATACATAACTCGTCGTGTCATCCATATCAACATAAAATGTCAGCATTCAATAGTTTTATTTATAGATTGATTAACATCCCGCTATCACCAGAAAATTTCAACAAAGAACTAAATTTGATTAAACAAATAGCCAAAAATAATGGTTACAATCCCAAACTAATAAATAATATTTTAAATAAAAACAAAGTAGAATCGCATTGAATGAAGTTTACCCTGTCGATAAATTGAAACAAAAATTCAACACCTTAACCTACGTTGGCATTACAAGCGAGAAACTGAAATCATTCTTAAGTAGCAATAATTTCAACATAGCTTTTCAAACTAATAATAATTTAGGCAAATATATAAAAATAATAAAACCAAACCAGGTAAAAACAATAAATCAGGTGTTTATAGATTGAATTGCAATGACTGTGATAATTTCTACATTGGTAGAACACATAGAAATTTTAATATTAGAATATCGGAACATAAACGCAGTTTTTCAAATAAAAATCAGATTCAAATTACGCGAATCATCTCTTAGAAAATAATCATTCTTTCGACCCACAGTTTGAAATTTTGCATACAGATAATAAATATTGGAAGGTAGATCTTTGGGAAACTTTAGAAATAAATAAATACAAACACTCAGGTAGACTCATCAATGAACGAGTCGATTTAAGCCCTTCACCTCTATTGAATCTTTTCGGGGAGCAATCTATTCCTTAATTTTATTGGATATACCTGTCATAAATAACCACTTAGGAGGAGGTGACCAATAAGCTTTTAATTACTCAAGAACATTTATAGTTATATTCTCATTTACATTTTTCTGCATAATCATTCGTCTGAAGAAGCTACGGTGTAGTGAAACGCGTTACGAATCGCAATTATTAAGTAAAATTCCTCAAAACACAGTACTTGTTTTTATTATTGATAATGGAATTTTACCAAGTAAAAGCCTCCCAAATTCAAACATATAAATTTACCTTTAAAATTTCTTCAAGTTGAGTGTTTCTTAAAGTAATGTATACAAATCTACCGCTGAAATTACTTTAAGTTAAGATATTCATAAAATAATGCATATAAATTCACTATTAGAGTTATTTTAAGTTGGGAAATTCTTGAAGTAATGTATACAAATAAACTTCTGAAAATACTAAAATTGAGATATTCACAAAGTAATGCACATAAACTTACCTTTAAAGTGACTTCAACTTGGGAGATTCCCAAAATAATGTTCACAAATCTACCCTTGAAATTAATTTAAGTTGCGAGATTCATGACGTACTGTATATAAATTTACTTTAGAAGGTACTTCGAGTTGAGAGATTCCTGAAGTAATGAATACAAATCTACAGCTAAAATTACCCTAAGTTGAGATATTCATAAAGTAATGCATATAAATTCACTTTTAGAGTAACTTCAAGATGAGAGATTCTTGAAGTAATGTATTTGAATCTTTTTAAAATTACTATAAATTGAATTATTCATAAAGTAATGCATATGAATTTACCTTTAAAGTTACTTCAAGTTGGGAGATTCTCAAAGTAATGTATGCAAATCTACCTTTAAAATTGATATAAATTGGGATATTCATAAGATAGTGCATATGAATTTACGTTTAATGCATATGAATTTACCTTTAAAAATACTTGACGTTGAGAGATTCTTAAAGTAATGTATACAAATAAACTTCTGAAATTACTTGAAGTTGAGATATTTATAAAGTAATGCTTATAAATTTACCTTTAAAATTACTTCAAGTTGGGAGTTTTCTAAAATAATATCATAGAAATCTACCTTTAAAATTACGAAAAGTAGCTAGATTCATGACGTAATGCATATAAATTTACCTTTAAAGATACTTTATGTTTGAAGTTTCCTAAAGTAGTGTAAACCAATCTACCTTAAAAATTGCTATGAATTGAGATATTCATAAATTATTGCATATGAATTTACTTTTCAAGTTACTTCAGGTTGGGACATTCTTAAAGTAATGTATGCAAATCTACCCTTAAAACTAATATAATTTGAGATATTCATAATTTAATGCATATGAATTTACATTTAGAGCTACTTTTAGTTTGGAGTTTCTTAAAGTAATGTGTACCAATCTACCATCAAATTTACTATGAATTGAGGTTTTCATAAAGTAATGCATATGAATTTACCTTTAAAGTTACTTCAAGTTGGTAGATTCTCAAGGTAAAGTATGCAAATCTACCTTTAAAATTAATATAAATTGAGATATTCATAAAATAATGCATATGAAATTACGTTTGAAGTTACTTCAAGTTGTGAGATTCTTAAAGTATTGTAAACAAATCTACCTATTTTATTACTGTCAATTGAGATATTCATAAAGTAATGCATTTAAATTCACCTTAAAAGTTACCTTAAGTTGGGAGATTCCTAAAATATCGTATAAAAATATACCTTTGAAATTAATTTAAGTTGCGAGATTCATGACGTAATGCATATAAATCTACCTTTAAAGGTACTTCATGTTGAGAGATTCTTGGAGGAATGTATAAAAATCTACTGCTAAAATTACATTAAGTTGAGATGTTCATAAAGTAAGGCATATAAATTCACTTTTAGAGTTACTTCAAATTGAGAGATTCTTAAAATAATGTATACAATAATCTACTGAAATTACTTAATGTTGATATATTCATAAAGTAATGCATATAAACTTACCTTCAAAGTTGCTTTAATTTGGGAGTTTAATAAAAATGTTTACAAATCTACCTTTGAAATTAATATTAATTGAGATATTCATAAAATAATGCATATGAGTTTATGTTTGAAGTTACTTCAAGTTGTGAGATTCTTAAAGTATTGTAAACAAATCTACCTATTTTATTACTGTCAATTGAGATATTCATAAAGTAATGCATTCAAATTCACCTTAAAAGTTACCTTAAGTTGGGAGATTCCTAAAATATCGTATAAAAATATACCTTTGGATTTAATTTAAGTTGCGAGATTCATGACGTAATGCATATAAATCTACCTTTAAAGGTACTTCATGTTGAGAGATTCTTGGAGGAATGTATACAAATCTACTGCTAAAATTACATTAAGTTGAGATATTCATAAAGTAAGGCATATAAAATCACTTTTAGAGTTACTTCAAGTTGAGAGATTCTTAAAATAATGTTTACAATAAACTTCTGAAATTACTTAATGTTGAGATATTCATAAAGTAATGCATATAAACTTACCTTCAAAGTTGCTTTAATTTGGGAGTTTAATAAAAATGTTTACAAATCTACCTTTGAAATTAATTTAAATTGCGAGATTCATGTTGTAATGCATATAAATTATATAATTCAAGTTGGTTGATTCTTAAAGTAATGTATACAAATCTACCGCTAAAATAACTTTAAGTTAAGATATTCATAAAGTAATTCATATAAATTCACTTTCAGAGTTACTTTAAGTATAGAGATTCTTAAAGTAATGTATACAAATCTACTTTTTAAATTACTATGAATTGAGATATTCATAAAGTATTGCATATGATTTTACCTTTAAAATTACTTCAAGTTGGGAGATTCTCAAAGTAATGTATGCAAATCTAACTTTGAAATTAATATAAATTGAGATATTCATATGATAATGCGTATGAATTTACCTTCGAAGTTACTTTAAGTTGTGAGATTCTTAAATTTTTGTATACAGATCTACCTTTAAAATTGCTTGAAGTTGAGATATTCATTAAGCAATGCATTTAAAAATACTTTTAAAGTTACTTTATGTTGGGAGATTATCAAGGTATAGTAAACAAATCTACCTATAATATTACTGTCAATTGAGATATTCATAAAGAAATGCAAATGAATTCACTTTTAGAGTTACTTTAAGTTGGGACATTCTTAAAGTAATGTATACAAATAAACTTCTGAAATTACTAAAAGCTGAGATATTCATAAAGTAATGCATATAAACTTACCTTTAGAGTTACTTCAACTTGGGACATTCCTAAAATAATGTTTACAAATCTACCTTTGAAATTAATTCAATTTGCGAGATTCATGACGTAATGCATATAAGTTTACTTTTGAAGGTACTTCAAATAGAAAGTTCCTTAAAGTAATGTATACAAATCAACCACTAAAATTACTTTAAGTTAAGATATTCATAAAGTAATATATAAATTCACTTTTAGAGTTACTTCAATTTGAGAGATTCTTGAAGTAATGTATACAAATAAACTTCTGAAACTACTAAAAATGAGATATTTATAAAGTAATGCATATAAATTTACCTTTTAAGTTGCTTCAAATTGGTTGATTCTTAAACTAATGTATACAAATCTACCTTCAAAAATACAATAAGTTGAGATATTCATAAAGTAGTTCATATAACTCAACTTTTCAAGTTACGCTAAGTTGAGAGATTCCTAAAGTAATGTATACAAATCAACCTTTAAATTTACTTTAAAATGGGATATTCATAAATTAATGCATATACATTTACCATTTTAGTTACTTCAAGTTGAGATTTACTTGAAATAACTTATACCAATCTAGCTTCAAAATTACTATAAAATGAGATATTCTTAGAGTAATGCATATAAATTCATATTTGAAGTTACTTTGAGTTGAGATATTCCTGAAGTAATGCATGTTAATTCACCCTTCAAGTTACTTTGAGTTAGGAGATTCTCAAAGAAGTGTATTCAAAAGTACCTTCAAAATTATTATGAATTGGGATATTCATGAAGTAATACATATAAATTTAAATTTGAAGTTGAGAGATTTTTGAAGTAATGTATACAAATCTATCTTTAATATTACTTTAAGTTGAGATATTCTTAAAGTGATGCTTATAAATTTACCTTTTAAAGTTTTTTCAAGTTGGGAGATTCACAAAGTAATGTATACAAATCTACCATAAAATTACTCACCCTTACCATATTGATGAGGCAATGCATATAAATATACCTTTAAAATTACTTTGATTTGAGAGTTTTCATAAGTGATGTATAAATCTTACCTTTCAAATAACTTTATATTGAGAGATTCTTAATGTAATGTATACAACTCTAGCCTCAAAATTAATATAAGTTGAGATATTCATAAAGTAATTCATATGAATTTACCTTTAAAGTAACCTTAAGTTGAGAGATTCTTAAAGTAATGTATACAAATCTACCTTTGAATTTACTAAAAGTTACGATATTCATAAAGCAATTCATATAAATTTACCTTTAAAGTTACTTTGAGTTGAGAGATTCCTCAAGTAATGTATACAAATCTACCTTCATAATTACTTACAATTACGAAATTCATAAAGCATTGCATATAAAATTACCTTTGAAGTTACATTGAGTTTGGAGATTTCTAAAGTGATATATTAATTTTACCTTTCAAATTACTCTACTTTGAGAGATTCTTAGAGTAATGTATACAAATCTATCTTTGAAGTTACTCTAATTTGTGATATTCATAAAGCAATTCATATTAATTCACGTTTCAAGTTACTTTAAGTTGGGAAATTCTCAAAGTAATGATTTCAGCAAGACGTGTCAGAAAAGTTACCACAGGGATAACTGGCTTTTGGCGGCCAAGCGTTCATAGCGACGTGGCTCATTGATCCTTCGATGTCGGCTCTTCCTATCACCCGCCCCTAGGGAACGTGAGCTGGGTTTAGACTGTCGTGAGACAGGTTAGTTTTACCCTACTGATGACTCGTCGTTGTGATAGTAATCCTGCTCAGTACGAGAGGAACCGCAGGTTCGGACATTTGGTTCACGCACTCGATCGAGCGGCCGGTGGTGCAAAGCTACCATCTGTGGAATTATGCCTGAACGCCTCTAAGGCCCTATCCTTTCTAGTCAAAGGTGGCAACGATACCTCTAGGGGCTTCGAGAGTCGAAAGGCTCAATACAATGTGACTTTACTAGGCGGTCGGCGTTCTCGTCGGCCGTCACACGAGCCACGATAACCGTTCGGGGCCAACGGTCGGCGGCGGGATTGATTCTTGATACGTCCGACATTGCCTCTTGACGGTCGGTCATCGGTTCTCCTTTTTCGATTTCGAGACACTGAATTGTCTGTTGACGACTTACGTACCTGGCAGGGTGTTTTACTCGGTAGATCAGTTTCCACGCTGCGATCTGTTAATACTCAGCCCCCGGCTTGGGGTTTCGTCCTGACGAGACATTGGACGGAACGGAGCCATAAGTACCAGACGAAGTTTCGCGATCGGCCCTTTCTTTCCCTTTTTTTTCCACTCACAGCAGATGGTGCACTTTGGAATGTGGCCGCTAGTCGTGATCGTTTCGGTGCGCACGGTGCACATCGGAGTTGTGATCGACGAAGCTCCGATTTTCATCAGCGTCCCCTTCAAGAATCCGAATTACGTACACCGCACGATTCCCGAAACCTCTCCTAGTTAGAAGCTCTATCCCATACATAACCGAAGTTCGTTCTTAATCTGATCAATGAACTCGTCTCGTTCTAATATCTGCTACGTATTTGAACTCACATTGAGACATCCGTATCGATGAGTATTCTACGTTCGGTACTTCCGTCCGGGCAACCGACTAAAGAGATTTCACGTCCCGACCGAGGCAACGACGAAACAATCTCTATGAAGACTTGCGCAAGGTTGCTGAGTAACTTTAATACGCAATAGTGTATTTTATATTTTTACATTAAACTACACGTTAGTGCCATTACAATTTTTCCTCCTGACATTTCTTTCAGAATGTTTCTCGAACAGATGAGGGTGGCACTTACTCGAGCTGATAATGTAATCGTCACTTTCGCTGTTATACATGGTGAGGCCTGCGAGACTTCCTCACTGATGAAGACTGATTCATACTACCGCAGCAGCTTACTGCGTCTTTAGGACTCGAAGGACATTTCATTACCTGAAACTAACGATATCAATAAGACTCCATATTGAGATGAACTAGGCCTCTTAACAATACACCTATTAACTTCTCTTTATCATATTGAAACTCATAGATATATAATATATATATATATATATATATATATATATATATATATATATATATATATATATATATATATATATATATATATATATATATATATATTTGCACCATAGGCATGGGTAATTCAATTACGAACACAACAGTCTAATTAACCTCTTCGTGTGATGATGCTAATCTCTCCTAATGCCGCCTGATACTCTTCGAAGACAATACGATCCGCTCTTCGGTAGAGCACGTCGACAAGGACATCGGGAAACATATGTCGCCCGGTCTGATCTCCGTCCGTCCTACCCAACTATACTATATCCATGTGCGAACGGTGCAATTCGGATGTACTCGCCGCCAAGCCGCGATCGAATGGCGAAGATATCGTCCTATGCTATTTTGAATTTTTCGTTTCAGAATTCCTGTTTTCGCCATGCACGTAAGGGCGGCCCAACTCAATCCTGCCGTGCTGCTCTTGACGGAGTTTACTTTGAACAAATTAGAGTGCTTGAAGCAGGCTAAAACTTTGCCTGAATACTGCGTGCATGGAATAATGTAACAGGCCCTCGGTTCTATTTTGTTGGTTTTCGGAACCCCGAGATAATGATTTAACAGGAACGGATGGGGGCATTAGTATTGCGACGTAAGAGGTGAAATTATTGGATCGCAAGACGGACAGAAACGAAAGCATTTGCCAAAAACGTTTTCATTGAACAAGAATGAAAGTTAGAGGTTCGAAGGCGATCAGATACCGCCCTAGTTCTAACCATAAACGATGCCAGCTAGCGATCCGCCGACGTTTCTCGGATGACTCGGCGGGCAGCTTCCGGGAAACCAACGCTTCTGGGTTCCGGGGGAAGTATGGTTGCAAAGCTGAAACTTAAAGGAATTGACGGAAGGGAACCGCCAGGAGTGGAGCCTGCGGCTTAATTTGACTCAACACGGGAAACCTCACCAGGCCCGGACACCGGATGGATTGACAGATTGAGAGCTCTTTCTCGATTCGGTGGGTGGCGGTGGATGGCCGTTGATAGTTGGTGGAGCGATTTGTCTGGTTAATTCCGATAAGGAACGATACTCTAGCCTGCTAATTAAGCGTAGTAGACATCCTAAAGGCCCGCTGACCTTCGAATCGGCGCGGTTTTTACTGTCTGCGTACATTATATTCTTCTTAGAGGGACAGGCGGCTTCTAGCCACACGAGATTGAGCAATAACAGGTCTGTGATGCCCTTAGATGTTCTGGGCCGCACATGCGCTACACTGCAGGCATCAGCGTGTCCTCCCTGGCCGAGCGGCCCGGGTAACACGCTGAACCTCCTTCGTGTTAGGGATTGGGGCTTGCAATTGTTCCCCATGAACGAGGAAATCCCAGTTAGCGCGAGTCATAAGCTCGCGTTGATTACGTTCCTACCCTTTGTACACACCGCCCGTCGATACAACCAATTGAATGATTAAGTGAGGTCTTCGGACTGGTACGCGGTGGCGTTTCGACGTCACCGATGTTGCTGGGAAGATGACCAAACTTGATCATTGAGAGGAAATAAAAGTCGTAACAAGGTTTCCGTTGGTGAACCTGCGGAAGGATCATTAACGTGTATTACGTATGTGCTCTTTAACCAGCGACTTACAAAAAAACACAGTTTGAGGTATCCGTTCGATATCCACCTTCATCGTCGACCTACGACGCAGGGATACGTGAGGTGCTTTAGTCGTCGGACCCGAATCTTCCGATCAACTTGGCTCAGACGATCGAAATTTGCAGCGCGAACGTTGTCCGGTCGACGTTATACCGAAGAAAGCTTCTTCTTTTGACCATCCTTCGCCCGCGATACGCGCTCGTCGCTCTTGTACGATGATTCGATTCTGCGTTGCCCCGGACACGCTGTCGTAGCATGGATAAATGCGTACGACTCGGTCCGTCGCAACAAGCGGACGAATCGCTCGTAAGCGACTGTTCGTCGATATCTCGGACGATGGCTAAGTAGCGTCTTATCCGCTTAGTGACGGTACTTCCTTTGCTCGCCAATCGTCCGAAATATAAACACACAATTGCCAACGTGAACGAAGGCGTAGATCGCCGGACCCTTACACCAGAACTGTGACGGCACATTACCATCCCATCAGGTATGGTAAACGTGTCCGTCGCCGTGTATGAGGGTGGTCGACACGTTAGTCTGTCCTTTAGAGCCGCATAGGCACGATATCGGACTAACGCAAAAAGATTACCCTAAACGGTGGATCACTTGACTCGCGGGTCAATGAAGAACGCAGCTAATTGCGCGTCAACTTGCGAACTGCTGGACACATGAACATCGACATTTCGAACGCACATTGCGGTCCTAGAACACAGTCCTCGGACCACTCCTGACTGAGGGTCGGTTTCAACCTAACTACTGCCTGGGGCTCTGTCGTTAGGCCGGGCCTTCGGGCGCGTTGGACGGTTAAACGCGCTTTTTCTATACCCCCGTCTCGTACGGTGCGTATGGAATGCGCGCCATCGTGAATTGCGATAGCATAATCGGTGTTGCGGTATCGCATCGGCCGTACGCGAACGACGTGTCAGAGAGATGAGATCTTCTCGTCCGACGTCGTATCGGTAATGTACGCACGAAGGACTACGAACTAGGCCGTGCTTTCGAAAGCACGCAATTTAAGATCATTACGCTTGGATGAGGGCGGCGGAAACGCCAACGCTACGGACGGCCTCTCGGCGTCGACGCTAGAACGAACGATCTCTATAAGAACGACCGGTTCAGCGGTCGACGGACGCCTCTCGTTCAGGTTGGTATCCGGCTTTGCCTTCTTCGGCGCGGAAAAATCAAATCGAATATACAACCACAGGACAGGTGAGACTATCCGCTGAATTTAAGCATATTACTAAGTGGAGTTAAAGAAACTAACTAGGATTCCCCCAGTATCGGCGAGCGAACAGGGAAGAGCTCAGCACTTAATCCCGCGGTCGTAATCGATCGCCGGGACATGTAGTGTTAAGAAGGATCCGTCATCTCGAGAGTTCGCGGCGCGTCCAAGTCCATCTTGAACGGGGCCACTGGCCATAGAGGGTGTCAGGCCCGTAGCGACCGCTGCGGCTTTCGAGAGGGTCTCTTTTGAGAGTCGGGTTGCTTGAGAGTGCAGCCCTAAGTGGATGGTAAACTTCATCTAAGGCTAAATATGACCACGAGACCTATAGTGAACAAGTACCGTGAGGGAAAGTTGGGAAGAACTTTGAAAAGAGAGTTCAAGAGTACGTGAAACCATTCAGGGGTAAACCTGAGAAACCCAAAAGGTCGAACGGGAAGATTCAATCGCGAACCGAATCGTCGGGGTGACGTGTTACAGTGACGGAAGACGTTCGCGTCGCCTGCGCCCTTCGCGTTACGAGCCGATTTCGGACGCGTTTACTTCTCTCCTAGAAGGACGTCGCGATCCGTTGGGTTCTGGTCTACAGTCCGCAGTGTAGCCCACGAGCGCGGTTCGCCGTCGCTCTCGGACACGCGGTGATCCGACCGGCTCGCTCGACGGCTCACAGAAGGCGGTAGGCCGCGACTTCAGTTCGCGTCCGGCCCGCGGCAAGCTCGTTCGCCGCGCAGACGATCGGACCTGGTGCCGATCTCGGCCGGTGGCGGCTGTTCGCCGAGGAGTTCTCGAACAGACCTCTTCGAAACGCCGATAGGCGACGCTATAGCTTTGAGTAATTTCAGGACCCGTCTTGAAACACAGACCAAGGAGTCTAGCGGTCGATCCTAAGCCCTAAGCGAAACCGATGTTGATGTGGCGTTGTTAAGCGTGCGACGAGCTCATAAGATATTACTCGCTAGAGTTATCTAGAACGCTCTGCGCGTCAAGCACGCCCGTCTGGGCGAAAGGGAATCCGGTTCCTATTCTGGAACCAGGCAGCGGAACCGTCATTATATCGGGCCCTCGCAAGAGAGTTCGTCGGGGCAACCCAAAAGGACCTGGAGGCGCCGTCGAGAGATCCGGGAAGAGTTTTCTCTTCTGCATGAGCGTTCGAGTTCTATTCAATCCTCTAGCAGGGAAATATGGTTTGGAACGCGAAGAGCACCGCAGTTGCGGCGATGTCTGGATCTTCTCCTCGGACCTTGAAAATCCGGGAGAGGGCCACGTGTAGGCGTCGCGCCGGCTCGTACCCATATCCACAGCTGGTCTCCAAGGTAAAGAGCCTCTAGTCGATAGAATAATGTAGGTAAGGGAAGTCGGAAAATTGGATCCGTAACTTCGGGATAAGGATTGGCTCAGAGGATCGAGGCGTGTCGGGCTTGGCGGGGAAGTGGGTCGCGGCTAACGTACCGGGCCTGGGCGAGGTGATTCGTTTTGCTTCCGCGTTTCGTCAGAACCGAGCTCGGTCCCGTGTCTTGGGGTCCCGCGTAACCGGAATGCCCGCGAGGGTGATCTGGGTAATCTCTTCGACCGCCATTTAACGGTCAGCTCAAAACTGGCACGGACCGGCGGAATCCGACTGTCTAATTGAAACAAAGCATTGAAATGACCCCTGCGGGTGTTGACGCAATGTGATTTCTGCCCAGTGCTTTGGCAACGTGAAGAAATTCAAGCAATTCAAGGGTAAACGGCGGGAGTAACTATGACTCTCTCAAGTCTAACCCAAACCTCCTCGTGGTGAGAGTCGGTAACATTAGGCCAATTACCGTTAAGTCCTCGGACTTGACGTGACCTAACGGCTAACTTGGGCAATGGCAATACAGGGTGAGGGGTTACCAGCCAGTGTCCTCATTGGTATGTATAGAAACAAAAGGCCTCGGAACCCTAGAGGTGGGCCCACTGGTCCGCCCCAACCAATGAATGAAGTTGAGGTGGCGGCCGTCGATCTGGCTGCGGGTCCTGCGTTGTATGTCTGTTTGTTCCCGGAATGTGACCGATCTTTCACGACCAAGACCGGTAGAGGTGTTCATCATCGTAGGGCACACCCTGAGTGGAACGATGCAGCGGTACTCGCTGCTTATCCTGACGTCAGGAAGAGGTGGTCAGAGGAGGAATCAGCGGTGATGGCCAGACGCGAGGCCGAACTGATAAGATCTGGCGAGCGATTTATGAACCAGGCACTGCATCGGATTTTCAGCGGCAGATCATTCTACTCTCTCAAGAGTCATAGGAAATCCAAACAAAATCCAAGTATTCAAGCTTGAATTTTCCTCACAAACAATAAATACTTGCACCTGAAGTTATCTAACATTTCTATAGTTTTGATTCTATTTCGATATTAAGACTAAATGGAATGGTAGAAATACCCCTCAGAGAATATAAATTCATTTCATCTTTTGATTCAGCCGAATTGACATCGATATAATTATGAGTCAATGTTCCTGGAAAAATCCCCTTTTTTACTATTTTTTCCTAGAAACTGCCCATTAATGATCCTGTTTTTTAGGAAACTCACACTTATAAGATCTGAAACGACTCTTGTCTTTCGTAAAACCAGCCTTCTTCCCAAAAACTTGACATACTCGTCCTTAGGTCATCATTGTTTCAATTCAATATTAACCAATTCAGTTGAAAATAATATCTAAGGATAGGAAGAAATTCGAAAAAGTACTCCAATTTCAGACGTCGAATATTTTGAAATACTCTTGAATCAGGTAAAAGAAATTTTGATGGAAGTTACATAATATCATAACAACTTGTGGGGGTAAATCTACGTGCAGTTTTAAGAAAAAACTTGAAATAAACGTAAGTCCGCAAAAACTTCGTTACGGAGCTACAGAGTAATAAATTTTCCGCAAAAATTTGGGTTTTTATTCAAAACTCCTGCAGTTTCTGAGATATTCAACCCAAATTTGGAATACAAGCTATTTTTCACATAAAATAAATATTATTTCGAAAATAGACAGGCTGACATACTATTACATAACACCGTGTATATTTTAATTTGTGATATTTGAACCAGCTGAAGAACTCGTTATAATAACTACCAAATAAAACTTTTATTTTTGCACGGCCGTCTAAAAAGGTATGAACAAGACAACACAAAAAACAGGTCGAGATTTCGTGACATCGAATCCAGGTTCGTGGTATATTTCAAAAGATAATATAAGCTGCTGAAATAATAATTACGGATAGTATTCGAACACTTGTTTATTGAAAATACGGTGGGTTCTATTGAAAATAAATTTAATTATACTTTTTTATTTATTGCACATAGGCAATATAAGATATGTTCCCGAAATAGACAGAATCTCTCCAAAAACTATTTCAGAAACTCTCTGCTCAGGATAAAGCGCAACTTTCACAGTTACCGAAACCTGTTCTAATACTTAATAAGAGTACATGTGTTCTGGTTGCTTGTAAATGATTCGCCAATTATGAGGGAACGTATGATAATACCTCTGCTGTAGGATATTTTCATGCACGCTCGCACATTTGGGGATTACAAACGAAGACAATCTAGACTTTACAGGGTATCTGGTGACAAAATTGCATATTCACATTACACTCATTCAATTGGTATACCCGATTGTATTTTTCAGGCCGAAAAAGCGAATTTCTCGAATATAAGCTATATCTAATTTCCATGATTTTCATATTATTTGACATATTCTGAGGTGTCTAAACACAATTTTCAAATCGAACTCTTAAAACTAATAAAATTTCACAGTGCTTGTTTCGCAATGAGTTTGCATGAACTAATTCATTATTGATAATATGAACCAATTCGCACTTCAAAATGTACTTAGAAAATCAAATTTATTGGATTTCGAACAGAAATGAAATTTCTCAAAACGATCCTAAACTCTATCCTTAACAGTGCTGTACGAAAGAAAGAGAGTAATTCTTCCGTTTTGTTCTTTGAAAATTATCTTTGGAAGAATCTGGTCTCAATCTTAATAGATTCAGCAGCATTATGGTTTTTTTAGAAGGGGTCCATCGAAAGCACGTGTCGCAAATGGTTTCATGTTTGCGTAATATTTTCCGAAAATAAAGTTTATTACGTTGTCGAGTACAAGATTCCAAATCCCTGTATGACCAAAGATTCTGATATTAGTTCTTCTCAGAGAGTGGAACTTTGACACACTATATTTTGAATTTTCCCTTAATTTTTTTTCTTTGATGATTATTTATTAGATAGTACACATGTTTGCACAATCTTGAGCTCAAAGTATCCGGTGAGAGTAGAATAGGTATGTTGCACTATTATCACTTATTTCTTCCAACAGAACTTCATCGCCAAAGCACATTTCAGAAAGTATTACTTGTTATCGATATGCGAAATGAAACGTAAAAATGATAAATATGTACGTTTTCTGTTTGTATTTCGTAATGTCAATAATTAATTTCTCTGTACCAAATTAGAAGCATGATGAATGTGATCCACATAACTCTTTCGCAAATTTATTGCTTTGAACTAAGTACGGAAACTACCGTCCTGCAACTGTTTGAGGATTCTTAATTTTTAGACTCGAACATTATCGCTTCGAATTCAAAAAGTGATTGGTATTTGTTGAAACGGAAATTCCAATATGCGGAAATTGCGTTGGAATAAATTTGCAGTTGAAAATTTACTGATTCGCTAGTCCTCCCAAATTGGATTATCAGATTTTCTTTCGCCTGCTTAACTGAAATTTGGTATGAACTGAAAATATTATCGATGATTGGTGGAAAGGAATTACAACCTAATCTCGGCACCCATTTTCACCAAAAAATTTTAAATATTGAAAATGAAATTAAATTATTCGGCCAAAATTACGACTGCAAAATAGAAAGACATTCACCAAAAGCCCAAACTGTGAATTTTGAATGAATCCCTAGTTCATAAATCAGAACCTACTTTTGGAAGTTCGAATTACGAATCTGTTACCAGCGATTTACCATTACTACAGTGTATTTGGTGTGTAACACGTTTCTCAACATTTTATCCCTTATTTACTGTACAATAGCTATGGGTTTGGAAATCTGTTCAAAATTGTTATCGGGAAGAAAATCAAACTTAAAAATTATTTTGATATTTAATATAATGAAAATAATAGATTGAGATTGAACCTATGAGAAGCATTGGATATCAATGCAAGTTGAATTACGGAACCTTACTTAATGGTGCAATACATCTGTTTTCGTATACATTATTGAATCCGGTTATTTCTTAAAGCAAACATGTCTGAATTCTCTTTCTATATTTATATATTTTATTATTTATTATCGTGGACTTATGCACTATCTCAGCTGTTAGCTGGACATAATCTACCTTTCCCAGATGCAGCAATCAAAGCGAATAGGCTCGATTACAATATACTTGACATAAATTTCCTAACTATCCTACATGTATTAAGAATTACAGCTTTTTACATTTCTATATAGGTTTCATTATGCAATTCTAATTTCTTAAGAATTAACCCAGTGGAGGATACGATGACAGGAACAATATCTATTTTCACGAGGTGCCACATCTGCTTGATCTCAATAGCAAGGTCTGTGTATTTGGACTTTTTCTCCTGGAACTTGTTCGAAACGTTGTTATTATTCGGTATGGCAACATCCACCAGCAGTGCTGTTCTGGCTCTCTTATCATACACCTTTATGTCCGGCCTATTATTCGTCACCATTCTGTCAGTGATAACAGGCCTATGGTAGTATAATCTGATAGAGTCATTTTCCAGTACGGGCGCCGGCTGATACTTGTAATATGGCTGGAAGGTATTGAGAAGTCCGTACTTGTGTGCAAGTTTCTGATGGATAATGTTGCACACTTGATTATGCCTGTGAAGATAGTCCGTATTGGCCAGTTGTTCGCAGCAGGACGGAATATGCTGTATAGTCTCCGATCTTATGTGGAATTTTCTACACTTATCTGTTTGTAATGTTCCGTCCTTCATAATACATAATAAATTTTTTGTAGTTGTTTGCAGCTATCACTTGGTCTTGAATGACCATAAGGAATCCTTCCGTTTCCGCGAATAATTCTCCCTTCATCAACCAATTGTTGGAGGCTTCTTTGTTGATGTGTGGATGATTAATCTCATGGATATGTCGTCCATGCAATTCCTTTCTTGACCATTGCTCTTGTTTTTCAGTGTCTGATAGGAACCTTAGATTCAGCAGGTCGTCCCTGGTAGCAAGATTTGAAGATGTATATCCCTTATCAGCCAACAATATCACTCTATGGAGGTGAGAAGTAGGAGCTTTTGTAGAGAAGAATTCTCTGAGATTTTTTATCTGTTCGCTGTGTAAATTGACAACATCTATTAAGCCGCGTCTTCCTTCTTTCCTCTTCAAAGTTGTTCGTATCACAGACGATTTTGGATGATGATTGTTTTACTTTGTCAGCATCGATCGGGTCTGCCTTTGAATATCATCCAGTTCTGTCTTAGTCCATCTGATTATTCCAAATGAGTAAAGCAGCACTGGAATGGCGTAGGCGTTAATTGCCATGACTAGATTCCCCGAGTTCAACATTATTTTCAACACAGTTTTAAGACGCTGACTGTATTCTGATCGAAACTTCTCCTCTGATTGTTTTTGGTCTAGCAATCTGGCTTGTTGGTATCCCAGATATTTGTATGCTTCACCATCCCTCATGCACTGTTAAATATCACCGTTTGGAAGTTTTGTTTCATCATCTATGACTTTCCCTCTTTGAATGTTCAGGGTCTTACATTTTTCAATCCCGAATTTCATATAAACATCTACCGAGAACTCACTAACAGTTTTCAGCAAATCATTCAATTGCTTCTTGTTCGAAGCATATAATTTGATATCATCCATATACAGCAGGTGGGAGATTGTATGATAATTCCTTTCTGCTTTTATCCTAAATCTGTATTCTGTTCTATTGAACATTGAGGACAATGGGTTCATAGCTAAACAGAACCATAGTGGACTCAAAGAGTCCTCTTGAAAAATTCCACGACGTATGGGTATCTCGTCGGTTTTAATTGATGTATTGTTCATGTTGACCTGCAAAGACGTGCGCCAGTGTGTCATTGTTATCTTCAAGGACTCTACAGGGCTGAGTGAAGTTGTTGAATCTGCAATACTTCAACAAGCCAAGAATGGGTGGTACTATCGAATGCCTTCAGATAATCGAGAAAAGCTGAGTGAACATTCCGATGCCCTAGGTGTGCCTGTTTCATTATCACAGAATCGATGATGAGTTGTTCCTTGTACCCGTGCTGTTTCTTTCTGCATCCTTTCAGCCCCTCTGCTAATATATTTTTGTCGTCAAGGTGTTGGTATATTGGATTGGATATGCATGAGGTGAGTATTTTGTAGAGTGTTGACAGGCAAGTGATTGGCCTATATTGAGACGGATCCTGTTTTCTATTGCTCTTAGGTAGCATATATGTTAAGCCTTGCGTTAGGAAAGTGGGTGTTTTCTTGGGATTTTAAAGAACATACGTGAGCTGTTTCGCTAGGGCTCCATGGAGATTATCAAACTTCTTGTACCAGTATATTTTATTATTTTTATTATTATTTCAATTTATTACCGATTGGTTGTTGTTCAAATTTGATGATAAATCAAAACACATTTTGCTTTTTGCTATAGGTATCAAACATACGCATGTACACCCAATTGAACATTTGAATTGAATGAATAAAAGGAATTCAATTCTGAAAAATGAAGATTGTTTTCTGATGGTTCAGAGAATGAATCCGATCTGGAAGGTGAGAGTAAACTAACTTTTATATTAAACCCAAAATGGCCTCTTCATAAACATCAAAACTGACAAATGAGTAAAAAATAAAATATTTTGCTTCTAACATAGATTCTATGGTTTATTAGGTTTCAGCACATACGTATACCTAACAAATGAATACATGGAGTGCCAGTCGACGTATTTCTGAATGACATGTATATTTGTCAACTCAGATTTAATTAGCAATGCTCTCAATGAATACAAAAATAATAATTTTAATTATAATAAATAAAAAGTGGTATTTGAGTTGGAGGAAGCAAATTATGAGTTGAGTCCATATAAAAAGTGCAAGACTAGCATATACTTATTAATAACTACGTGAGGACTAGTCTATAAAAATTGAATTTTGACTTGGCTAGACTGCCGACTATACGAGGCTTCTATATCCATAGATGTGCTATTTGAGATTAATCGTCAGCACGGATTTTGAGTACGCTTGTTAGAAATGGTCGCAGATTTTCTGATGAATATTCCTTTTTTATCGCGAATATCCAGAATTGAAGCGTAAAAATTGACAAGCTACAGTACTTTGACCTAATTTTAGAGTTAATGACACTTTATATGTTTATGGGTTGCAATTTGAAAAGAATTAAATTGAAGGTTGCTTCTGAGGAGTTAAAAAAGAACATCCAGTATGAAAGTTTGTGAGGAAAAATTTTTCCATATGAAAACAATGACAATACTGTCATATTTACACATTATTCAAAGAAGCATCAAATTTTACGTAGAAGCATAAAATTCAAACATTTTCCAATTATTCCTGTATTTATCTAAAGTTATTCCGAGTGGTATTGCACGAAGAGCACTCAATATACTACTAGTCAACTAACAGTAACATCAGAGTCATATTACGTTTCTGCTCATTCGTGAAAACTAACATAATGGAATAAAATACCCTTCTCTACCTCAACGAGGGTTATTTCCTTTGTTTATATTTGTCTTGATGTCTTCGGTAATTATTTCACTCTGTTAATGGCCACTCCAATTTCTCGGAACAACTGCTGGTTATGGCATTAGAGGTTATAATTTCACTTTGAACAGTTCATCTCTCAATTCTCTTGGACTTAAAAGATAATAAGGAATTTATTGTTGGATTCTGTAACGGAAGTGATGGTAATACAGCTAAACTGCATTATTTATTATTGAAGTTTCCTCCAACGTATACTCCCGTACAGTAAAACATTTACTACGTTCGAACTAATATTTGAAAACATTAATTACTCAGAAAATCTTTGAATTTCTTCTACTCGTGACGAATCGTATTTAACCTGGCACATTCACCAAATTGTAGTGTACTTGAAAATCATCGATTTCATCTAGATATCTATATCTATTTCTTCATTTTGATGGTGAACATAGTTTCTATGAAAGAAAATCGTGACAAGAGAAATGCAAGAATTGACGAAATACTAGCATTATAATTTTCAGTAGAATATGTATTGTATCTCGAACGTTCTCACCATTTAGGCAAATTTATCGATTCCGCCTCTCTGAACTTGACATTTTTCTGATAGATAATCGAGAAGAAATCAGTAGATGCAATTACTAGACCTATGCTTATTAATTTATTACGAATTAGTAAACATTTCCTGATTTAAAAAAAATTCTTGGTTATTTTTTCCGTGTTAACGAAATGAAACGAATTAAATTACAATAGTAATCTTGTACATTTCAATTATTTATGATGTTATGCATAGACTGACGAGCTCATTCAATACCGATCATCTCTTATCTAAGTCTCTATCAGATATTCGATTATGTGATGTAGTATCACGAATATAAGCAAAACTTGACTTTAGAGCCCACGTGGGGACAATCGTCTTGCCCTTGAATCATTGTATATTCATACAACTGAGAATTGTATCGGTTCACATACGGAATTGGAGGGTTTGAAGAATTTCAAAAACTTGTTTTAGTTAATTATATTTGGGGCATTGTTGACTGGTCTCAATTTCATGATTGTTTTGTTTATATTTTGCTCGACGTATCGTAATTTCATAGGTTAGATATTGTCAACACCCTAAAAGTGACGACCTTATTTGACAATAGTGTTTGAGATCACATTGCATGCATTGATTCTTCTACTTTTTCTTGCATATGAACCTTTTATTGACACGGAATCTAATTCTTTGCATTGCATCTGTTTTCGTTTACGTTATTGAATCCGGTTATTTCTTAAAGCAAACGTGTCTGAATTCTCCTTCTATAGAGTTAAGTACCTGTTTTTAATATTGTAATGTACAATGCGTTCCAACACAAATTGTCCATCCCCTCTAGTTTTGGCGAAAAAAGTGATACCACGTCAATGTTTTGTTAGAGAGGGATCAATTTCTGATTTGGTTCTGAGCATATAGAATCAACCCCCACTATCAGTCAACTTTCATTAATCAGAAATTGGGTCAAGTGACATATTTTTGGAGAAGTCTTTTTCTCACTTATTCAAAAGTAGTATCATCCTGATTATTCAATATCACACAATAAACACAAACACTACAAAAATTTGTATTAAAACGATAATTTGCCAATTTGCCCCCTTATGTGACAAGAAGAATACAACAAAACAAATTTCGGAGCATGTAAAATCGATATCCTATCTTGAGAAGCTCTTAAGTTTATTATTGGGAGAAATATTCTGATTCTCGAAAACGATTCTAGCCCTCAGCATTTCCATGATTTTAATTCTCGAGAAAATATTAAAATATATTTTTAAGAAAAATGAAAGTTATGATCTGCTTTCACTTTCAAGTAACGAATCTAGTGCTCAGCACTTCCATGTGTTCAATTCCCATGGAAATTAGATAATCAGAGATATTGGTAATACTGATGATTAGAGATATTGGTATTCATCAGTATTTTGTAGGAAACCCATAATTTTTTTCATAACAACCATCTGATTATGATAAATTTGTTTCACTTTTTCTTTTCTTCTCGCAATACAATTATTCACAGTTATCATTTTTAAGACAAACGATGAAAATGGTTTACTCCACTCATGGGCGGTTTGAAATTGGCTCAATCTATTATCGAAATAGAAAAATTATGCTAGAGAAACGGCAAGGTGTTTTGGTGTTAACCATCCAGAAAAACAGGTAGCTTCATACTTGATGAAAAAATTGTCTACAACGGTTTTGGTGGCTAACAAAAAACATACAGTTCAAGAAGTTCAAAATTTACCTATATGGAACAAAGCAGCTGAAGTGGTAGTCGTGGGCAACTTGGAAAATTATCATGTCTGTTTAGTGTGTCAGTTTTAACTATCTACAGGATCGTGAAAAAATCACAAATGTCACACTTATATAGTGATGCCAGTCCATGAAATGAACGAAGACGAGCCCGATCACAAATTTATGAAATTTGAAGTGAAAATACTAACAGTAATCCCCATTTTCTGAATAATATCTGCTTCTCTCTCAACCGAGAAGTGAATGAGCAGAATTATCGACATTTGGATAACCATAATACTCATTAGTTCATACAATATTATAATTTTCGGTAAAATATGAACTGTATCGGATTTTTCTCACCATTGAGGCGAATTTATTGATTTCAGCTCTTTGAACTTGACATTTTCAAGATAGATCATCGAGAAAAGATCAGTAGATGCAAGTACATCACTCAAGGTTATAAATTTATTACGAATTAGTTAAAATTTTTCGGATTAAATGAAATTTCTTGGCTATTTAGTTGGTGTTCACGAAATGATCAGTATTAAAGTTCAATCCTTATATTCTACATTTCTAATACTCATGATGTAGTTCATAGACTGACAAGCTCCTACAATTCCCATGATCTCCAGTCTCAGTCTCTATCAGATATCCCAGTATTTTATGTAGTCTCATACATATATAAACATTCATAATAAGACGACATATCTCTTCATAACACATTTAAATCACTTTAATATTCCGCATTTATTGACATTTTTCATGCTATGCTTTATTTGAGAAAAATATTACTCTATCAGATATTCAATTCTATGATGCATTGGCGATGAAGTTCTGTAGGGAGAAATAACTTAAAACAGTGCAACATTATCGATATTAAATTCATCGGATCCTTCGAAGGTCTCTGGAAAAATGAAAATATTATATTAGTTGTTTTCTTGTGAATCAGCTCGTAAAGACTAACCTAGAAATGTAAACGATCAATTCTTATATTGTCCAAACATGTGTACATTCTAATAAAACCTAGCATAAGAAAAATATCAAATTTATGAAGAAACAGTATGTCGTTATTTCACTTCTTGATAAGAAAAATATTTAACATCAAAATCTTCGATCATACAGGAATTGGAATTTTGTACTAGACCACATAATGAACTTCATTTTCGGAAAATATTACGCAAACATGAAAACATTTTTGTAACATATTTTCCATGGAACCCTTCTAAACACAAACAATAATGCTCTGAATCTCCTAAGAATGAGACCACATACCTCCAAAAGTAATTTTTATACTAACTAAACGAAAGAATTACTCACTTTCTTTCGTAAAGCACCGCTTAAGATATGGTTTGGGATATTTTGTTCTTTTTTTTTCTGAATAATAATTGAGGTTTTTGAAATCTGTACCTTAAGCCATATCATCTTTTATATATAGTCATATGCACTCAAAAGAAAAAATCACTTGTTTTAGATATTTAATTTGTCTTTAGTATGGCTCTTCTAATGTGAAAATTAATTTAATTTTGAATTTGATTTTTGATTTCAGACTTCAACAGCTTAATTCAATGGGTCAAGAAGTACTGCTCTAATTCTTTGAATCTGACAAGACTCGGATTTAACCTGGCGCATTCTCCAAATTCTAGTGTACTTGCAAATCATCGATTTCATCTATTTCTTCATTTTGATGGTGAACATAGTTTCTATAAAAGAAAATCGTGACAACACAAATGCAAGAAGTGACGAAATACAAACATTATAATTTTCGTTAAAATATGTATTGTATCTCGAACGTTCTTACCATTTAGGCGAATTTAACACCCTTCAAGTGACGACCTTATTTGACAATAGTGTTTGAGGTCACGTTGAATGCATTGATTCTTCTACTTTTTGTTGCGTATGAACTTTTTATAGATATGGAATCTAATTCATTGCATGTAACAGTGTATTTCAAAATTTATATGTCGAAAAATATGTCAATTATCATGGGTTTTTTTTAAAACAGAAATTCTTAGCTGGATCAATTTCTTTTGTTTTTCAACCTGTTGTGATAGTCACTGGTGAACAAGGGATTTTTAATGTTTTTAACTTAAAATTTTATTACCTACATGTAGTTTTCACTAACTTAATGTTTTGTTACATACATGTAGTTTCTTATTTTCTCTTGTTGAGCTAAAGATTTTCATATTTTCGAAACGAAATTGTAGCCTAAAGTTTCAGTCAATGTTAGTACCCAATATGAGCAATATTTGTAAGTTATTCGTTACATTTTCGGTTGTCCCTTTCCCAAAGTAAATTTATTTGTAAGTCCTAGAGGAAGACGCATTTCTGGCGTCGAAACGTTGAAATGTTTTAAAGAAGCAGAATAAAATTAGGAGATTGAAGATCTATTCGTTGTTGTATTTATGAGAAGTCCATTGTTCGTTGGGAAAAATGATTGTTGGATATTGGTGCACTTGGAACTGGTTACATGACTTAATAGTTCAGACTTATTCTTGTGACGATATCTCGAAAGTGTAGTTCATGCCACTCCAGTGAACACTGTACAACAATTGAGGATTCGAATAATAACCTTTCGATAAGAAATATCCCATAGAATATTTCTAAGTGTGCGTGATAATATGCGAAGAAGGACAGGGGCGTGTATTCTTGCAGTTGGGGGACACTTCCAGCAATTTATTTAGTTTTTAAGTGTTCTTATTTTTAGTTTGATATCGAATAAGTAATACTTGAGTCTCAGAAGACGAGCTATCAATATTAAGGAATATTCTGGCCAAACCGATCGAGTATTTGTATTATTTCTTCTCATTTAGCGAACAACACACAATTCAATAATTTTTCACTCGAAAACGGTTGAAGATACGAAAAAACTACAATTGTCAAGGAAATTTCTAAATTGGAAAAAATGACGAAAATTGATCAAACGCTGATCAGTGGAGTACTCAGAAATTTTTGAAAGGCAAAACAGGATATGGCCTTCGAAAGAATACAGCTTGTGAATTTAGTTGAAATCTAGAAGTCCAGATTATCTTTGTTTGTAATACTCAAAGTGTGCTGGCATTTAGGATATACCACTACTGCAGAAGCATCATTATACATTTCCTCATAACTGGCGAATTATTCACAGCAAGTACACATTTTAACTTGATTTCTAATATACAAAATTTGAGATTCTCAGTATATTTTGAAGAGCAATGATGTTTATATATGCAATAATGATCCATTTCATGAAAATTCATCGCTAAACAACCGCTGTGATCTTTTATTATACCTAAGACTTTGATTTGAAAATTGTGTTTCCAGACCACAGAATATGTCTAATATAGAAAAGAGATAGAGGTAATATTTGAAAAATTCACTTTTTTGGCCTGAAAAAAAGCAATCAGTTATGCAACTTGAATAATTGGTTTGTGGATATGCAATTTTGTTACCTGAGATCTTGAAAAATCCAGATTATTTTTTTCTTAATCCTCAAAGTGTGCGAGCGTGCAAATTTAACTTCTACAATAGAGGCATAATCATACGTTCCGGCATAACTGGCGAATAGAGCCTTTTTCATCGAGGATATTACCTATTAGACTCTGACTAGCATAACATGTTCATTTCATAAAATGTACTACGAAACTACAGTCGATGTCATGAATTGTCAACCTATTTTTTGCTCGGTCAAATATACATTTACTTATTAGAACAAAGCTGAGATTGAACTATGTGTTAGTTGCTAATTACCATATCGAGTGGCATTCTATATGCAAAAGAGCTATAACCGAGTTATTCTTATCCTTTTTCTATTTTGCTATCGAACGTTCTGGTTTCAATACTACAAATTAAACTATAAATTATGGACTATAAAGTATATTCGATAACAGAGGTTCATATCAGTGTAATGTTTTGTTTTGATGTACCATATATTTCATCGTTTCTGTCAATTTTTTTCGTTAAGAATAAGAGTGAAATCAATCAACAATTCTTCAACTTTTCTTAGGAGTTTTTCCAAATATTCGGCATGTGAAATTGGAACAATTTTTTAGATTACTCCCCAACGTTACATATTAATTGAATATCGCTTGGTTGATATTGCATTCTTCAGATGATTAAACAGATGGACGCGCCTGCGAAGTTTGTGGCAACACGGATGGACATACAAAAGGTAAGGGTCGTTTCAGATCTTGTTTGTGTTAATTTTGCAAAATACGGTATCTCTAAGCGGCAGTAGGTGAAAATCAAAGTGAAAAGATAACTCCCCAGGACCATCAATTCATAATTATTCAGATCCGTGTAAATCATTAGATGAAATGAAGTCATATTCTCTTGAAGGCAATTTTAGCATTCCTTTTAGTCTTATAATGATGAGGAGTTCTTGAATGGAACAGATAAAGAAACTGAAATGATTACATCATTATTATTTCATATTAGAAGGGCTTTAGTGAAGACAACTTGAAAATATAAAACCAAAATATATATTATGGCTTGTATTGGTTTCAAAAACAAATTGTTCAGAATAACAGGGATAAAATGAATACAGGGATAAAATACCCAAAACTTTGAAATACCTCACTTCAAATCTTCGAAAACAATTTTAGTTCATACTAAATTCCAGATGATTAGGCCTCACAAAATCTAACAATACAATATGGAAGGACTAGCGGAACATTACTTTATCAAGTGCAATTTTGTTCCAAAACTGTTTGCGAATATTGGAGTTTGCCATTTCAATAGTGCTAAAAGATTTCATCACATAGTGTGTTGTACACACTGTTTGTGCGGTTCGAACACCAGTGAACAAATCATTGAAGAAACATTATACAGGGTGTTGTATCGCTCCAAACTAATTTTGTACATTTATTCAGTCCTGTCCTGAAATTTAAGTATGTATGCTTTGGATAGATCCTGTAAAGGTTAGGTTAGATCTTGTGTGCCGAATTTCTAAGTTTTCGGTGTTATACCACCAAAATGGGAGAAAATGCCCATTTTGATAGTGAAATATTGTTCACAGACGAAACTTATTTCTCGAGAACACATATTTTTACAATAATCATTAAAGGACTGAGAAAAATCCCCATTTCATTGAAGAAACTCATCAATAATGATCATTTCTCACAGAATGTCTGAGTCGGAATAATATAATAATGAGAATTTACCTGATAAGGCCATTTGTTTACATAGCAGACTAAACGGTCCCGCTTATCGACAATTTCTAGGGGAGGAGTTATCTCCATTGTCTCGAGGATGTGCCACTTTTGTTGAGAAACATTACATGGTTCTTTCATGACGGGACACCAGCAGATTTCAGTGTTGAAGCTGAAGAGTTCTTGAGTAATACATTCTACAACCAATGAATAATGCGGAGTGGGCCAGAACCAAGGCCTCCTAGGTCCGCAGACTTGAAAAGTTTAGACTTTTTCTGATATGGATATCTCAAACAATTAGTCTTCACTACTCCACTGAACACTGTACAAAAGTTAAAATATCGAATAATAACCCATTGTGACAGGATAAGAAATACCACACGAATATCACAAAGAGCGCGTGATAATATGCGAATAAGGACAAAAACCTGTACTCTTGCAGGTGGAGGACACTTCCAGCAATTTATTTAGTTCTTAATTGTTAGTTATTTTAGTATAATATTGAATAGGTATAAATTGAGTGTCAGAAGAAGTATCAAACTGAAAGCAAATTTCGGGCATACTCATCAAATATTTCTAGAGCGTCTAACTCCTCTATTTCTGAGTTCTTGTTCTGTACAATAATCTCTACCCTCTTCCTCTCATTACACTTACGCACTATTATCTCTAGGATCAGTTCATCCTCTTGCTCGAATACTCTGTGTTGTTGCTCAAATCTAATATTTTTTTCCTACATCACTAACCACGCTTGTGCTACAGTCACTTGTTTTCATATTATTCCCAATCTTAGATCTTGACTGCCGCCAATTTTCTCCTTGATTTTCAGACAATCTCTCTTCGTTATTTTCCTCATATATTCTTATTGCGCTTCTCATATTCCTAGATCATTTTCCGCCATTATCTTTGGTTCTTTCGCACTACTGCAAAAAACCCTTCTTCCGTACTCAATGTCTGTTTTTCTTACCTACTCTAGTATTTTATCACTGGACATATATCTTTCACCTTCCTTTGGCCTTTACCTAACACTTTTTCCACATAATAATACATAGAGAAATTTTAAGAATTTAACATTTCAAGTCTAGCTGATATCAGAGAATTCCAAATTTCATTCACTTCATTTTATTCGAATATATATATTCATTATTTTTGATAGCAAAACATATTTCGAGTCTTGACATATTGAAGTGATAACTGGAATACCATTGAAATCACCATATTCTTCTTTCTTTAGTACCTCGATTTATATCTTCCATTCCTCATCATTTCTATAAATCGAGAGATCATTCATTGAAATTCTTACGGCAGGCGTGAAGTTTCGAGCAAAACTCAATCCAACATGAATTTTGAATTGAGAGTCAATTGTAAACGTTTGATTCAGAATATAATTTTTCTCATTTTTCTATGCTTTATCGTAACTAGCGTGAAGTTTTTCAAGTTCTCGATCTACATCAAACTCTTCACATAAACCACTGTTTTGAGAAATGATGATGTTGTCTTAGTCGAACTTAACCTAAAGTACGTTAGAAGAATCAATCCAACACTCATGCGAAGAATCAAGACCAATCCATCTTACTTTAATGCGTCTTTTTTTTTGTAAAACTTTTTCAACTAGAAATACATCAGGATACCTGGATTTCTGCAGCTCATGCACATAGAAAGCACCTTTGATAGGTCGTTTATGCTCATCTTCAAGAAGGTAAGTTACTGGATTCGTAATTTATACTTTTCCAATCTGGAAGAGCACTGTAGTCCATCGTGGTAAAATGCCCTTGACAAAGACATGTTTTTCTTTACTGATACGAACCATGTCACCAACTGGGAACCTGTTTCAATATAAAAACAAGAGACTGAAGCACAACAGTGGTTACGGCTGTATGAAAAAGACGCAAGAATTTACGTCTGTGCGATAGCACAATGCTGAAGTATGAGCAGGAAAAGTGCAAGATGAAAATGTAATACGAGGGTGCCTTATAAAAATCTTAGGAAAGCCCTTCAGAGAAGTATCCCGATGAATAAAATGGGAGAAAATGCCAAATCAGAGATAAGGAGGAAGAGGTATGCTGTAAATATGGATAACATGAGCAGAAGCAGTGTAGAAGAGAGTACAAGAGCAAAGGGATGAACTGGGCCTAGAGATAATAGTGCGTAAGTGAAATGAGAGAAAAAGGGTAGAGAGTATTGTACAGGATAAGAACTCATATAGAATGCGTTATACGAAATAAGGAGAGGAAAGCGGACAAAAAGGCTTACGGAGAGATCGGGAGGAAGGAATTATAGGATGGAGCGGAAGTAATTGGCAAATCGACAGATCAGAAGAAAATGTGGGTTAAAATTCTTGCTGGAAAAAGTAGTGATTAATGGCGAAAGAAAGGTGACAGAATCATGTCTGGTGAAAAAGAATATTTAATACGTAAGAAAGACAGAGGATGAGTACGGGAAAATATTTCTTCGCAGTAGTGCGAAAGAACCAAAGTTAATGGTGGAAAATGAGGAAGGGATATGAGAAGCGCAATATGAATATATGAGGAAAAAAACGAAGAGAGATTGTCTGAAAATCAAGAAAAAATGGGTGGCAGCCAAGATCTAAGTATGGGATCAATATGAAAACAACAGACTGAAGCACAAGTGTGGTTAGTGCTGTATAAAAAAGACGTAAGACTTTGGATCTGTGCCATATTTCAATGCTGTAGTAGGTGCAGGAAATTTGAAAAAGGAGAATGTAAAATGAAAGTGCCTCGTGAATATTGTAGGATAGCGGTTCAGGGAAGTATCTTGAGGAATAAAATGACAGGAAATTGCCAAATGAGAGTTAAGGGGGACGGGTTGTGCTATCAATATGTAATATGAAATGCGGGAGATGTGTAGACGAGGTTGAACGAGAAAGAAGAGTAACTTTGGTAGAAAGCAAAGTGCTGGGGTAAATACAGAAAGCGCAAGAGGAAAATGTAAAATGTGAGTGCGTTGTGAAAACCTCAGCAAAGCACTCCAGAAAAAATCCCGATGTTTTATGAGAGAAAAATGTCGAACGAGTGTTTGGGACGAAGTGGTATGCATTGCATATGAAACAAAGATGCGGGAGAAATGCAGAAGAGAGCAAACGAGGTATATGAGGAACTGAACCTAGACATGATAGTGCGAAAATGAAATACGAGTAAAAGGCTAGAGAGTAATATGACAGGCGAATGGTTCAGGAATAAATGCGTTAGTCGTGATAAGGAGATGCGAGCGGAAGGAAAGGCTTCAGGAGAGTACGGGAGGAAAGAACTACAGCAAAAAGCGGAAGTAATAGGCGAAACGACAGAACGAAAAAAAAAGTGGGTTAAAATACTCGGCAAAAAAAGTGATAAGTTAATGTGGAAGGAAGGTGAAATTAATATGTCTGGTGATAAGAGACTTTGAAGGGGTAAGTAAGACAGAGAATGAGTACGGAAGACGAGTTCACCGGAGTAGTGTGAAAGAACCCAACATAATGTCGGAAAAGGATCTACGAATATGATGAGCGCACTAAGAATTTATGAAGAAAATAACGAAGAGAGAGATTGTCTGAAAATCTAGATCAAAATGGGCTACAGCCAATATCAAAAAAGAGGATCAATATGAAAACAAGAGACTGAAGCACAAGCGTTGTAAGTGCTATTTGAAGAAGACGGAAGGGTTTATATCTGTGCAATAACACAATGCTTGAGAAGGTGCAGCATTTATGCAAGAGGAAAATGGCAGATGTGAGTGCCTCGTCATTATCGTAGGAAAGCGTTTTAGAGAAGTATCGTGAAGAATAATATGAAAGAAAAATGCTGAATGAGAGTAAAGAGGTAGAATTGCGCTGAAATATGGAAAATAAAATGCGGCAGATGTGCAGACGAGAGTGAACTAGAAAAAAGAGGATCTGGATCTAGAGGTAATAGTACGAGAGGAATTGTGAGAGAAAGGCTAGTGAGTATTGTACAGAAGAAGAGTTCAGGAAAAAATTCGTTAGTTGAGATTTGGTGACGCTAAAGGGAAGAAAGGCTACAGGAGAGTTCGAATGGATAGAACTACAGGAATGAGCGGAAGTAATTGTGAAACGATAGAGCCGTAGAAAATGTAGTCTTGAACTTGCAGTGGAATAATGGGAAAGTCAAGACAAACGGAAGGTGAAAAATTAATGACTAGCGAAAAAAGACTTCCAGGGGGTAGGAAAGTTGGAGAATGAGTACGTAAGAAGTTCTTCAGAGTAGTGTGAAAGATTATGGCGGAAAATAATCTAGGAATATGAGGAGCAAATTTATGAGGAAGAACAACGAAGAGATATTGTGTTGGAAGCATGGAAATAAGAGACAGCAGCTAATATCTAAGAAAGGGATGGATATAAAAACATGAGACAGAAGCACAAGCGTGGAAAGTGATATTTGAAAAGACGTAAGTGTCTATGCAATAGCACAATGCATAAGTATGTGCAGGAAAAGTGCGAGATGAAAATGTAATATGGAAGTGCCTTTTATGAAAATCTCAAAATACGTTTCAGAATAGAATGAGAGCCAAATAAGAACTTAAGAGGAAGAGTTATGCTGTAAATATGAAAAAAAAAAACGCGGAAGCAGTGAAGAAGAGAGTACACGAGCAAAAAGAAGAACTGGGCTTAGTGATAACAGTGCATGAGTTAAATGGGAGAAAAGGGTAGATACTAAAGTATAAGACAAGAATTCAGAAATGAATGCCTTAGACGAAATGAAGAAATGCTAGCGGACAAAAAGGCTTACGGAGAGTTCGGGAAGGAAAAATTACAGGATGAAGAGGAAGTTATTGGCGAAACGAAAGAGCAGAAGAAAACATAGTTTTCAATTCTCGGTGGAAAAAGCGGTTAGTTAAGGCAAGAGGAAGGTGAAAGAAATATTTCCACTGATAAAATACTTCAGTAGGTAAGAAAGAAAGAGAATGAGTACGGTAGAAGAGTTCTTCGGAGTAGTGTGAAAGAACCTAAGATAATGGCGGAAAATGAGAATAGAATATGAGAAGCACATTAAGAATTTATGAGGAAAATGAGAGAGACTGATTGCCGGCAAACCAAGGAAAAAATGGGAGACAGCCAAGATCTGAGAATAAGAATAATATGAAAACAAGAGACTGTAGCTCAAGCGTAGTTAGTGCTGTAGGAAAAAGAAATTAGATTTGTGTATTAACGCAGAGAGTACAATAGCAAAAGAATGAACTTGTCCTAGAGATAATAGTGCGTAAGTGAAATGAGGGGGAAAGGGGTAGAGATTATCGTACAGAACAAAAACTCAGAAATGAAGGTGTTAGACGAGATGAGGAGATACGAGCGGACGAATAGGTTTATGTGGAAATCGAAAGGGAAGAATTGCAGGAGAGCGGAATAAATTGGTGAAACGGAAGAGCAGAAGAAAATAAGGTTTAAATTCTCAGTGAAAAAATAAATAATTCAAAGCAAAAGGAATTCCAAAGAGATATGGCAGGTTATAAGGGACGTTGGAGAGGCAAGAGAGACAGAGAATGTACAGACGAAAAGTTTTTCAGAGAAGGGGAACAAAAGAGAACCGAAAATAAAGGCTGCAAATAATCTAGGTAAATGAGAAGCGAAATTAGATTTTATGAAGTAGAATAATGAAGAGGTATAGTGTGGTAATCTAGGAAATAAGTGATGGAAGCCATCTGAAAAAGGATAAATATAGAAAAAGGGATAGAAGCATGAGCGTAGAGGAAGCTGTATAAATAAGACGTTAACAACGTCGATAGCAAAGAACTCGGGTAACTGCAGAAAAAGTGCAAGAACAGAATGAAAAATATTTAATATGAGTGTGCCTTATGAGAATCTTTGGAAAGCGTTTCAGAGATGTATCCCGATGAATAATTTGAGAGAAAACGCCAAATGAGAGTTAAGGAGGAAGAGGTATGCTGTAAATAAGGAAAACAAGAGCAGAAAAGAGTACAAGAGCAAAAGGATGAACTGGGCCTAAAGATAATGGTGCATAAGCGAAATGAGAGAAAAAGGTTAGAGTGTATTATACAGGACAAGAACCCAGAAATTAGTGCGTTAGACGAGATAAGGAGATGCGAGGGAACAAAATGACTTACGGAGAGTTCGGGTTGGAAGAATTACAGGATGGAGAGGAAGTAATTCGCGCAACGACAGAGCAGAAGCAAATATAGATTGAAATTCTCGAAGGAAAAAGTGGTGGGTTGAGGCAAAAGGAAGGTGAAAGAATCATGTCTGGTGATGAAGGACTTTGAATAGGTATGAAAGACTGAGAATGAGTATGTGAAGGGAGTTCTTCTGAGTAGTGCTAAAGAAACAAAGTTAATAGCGGAAAGTGGGGAAGGAATAGGAGAAACGCAGTAAGAATATATGAGGAAATAATGAAGAGAGATTGTCTGAAAACCAAGGAAGAAATGGCCGGCAGCCAAGATCTAAGAATGGAATCAATATGAAAACGAGAGACTGAAGCACAAGGGAGGTTAGTGCTTCATGAAAGAGACTTTAGAGTTTAGATCTGTGCCATAACACAATGCTGTAGTAGGTGCAAGAATGTGCAAGAGGAAAAAATTGGGTACCTCGTTAGTATAGTAGGATAACGTTTCAGAAAAGTAACCCGAAGAATAAAAGGAAAAGAAAATGCCAAATGAGAGTTTGGGAGGACGGGTTGTGCAGTAAATATGGAACATTAAATGCTGGAGATAAGAAGACGAGAGTAAACGAGAAAAAAGTGGAACTTTGGTCGAAAGCAAAGTGCTGGTGTAAATGCAAAAAGTGCTAGAAGAAAATCAAAAATGTGAGTGCGTTGTGAAAATCTCAGCAAAGCACTACAGGAGAAAATCCTGATGTATAATGAGAGAAAAATGCCAAATGAGTGTTTGGGACGAATGGGTATACATTGCATATGTAACAAACATGCGGGAGAAGTGCTGAAGAGAGCAAACCTGGAAAAAGCAGGAACTGGAACTAGAGATAATAGTGCGAAAGAGGAATGCGAGTAAAAGGCTAGAGAGTAATAGTACAAGAGAAATGTTCAAAAATAAGTGCGTTAGTCGTGATAAGGAGATGCGAGCAGAAGCAGGAAGAATTACATGAGAGCGGAATTAACTGGCGAAAAGGAAGAGCAGAAGAAAAGGAAGGTATAAATTCTCAGTGTAACAATGCATAATTCAAAGCAAAAGGAATTTGAAAGAGAAATGGCAGGTTATAAGGGACTTTGGAGAGGCAATAAAAACAGAGAATGTACAGAAGAAAAGTTCTGCAGAGGAGGGTGAATGTAAGAACGAAATATAAAGGTGGCAAATGATCTAGCGATAAGAAAAACGAAATAAGATTTCATGAGATAGAAAAACGAAGAAGGATGGTGTGAAAATCAAGGAAAGAAGTGACGGAAGCTAAGATCTAAGAAAGGGATAATTATAAAAACAGGAGACAGGAACATGAGCGTAGAAAAAGCTGTATGAATAAGACGTTAACATAGGGTCGATAGCAAAATGCTGGAGTAAATGCTGAAAAAGTGCAAGAGGAAAATGAAAAATGTGAGTGCGTTGTGAAAATCTCAACAATGCAGTCCAAAAAAGATTCTCGATATTTGATGAGAAAAAAATGCCCAAGGAAATTTTCAGACGAATAGGTTTGCATTGCATATGAAGCAAAAATGCGGGAGCAGTGCAGAGCAGAGTAAACGGGGGAGATGGGAAACTGTACCTAGAGATAATATTGCGAAAGTGAAAGCCAGGAAAAGAATAGAGAGTTATGGTTCAGCAGAAGGGTTCAAAAATATATGCGTTAGTCGTGATGACGAGATGCGAGCGGAAGGAAAGGCTTCAGAAGAGTTCGGGAGTGAGGAACTACAGGTCAGAGCGAAAGTAACAGGCGAAACGACTGAAAATCTGGAAAAAATGTCCTGCAGCCAAGATCTGAGAATTTGATCAATATGAAAACAAGAGACTGAAGCACAAGCGTGGTAAGTGCTGTATGAAAAATAAGGAAGTGTTTAGATCTGTTCAATTACACAATGCTGGAGAAGCTGCAGAAAATGTGCAAGAGGAAATTGAAAAATGTTGGTGCCTCGTCAATATCGTAGGAAAGCGTTTCAGAGAAGTATCCCGGAGAACAATATGATATAAAAATGCTGAATAATAGTTAAGGAGATACAGTTGTGCTGAAATATGGAAAATAAAATGCGGGAGATGTGCAGGCAAGAGAAAACGGGAAAAAAGAAGACCTAGACCTGGAGATAATAGTACGAGAAGAGATGCTTGAGAAAGGCTAGATGGTATTGTACAAAAAAAGAGTTCAGGAGTAAATGCGTTAGTTGAGATTTGGTGATGCTAAAGGAAGGAAAGGCTACAGGAGAGTTCTAGAGGAAAGAACTACTGGAAAAAGCGGCACTAATTGGCGAAACGATAGAGCGGGAGAAAATTTTGGCTTGATTTCGCAGAGGAAAGAGTATTATGTTGAGGAAAAGGAAGGTGAGAAATTGATGACTGGTGATAAAAGACTTTCAAGGGGTAAGTAAGTTAGAGAATGAGTACCTAAGAGAAGTTCTTCGGAGTAGTGTGGAAGAACCAAAGATAATGGCGGAAAATGATCTAGGAATATTAGGCAAATATATTCATAAGGAAGAATAACGAAAAGAGATTGTGTTAAAATCAAGGAAATAGAAGACAGCAGCCATGATCCAAGAAAGGGATGGACATAAAATCAAGAGACAGAAGCCCAACCGTGGAAGGTGCTATATGAAAAGACGTAAGATTCTGAGCAAAAGCACAATGCTGAAGTAGGTGCAGGAAAATTTCAAGATGAAAATGTAATTTGAAAGTGCCTTATAAAAATCTCAGGAAAGCGTTTCAGAGAAGTATTCCGATGGATAAAATGAGAGAAATGCCAAATGAGAGTTTGGGAATAAGAGGTATGCTGTAAATATGGAAAAAAATGCGGAAGCAGTGCAGAAGAGAGTACACGAGCAAAATGAAGAACTAGGCATAGTGATAACAGTGCAAGAGAGAAGGGAGAAAAAGTGTAGATACTATTGTATAGGACGAGAACTTAGAAATGAATGCGTTAGACTTGATAAAGAGATGCGAGCGAACGAAAAAGCCTTACGGAAAGTTCGGGAAGGAAGAATTACTGAATGGAGTATACTGAAGTATTTGGCGAAACGGCAGAGCAGAACAAAATTCAGGTTAAAGTTCTCTGTGGAAAAAGTGTTACGTTAAGGCCAAAGGAAGGTGAAAGAAATATGTCCAGTGATAAAATACTAGAGAAGGTAAGAAGGACAGACATTGAGTACGGAAGAAGAGTTTTTTGCAGTAGTGTGAAATAACCAAAGATAATGGCGGAAAGTGATCCAGGAATATGAGAAGCGCAATGAGAATATATAAGGAAAATAACGAAGAGAGATTGTCTGAAAATCAAGGGAAAAATTGGCGGCAGTCAAGATCTAAAATTGGGAATAATATGGAAACGAGTCACTGTAGCACAAGCGTGGTTAGTGCTGTAGGAAAAAAATATTAGATTTGAGCAACAACACAGAGAGTACTCGAGCAAGTGGATGAACTTGTCCTAGAGATAATAGTGCGTAAGAGTAATGAGAGGAAGAGGGTTGAGATTATTGTACAGAACAAGAACTCAGAAATAGAGGAGTTAGACGATCTAGAAATATTTAATGAGTTTGCCCGAAATTTGCTTTCAGTTTGATAGCTATTCTTCTGACACTCAACTTATACTTATTCAATATTATACTAAAATAACTAACAATTAAGAACTAAATTAATTGCTGGAAGTGTCCTCCTCCTGCAAGAGTACAGACCTCTGTCCTCATTCGCATATTATCACGCGCTCTTTGTGATATTCGTGTGGTATTTCTTATCGTGTCACAATGGGTCAATATTCGATATTTTAATTCTTGTACAGTGTTCACTGGAGTAGTGAAGACTAATTGTTTGAGATATCCATATCAGAAAAATTCTAAACTTTTCAAGTCTGCGGACCTAGGAGGCCATGGTTCTGGCCCACTTCCCATTATCCATTGGTTGTTGAATGTATTACTCAAGAATTCTTCAGTTTCAATACTGAAATCTGCTGGTGTCTCGTCATGAAAAAACCTTATAATGTTTCTCAACAAAAGTGGCACATCCTCGAAACAATTGAGATAATTCCTCCCCTAGAAATTGCCGATAAGCGGGACCGTTTAGTCTGCTATGTAAAAAAAGCCTTATCTGGTAATTTCTCATTATTATATTATTCCGACTCAGACATTCTGTGAGAAATGATCTTTATGATGAGATTCTTCAATGAAATGGGGATTTCTCACAGCTCCATAATCATTATTGTAAAAATATGTGAGAAGAGTTCTCGAGAAATAAGCTTCGTCTGTGAACATTATTTCACTATCAAAATGAGCATTTCCTTCCATTTTGGTGGTATTACACAGAAAACTCAGAAATTCGGCACACAAGATCTAACCTAACCTTTACAGGATCTATCCAAAGCATACATACTTAAATTTCAGGACAGGACTGAATAAATGTACAAAATTGTGTTTGGAGCGATACAACGCCCTGTATAATGTTTCTTCAATGATTTGTTCACTGGTGCTCGAACCGCACAAACAGTGTGTACAACACGCTATTTGATAAAATCTTTTAGCACTATTGAATTGGCAATCTCCAATATTCGCAAACAGTTTTGGAACAAAATTGCACTTTATAAAGTAATGTTCCGCTAGTCCTTCCATATTGTATTGTTAGATTTTGTGAAGCCTGATCATCTGGAATTTAGTATGAACTAAAATTGTTTTCGAAGATTGGAAGTGAAGTATTTCAAAGTTTTGGGTATTTTATCCCTGTATTCATTTTATCCCTGTTTTTCTGAACAATTTGTTTTTGAAACCAATACAAGCCATAATATATTTTTTGGTTTTATATTTTCAAGTTGTCTTCACTAAAAACCTTCTAATATGAAATGATAATGATGTATTCGTTTCAGTTTCTCTATCTGTTCCATTCAAGAACTCCTCATCATTATAAGACTAAAAGGAATGCTAAAATTGCCTTCTAGAGAATATGATTTCATTTCATCTAATGATTTACACGGATCTGAATAATTATGAATTGATGGTCCTGGAGAATCATCTTTTCGATTTGATTTCCACCTACTGCCGCTTTAAGATACTGTATTTTGCAAAAATTACACAAACAAGATCTGAAACGACCCTTACCTTTTGTATGTCCATCCGTGTTGCCACAAACTTCGCAAACACGTCCATCTGTTTAATCATCTGAAGAATGCAATATTAACAAAGCGATATTCAATTAATATGTAACAGTGGGGAGTAATCTAAGAAATTGTTCCAATTTCAGATGCCGAATATTTGGAAAAACTCCTAAGAAAAGTAGAAGAATTGTTGATTGATTTCACCCTTATTCTTAATGAAAAAAATTGACAGAAACTTTGTTATCGAATACACTTTATAGTCCAGAATTTATAGTTTAATTTGTAGTATTGAAACCAGAACGTTCGATAGCAAAATAGAAAAAGGATGAGAATAACTCGAATATAGCTCTTTTGCATATAGAATGCCACTCGATATAGTAATTAAAAACTAACACATAGTTCAATCTCAACTTTGTCCTAATAAGAAAATGTAAATTTGACCGAGCAAAAAATAGGTTGACAATTCGTGACATCGACTGTAGTTTCGTAGTACATTTTATGAAATAAACATGTTATGCTAGTCAGAGTCTAATAAGTAATATCCTCGATGAAAAAGGCTCTATTCGCCAGTTATGCCGGAACGTATGATTATGCCTCTGTTGTAGAAGTTAAATTGGCACGCTCGCACAATTTGAGGATTACGAAAAAAATAATCTGGATTTTTCAAGATATCAGGTAACAAAATTGCATATCCACAAACCAATTATTCAAGTTGAATAACTGATTGCATTTTTCAGGCCAAAAAAGCGAATTTCTCAAATATTACCTGTATCTATTTTCTATATTAGACATATTCTGTGGACTGGAAAAATAATTTTCAAATCAAGGTCTTAGGTCTAATAAAAGATCACATTGGTTGTTTAGCGATGAGTTTTCATGAAATGGATCATTATTGCATATATAAACATCATTGCTCTTCAAAATATACTTAGAATCTCAAATTTTGTATATTAGAATTCAAGTTAAAATGTGTACTTGCTGTGAATAATTCGCTAGTTATGAGGAAATGTATAATTATGCTTCTGCTGTAATAGTATAATTTAAACGCCAGCACACTTTGAGGATTACAAACAAAGATAATCTGGACTTCTAGATTTCAACTGAAATTCACAAGCTGTATTCTTTTCGAAGGCCATATCCTGTTTTGCCTTTCAAAAATTTCTGAGTACGCCACTGGTCAGCGTTTGATCAATTTTCTCCATTTTTTTCCAATTTAGAAATTTCCTTGACAGTTTTGATTTTTTCGTATCTTCAAACGTTTTCGAGTGAAAAATTATTGAATTGTATGTTATTCGCTAAATAAAAAAAAATAATACAAATACACGATCGGTTTGGCCAGAATTTTCCTTAATATTGATAAAAATAAGAACACTTAAAAACTAACTAAATTGCTGGAAGTGTCCCCCAACTGCAAGAATACACGCTCCTGTCGTACTTCGCATAATATCACGCACACTTAGAAATATTCTATGGGATATTTCTTATCGAGAGGTTATAATTTGAATCCTCAATTGTTGTACAGTGTTCACTGGAGTGGCATGAACTGAACTTTTGAGATATCCTCACAAGAATAAGTCTGCACTATTTAGTCATGTAACCAGTTCCATTATTATCTTTGGTTTTTTCACAATACTCCTAAAAACACTTCTTCTGTCGTTTCGAAAATTGCTTCCGCTCCATCCTGTAATTTTTCCTTACCGAACTCTCCGTCAGCATTTATGTTTGCTCGTATTTCTTTATCTCGTCTAATGCATTCATTTCTGAGTTCTTGTCTTATACAATAGTATCTACCCTTTTTCTCCCATTTCACTCACGCACATTGATCACTTATCCCAGTTGTTCCTTTTACTCGTGTACTCTCTTCTTCACTGCTTCGGCCTTTTATTCTTTCATATTTACAGCATATCCCTTCCTCCTAAAGTCACATTTCTTATTTTCTCTCATTTCATTCATCGGGATACTTCTCTGAAACGCTTTTCGAAGATTTTCATAAAGTACTTTCATATTTCCTTTTTCATCTTGCATTTTTCCTGCACATACTTCAGTATTGTGCTATCGCACAGACTCTTACGTCTTTTACTATAGCACTATCCACCCTTGTGCTTCTGTCTGTTAATCCTATATCAATCTCTTTCTTAGATCTTGGCTGCTGTCTCTTATTTCCTTGCTTTTAACACAATCTCGCTTCGTTATCCTTCCTCATAAATTTGCTTCTCATATTCCTAGATCATTTTCCGCCATAACCTTTGGTTCCTTCACACTACTCCGAAGAACTCTTCTTAGGTACTCATTCTTTAACTTATATACCCCCTGAAAGTCTCTTATCACCAGTTATTAACTTTTCACCTTCCTTTAGTTTTTACATACCACTTTTTTCATTGCAGATTCAAGCCTACATTTTTCCTGCTCTATATTTTCATCATTTACTTCCGCTCTTTTCTGTAGTTCTTTCCTCTCAAACTCTTCTGTAGCGGTTCTGTCCTTTCGCATCAACAAATCTCAACTAACGAATTGATTCCTGAACTATTATTTTAAGGCTAGATCATCTTTCCTCTAGTTCACTCTTGTCTGCACATCTCCCGCATTTTATTTTCCATATTTCAGCACAACTTTACCTCCTGAACTCTCATTCAGCATTTTTCTATTATATTATTCTTCGGTATACTTCTCTGAAACGCTTTCTTACGATATTCACGAGGCATCCACATTTTTCATTTACCTCTTGCACATTTGCTGCACCTACTCCAGCATTGAGCTATTGCAGAGTTCTAAACTCTTCCGTCTTTTTCATACAGCTATTACCACGCTTATGCTTCGATATCTTGTTTTCATATTGATCCTATTCTTAGATCTTGGCTGCAGCCCATTTTTTCCTAGATTTTCAGACATTCTCTCTTCGTTACTTTCTCCATAAAATCCTAGTGCTCTTCTTATATTTCTAGATTATTTTCCGGAATTATGTTTGGTTCTTTCACGCTCCTCCGAAGAACCCTTCTCCCGTACTCATTCTCTGTCTTGTGTTCTCCTGAAGCCTTACCTTCCGCTCGCTTCTCCTTATCTCGACTAACGCATTTATTTCTGAACTATTCTCTTGTATCATTACTCTCTAGCCTTCTACTCGCATTTCACTCTCGCACTATTATCTCTAGGTCCAGTTCCTTATTTTTCCCGTTTACTCTCATCTGCACCTCTCCCGCATATTTGTTTCATATGAAATACATACCACTTCGTCCCTAACACTCATTTGAATTTTTCTCTCATTAAACTTTGGGATTTTTCTCTGGAGAGCTTTTCTGAGTTTTTCGCAACGCACTCAAATTTTACATTGTCCTCTTGTACTTTCTGTATTTACCCCGTACTTCACTTTCGAACAAAGTTCCTCTCTCTTCTAGTTCACCCTTGTCTGCACATCACCCGCAATATATGTTCCATATATTCAGCACAACCCGTCCTCCTGAATTATCATTTGGCATTTTTCTATCATTTTATTCTTCGGGATACTTCTCTGAAGCGCTTTCTTACAATATTCACGATGCACTCTCATCTTACAATTTCCTCTTGCATTTTTCCTGCACCTACCTCTCTGTTTTCATATTGATCCAATTCCCAATTCTTGGCTGCCGCCTAATTTTTCCTTGATTTTCAGAAAATCTCTCTTCGTTATTTTCCTCATTAATTCTTTAAGCGCTTCTCATATTTCTTTCTCATTTTCCGCCATTATCTTTGATTCTTTCACACTACTCCGCAGATCTCTTCCTCCGTACTCTTTCCCTGTCTTTCATACCTATTCAAAGTCACCAGACGTATTGATTTCACCTTCCTTTTGCCTTAACTCACCGGTTTTTCCACTGAGAATTTCAACTTACATTTTCTTCTGCTCTCGTTTCGTCAATTACTTTCGCACCATCCTGCAATTATTTCCTTCCGAACTATTTATATGCATTTTCGTCCGATCGTACCTCCTTATCTCGTCCTTTGCATTCATATCTGAGTTCTCGTCCTATACAATAGTCTCTACCTTTTTTTCTCATTTCCCGCACGCACTTTCATCTCTAAGCTCAGTTCTTCCTTTTGCTCGTGTACTCTCTTCCGCACTGCTTCCACTTTTTTTCCAATATTTACAGCTTACCTCTACCTCCTAAACTCTCATTAGGCATTTTCTCTCATAGTATTCTTCGGTATACTTCTCTGAAACGCTTTCCTAAGATTTTCATAAGGCACTCTCATATTACATTTCATCTTGCACTTTTCGAGTACTGAAAATTTGAACCTCAATTTTCGCCCACTCTATCGTTTCGCCAAATACTTCCGCTTTCGTCGTTAATTAGATAAAAATGCCAACTGAGAGTTTGGGACTAAGTATGCATTGCATATAAAACAAAGATGCTGGAGAAGTACAAAATAGAGTAAACGAGGAAAATGGGGAACTGGACCAAGAGAATATAGTGCGAAAGTGAAGCGCAATAATGAACTTGAGGAAGGATAACGAGAGTGATAGTATAAAAATCAAGGAAAGAAGTGACGGAAACCAAGATCTAAGATTAGGATCAATATGAAAACAAAATACTGAAGCACAAGATTGGTAAGCGCTATATGAGAAAGACGTAAGAATTCAGATCTGTGCGATAACACAATGCTGACGTAGGTGCAGGCAATGTGCTAGAGGAAAATGTAAAACGTCAGTGCTTCGTGAACATTGTAGAAAAATGTTTCAGAGAATTATCTCAAAGAAAAATATGATAGTAAATTGCCAAATGAGAGTTAGGAGGACGAGTTGTGCTGTGAATATGGAACATAAAATGCGGGAGATGTGCAGTCGAGAGTGGACGAGAAAAAAGAGGAATTAGATCTAGCTCTAGAGATAATAGTACGAAAATGAAATTCGAGAAAAAAGTTAGAGTATTGAACAGAAGAAGAGTTCAGGAATAAACGCATTAGTCGAGAAAAGGTGAAACGCAATAAAGGAAGGGCAACAAGAGAGTTCGGGAGGAAAGACCTACATGAAAGAGCGGACTTAATTGGCGAAACGATAGACGGGCGGAAATGTACGTTCAAATTGCCAGCGGAAAAAGGAGCATGTTACTCCGATAGGAAGGTTAAAAATTAATAACTGGTGATAAAAGACTTCGAAAGGGTAAGGAAGATAGAGAATGAGTACGTAACAAAAGTTCTTTTAGATAGTGTGAAAAAACTAAGATGAAGGCATAAAATGATGGCTGATGATGAGTCAGAAGGCTATATATTAGAAGTTGACCTGGAATATCCAGACCATTTACATGATGCGCATAGAGATCTTTCGTTCTGCCCGAAATCACGTGTACCTTTAGGTGCAAAATTACCGAAACTACTTACAACGGTTTATAGAAAAGAGAAGTATGTCATACATTACAGAAACTTGAACTAAGCTCTCGCCAATGGTTTGATCCTAACTAAAATACACCGGGTGCTCAAATTCAGACAATCGACCTGGTTAAAGTCATACATTGAAAAGAACACAGCTTTAAGAGCTGCAGCATTGAACGATTTCGAGAAGAATCTCTACAAACTTATGAATAATAGTGTGTTTGGTAAGACGATGTAGAATCTACGCAAATATTGAATCGTAAAACTTATCTTACACTACGAGGGTAGATTGGGGCTAAACGTTACATTTCAAATTCTCATTTTTTCATTCATATTATCGATTTCTAATACTATAATGACCTCATAGAAGGGTGTGCCTGGAGCCTGGAGGTATGTGGCGTTTGTCATCGAAATTTCTTAGTGCTACCTTATATTGTTGAACTGAAAAGACATGATGAGCATGAGAGCAATATCTTCGAAATAACATTTTCTATAATCATAAAAAGAGATACATTTTTTGATTACACCTTTTTTTATCCCTTTACCTTCCTTGACGCATTCCGTCTCCTCAATGAGGAACGAATACATTTTCGAGTGGAAACTAACAAATTCTTTCATAATCTTTCCATTGGCCTCATCTCTCATAAGACCCAAGACTCTATTATTGACTCGAAAAATATTGAATTGGTTATCTAGTAGGTAATCAGATGTTTAAAAAAAGGGTATAGCAATCATGTTTTATAATTTCATATGGATCATTAGGCATCTCGATCACAATGCCGTCAGTATCTATATAACCTAAGATACATTCTGGAGATTTCTTCTTAACGTAACCATAAAAGAAATTATAAACACATGTTCTCAAGATGTCCAATATTGCCAAACTTACGTACAATGGCTTATTAAAGATTGTACCACTCTTTTGCAGCTAAATTGCCATTAGATCTTCATGAATGAAGAAATGGGAACGTACATTTTCGCCCGTCTATCGTTTCGCCAATTAATTCCGCTCTTTCCTCTAGTTCTTTCCTCCCGAACTCTCCTGTTGCCCTTCCTTCATTTTGTTTCACCTTTTCTCGACTAATGCGTTTATTCCTGAAATCTTCTTCTATTCAATACTCTAACATTTTTCTCGAATTTCAATTTCGTACTATTAACTCTAGAGATCTAATTCCTCTTTTTTCTCGTTCACTCTCGACTGCACATCTCCCACATTTTATGTTTCATATTCACATCACAGCTCATCCTCCTAACTCTCATTTGGCAATTTACTATCATATTTTTCTTTGGGATACTTCTCTGAAACGTTTTTCTACAATATTCAAGAGGCACTGACGTTTTACATTTTCGTAACCTACGTCAGCATTGTGTTATTGCACAGATCTGAATTATTACGTCTTTCTCATATAGCACTTACCAATCTTGTGTTTCAGTCTTTTGTTTTCATATTGATCCTAATCTTAGATCTTGGTTTCCGTCACTTCTTTCCTTGATTTTCATACTTTCTCTCTCGTTATCCTTCCTCAAAATTCATTATTGCGCTTCACTTTCGCACTATATTCTCTTGGCCCAGTTCCCCATTTTCCTCGTTTACTCTATTTTGCACTTTTCCAGCATCTTTGTTTTATATGCAATACGTACCACTTCGTCCAAAACTCTCAGTTGGCATTTTTCTCTAATTATAGATAGGTAGAGTGGGCGAAAATTTCGGTTTAAATTTTCAGTACACGAAAAGTGCAAGATAAAATGTAATATGGAAGTGCCTTATGAAAATCTTAGGAAAGCGTTTCAGAGAAGTATCCCGAAGAACACTATGAGAGAAAATGCCTAATGAGAGTTTAGAAGGTAGAGGTATGATGTAAATATGAGAAAAAATGCGGAAGCAGTGCAGAAGAGAGTACACGAGCAAAAGGAAGAACTAAGCTTAGAGATGAAAGTGCGTGCGGGAAATGAGAAAAAAAGGACTATTGTATAGGACGAGAACTCAGATATGAATGCAAAAGACGAGATAAGGAGATACGAACCGACGAAAATGCATAGGGATAGTTCGGAAGGAAATAATTGCAGGATGGTGCGGAAGTAATTGGCGAAACGAGAGCAGAAGAAAATGTAAGTTGAAATTCTCGGTGGAAAAACCGGTGAGTTAAGGCAAAAGGAAGGTTAAATCAATACGTCTGGTGTTAATAGACTTTGAATAGGTATGAAAGACAGGGAAAGAGTACGGAGGAAGAGATCTTCGGAGTAGTGTGAAAGAACCAAAGATAATGGCGGAAAATGCGGAAGAAATATGAGAAGCGCTTAAAGAATTAATGAGGAAAATAACGAAGAGAGATTTTCTGAAAATCAAGGATAATTTAGGCGGCAGCCAAGAACTAGGAATGGGATCAATATGAAAACAAGAGACTGAAGCACAAGCGTGGTTAGTGCTGTCTGAAAAAGACGTAAGAGTTTAAATCTGTGCCATACCGCAATGCTGTTGTAGGTGCAGGAAATGAGCTAGAGGAAATTGTAAGATGAGAGTGCATCGTGAATATCGTAAGAAAGCGTTTCAGAGAAGTATCCGGAAGAATAACATGTTAGAAAAATGCCAAATGAGAGTTCAGGAGGACGGGTTGTGCTGTTAATATGGAACATAAAATGCAGGTGATGTGCAGTAAAGGGTGAACTGAAGAGAGAGGAACTTTGTTCGAGAGTAAAGTGCTGGGTAAATTCAGAAAGTACAAGAGGAAAATGTAAAACTTGAGTGCTTTGAGAAAAAATCAAAAAAGCTCTCCAGAAAAAAATTCCAAAGTTTAATGAGAAAAAAATTCAAATGAGTGTTTGGGATGACTTGGTATGCATTTCATATGAAACAAATATGCGGGAGAGGTGCCGATGAGAGTAAACGGGAAAAATAAGTAACTGGACCTAGAGATAATAGTGCGAAAGTGGATTGCGAGTAGGAGGCTAGAGAGTAATGATACAGGAGAATAGTTCAGAAATAAATGCGTTAGTCGAGATAAGGAGAAGCGAGCGGAAGGAAAGGCTTCAGGAGAACACAAGACAGAGAATGAGTACGGGAGAAGATTTCTTCGGAAGAGCGTGAAAGAACCGAAAGTATAAGTTGAGTCTCAGAAGACGAGTTATCAATATAAATGCAACTTTTGAGAAAACCTATCGCCTATTTGTATTATTTTCTTTCATTCAGCAATTAACATACAATTCAATAACTTTTCACTCGAAAACGGTTGGATAAAATTTCAATTGTCAAAAAAGTTTCTAAATTGAAAGAAAATGGCGAAAATTGATCAAACGCTGATCAGTGGTGTACCACAAAAATGTTTGAAAGGGTAAAACAGGATGTGGCCTACGAAAAGAAAACAGCTTGTAAATTTCAGTTAAATATAGGGAGTGCAATGATGGAGGCTGAAAATAGCTTGCATTCCAAATTTGGGATGAATATCTCAAGAACCGCTGGATTTTCGAAGAAAAAACCAGTTCTTTATGGAAATTTAAACACCCTGTTGCTCCGTAACGAAGCATTTACGGACCTAGGTTTATATAACCTTTTTTTCTAAAGAAGAAAAAGTCCTGTTTTTCTTCGTTTGTAATCCTCAAAGGGTGCTGGCTTGTCAATTATACTACTACAGCAGAAGCATTAAAGCATTGTCATACGTTCCCCCATAAGTGGCGAAGTATTCACAAGTAGCAAGTACACATTTTAACTTGAATTGTAAAATACAAAATATAAGATTCCCAGTATATTTTGAAAAGCAATGATGTTCATATATGCAATGATGATCTATTCCATGAAAACTCATCGCTAAACAATCACTGTGAGGTTTTATTAGACTAAAGATTTTGATTTGAAGATTTTGTTTCCAGACCACAGAATATGTCAAATATTTTGAAAACTATGGAAAATAGATAGAGGTAATATTTGAGAAATTCGCTTTCTTGGCCTGAAAAATGCAATCGGGTATGCCACTAGAATAATTGTGTGTTAGTTGCTAATTACTATATAGAGTGGTATACTATATGCAAAAGAGCAGGATATAGCCGAGTTATTCTAATTCTTTTTTTTGCTATCGAACGTTCTGGTTTCAATGCTACAAATTGAAATGTAAACTATGAACAATGAAGACTGTTCGGTACCAAAGTTACATATCGAAGTGATGTTTTTTTTTATGTACAATATATTTAACTTCTTCGACATTTGTAATTGTTTCGTATCTCCGACCGTTCTCGAGCATAAAATTATTGAACGAAAGTTTGCATTCGCAAAACTGACAGCACATCTTAAAACACTTCTTAAAAAGTATGACTCGCAGGCTTAGATCTTTGATTTATTTCGACAAATGCTAATAATGAATCAGTGTCTGCTCAAACAGTTAATTAAATCAACGATTAGTTTTAAGATTAAGTTTTTTTGGGCCTACCTGTCAAATGTTTCTTCTATTTCTCTATTCATCGAAAAACATACATCTCAAATAATTCAACTTTAATTATTTTTCACTCCAAAACTGTTAAACAACGAAAATTGAATGAACGCTGATCAATAGCGTACTACAAAAATGTTCGAAAGGACAAAAGAAGACATTGCCGTGTTGTCCGTCGCAATAGCTTCGTTACGGAGCTATAAGGTGTTGAAATTTCCGGAAAAATTGATTTTTTCTTTGGAATTCCTGCAGTTTTTGAGATATTCAGCCCAAATCTAGAATGCAAGCTTTTCTTAGCGACCTCTATCGTTACACGTCATAAGTTTTAACTGAAATTCACAAGATTTTTTCCGAGGCCATATCTTCTTTTGCCCAGCGTATAATCAGTTTTCGTCATCTTCGTTCAAGTTTGACGATTATAATTTTTTCATATCTCCAATTGCTTTGGAGTGAAAAATTATCGAATTGGAATCATTCATATTGTATGTTATTCGCTGAAACGAAAAATAGAAGAAACACTTGATAGGTATGCCCGAAATTTGCTTTTATTTTGATAACTCTGCTTCTGACACTCATTTTATACTTATTCAATATCACACTAAAAGCAAGAACAATTTGAGACTGTAAAAATTGAAGGAAGTGTCTTACACCTGCAAGAATACAGGTTTCTTATTTCCATAGTTTTCGAAATTTTTGAAATATTCTGTGGTCTGAAAACAAAATTTTCAAATCGAACTATTAAGTCTAACGAAAATTCACTGTGCTGGTTTTAAGATAACTATTCTACTATTTCTACGAACTGTCAATTAATGATCCTGTATTTTAGGAAACTCACACTTATGAGATCTAAAAAGACTCTTGTCTTTCGTAACACTAGCCTTCTTCCCAAAAACTTGACAGGCTCGTCCCTTGCTCATCATCGTTTCAATTCAATATTAACCAATTTAGTTGAAAATAATATCCAAGAATAGGGAGAAATTTGAAAAAGTACTCCAATTTCAGACGTCGATTATTTTGAAATACTCTCAAATGAGGTAAAAGAAATTTTGATGGAAGTTACATAATAACATAACAACTTGAGGGGGTAAATCTCCGTGCAGATTTTAGAAAAAACTTCATATAAAAACACAACACAGCAAAAGCTTCGTTACGGAGTTACAAAATAATTTCCGCAAAAATTTGGTTTTTTCTTCAAAACTCCTGCAGTTTTTGAGATATTCATCCCAAATTTGGAATACGAGCTATTTTCTGCATATGTGATATACTACTTTGGAAATTGACAGTGTGACATACTATTACATAACACTCTGTCTTTTTTAATTTGTAATTTTTGAACCAGCTGAAAAACTATTAGAAACATTCGGCCAAAACCTGCATTCTGCATTTAGTGCGCCACTCGATATAGTAACTACTAAATAAAACTTTTATTTTGGCACGGTCCGTCTAAAAAGGTATGAACAAGACAAAACAAACAAAAATCGAGATTTCGTGACATGGACTCCAGGTTCCTGGTAGATTTCAAGAGATAATAAAATCTGCTGAAATAATAATAACGCATTTTGCATTAAGTGTGCCACTCGATATAGTAACTACCGATTAATTAATATAAACTAGACAAAACCGAAAACAGGTAGACATTTCGTGTCATCGACTGCAGGTTCATGGTAGATTTCAAGAGATAATATTAGCAGCTGAAATAATGATTACGGATTGTATTGGAACACTAATTTCTTGAAAATACGGTGGGTTCTAGTGAAAATAAATTTAAGAATACTTTTTCATTTACTGCACATAGGCAGTACAAAACATTCCGAAAAATGGGCGGAATCTCTCCAAAAACTATTTCAGAAACGCTCTGCTCAGGATGAAGCGCAACTTTCACAGTTACCGAAAACTCTTCTAATACTTAATAAGCGTACGTGTGTTCTGGTTGCTTGTGAATGATTCGCCAATTATGAGGGAACGTATGATAATACCTCAGCTGTAGTAGATTTTTTTGCACGCTCGCATATTTTAAGGATTACAAACGAAAACAATCTAAACTTTACAATGTATCTGGTGACGAAATTGCATATCCCCATTACTCTTTTTCAATTGGTATACCCGATTGTATTTTTCAGACCGAAAAAGCGAATTTCTCGAATATAACCCATATCTAATTTCCATGATTTTCATATCATTTGATATATTCTGAGGTGCCTAAACACAATTTTCAAATCAGACTCAGAAAACTAATACAATTTTACAGTGCTTGTTTCGCAATAAGTTTTCATATAATAATTCATTAGTGAAAATAAGAACCAAATTGCTCTTCAAAATATGCTGAGAATCTCAAATTATGTGGATATGAATTCAAGTTTCTTCATCCCATTCCATTGTTTCTCGTTAGCTTCAAACTCCAAAAGTTTTCAAGCAAGAATTTCTGCTACAAACAATAAATACTTGCACCTGAAGTTATCGAACATTTCTATAGATTTGATTCGATTTCAATAAGAAGACTAAATGGCATGCTAGAATGACTCCTCAGAGAATATAAATTCATTTCATCTGTTGACTCAGCCGAATCGACATCTATATAATTTTGAGTCGATGTTCCTGGAAAAATCCCCTATTTTACTATTTTTTCTACAAACTGCCAATTACTGATCCTGTATTTTATGAAATTCACGCTTATAAGTTCTGAAACCACCTAACCTAATCTAACCTAACCTAACCTAGCCTTCTTCCAAAAATCTGGACAGGCTCGTTCTTGTATCATTATCGTTTCAATTCAATATTAACCAATGTAGTTGAAAATAATATCTAAGGATAGGAAGGAATTTCAAAAACTACTCCAATTTCAGACGTCGAATATTTTGAAATACTCTAAAATCAGGTAAAAGAAATTCTGATGGAAGTTACATAATAACATATCGACGTGAGGGGGTAAATCTACGTGCAGTTTTAATAAAAAAACTTCAAATAAACATAAGTCCGCAAAAGCTTTGTTACGTAGCTACAGAATTATGAAATTTCCGCAAAAATTTGGTTTTTTCTTCAAAACTTCTGCAGTTTTTGAGATATTCAGCCCAAATTTGGAATACAAGCTATTTTTTACATATAATACATACTACTTCGAAAAAAGACATGGTGTCATACTTTTACATAACACCTTTATGTTTCAAATTGTAATATTTGAACTAACTGAAAAACAATTAAAAACATTCGGCCGTAACCTGCATTTGCATATGCAAAAAATAATAAATAAAACTTTCATTTTGCCACGGTTCGTCTAACAATATGATTCGCCAATTATGCGGGAACGTATGATAATGCCTGTGCTGTAGTAGATTTAACTGCACGCTCGCAAACTCTGAGAATTACGACCAAAAATAATCTAGACTATAAAAGGTATCTGGTGACAAAACTGCATATCCACATTACAATTATTCAATTGGCATCCCCGATTGTATTTTGCAGGCCGAAAAGGCCAATTTTCGAGTAATACCTATATATAATTTAAATATTTTTCCTAATATTTTACATTTTCTCTGGTTTCCAACCAAAATTTTCAAATCGATTTTTTGAGTCTAATATAACTTCACAGTGGTTGTTTCGCGATAATTTTTCATAAAATAGTTCATGAGTGAAAATATGAACCGAATTCCACTTCAAAATGTACAGAGAATTTCTAAATTATTGGAAGTGAATTCAAGTTCCCTCAATCCAATCTATTTTTTCCATTCGAATGAGGAACCCATTCAGAACATAGGTTATTGTGAAGAGCTTCTTTAGTACAAGGTTCAGACTTTTGTAGACATGGAAAAGCCAAATTAGGATACTCTTTAATTATACAATCCTACCTAGCAATAGCCATTACTCCAAAAATATTTGCATTGTGTTTTCTAAGATCTCCTATATTTGTAGCTCCTCAAATTCCTGTTAGATTCTCAAAATTAGAGCAGTAATTCCTGACCCATTGAATTAATCTGTTGAAATCTGAAATCAAATCAGATTAAAAATTTAATTGATTTTCACATTAGAAGAGCTATAGTTAGGACAATTCAAAAATATAAAACATGTAATTTTCTATCATGCACTGCTTATTAACATAATTAAATATGTTATGTTATCTGTAAGGTACAGATTTCAAAAACCATAGTCATAATTCAGGAAAACAGGAATGAAATGTTGAGAAACATGTCACTCTTCACCGATTGCATTCTAGTAGGTATCTTACTGGTAACAGATGAAAAGTAAAACTTCTTAGCGTAGGCTTTGATTAGTGAACTATTATGTTAGGGAATTTTTGAAAAATGTGAATATGACGTTGAAGAAGCGAAAAAAACATGCTCATGAGACGTATCCCAAATAGAGGATCGGTATGAAATTTGAAGTTCTGAGCAGGGCCAGTATACACGGTGTAGAAAGATTTAATTTAATTTCAAATAATATCTAAGAATGTGGAGAAATTTGAAGAAGAACTCCAATTTCAGACGTCAGATATTTGGAAAAACTCTTAAATCAGGTGAAAAGAATGTTGATGGAAATCACAGTTTTTCATAAATCAGAAACATTTCGAAAACATTAAAATATATGATATATCTAAATAAAATAATAACTCTGATATGTAACTATGTTGCCGATCTTTCTATCTAGATCATATTATGAAGGAGTTACATAACAACATAACAATTTGAGAGGGCAAATCTACGTGCAGTTTTGAGAATATACTTCATACAAACAGAGGTCCGCGAAAGCTTCGTTACGGAGCTATAGGATGTTTTTTCCACAAAACTCTTGCAGTTTTTGAGATATTCAGCCCAATTTTGGAATACAAGCTATATTTTTTAGCCTCCATCTTTTCGCGTCCTAAATTCTGACTAGAATACACATGGTGTTCTCTATTTCGGAGCCATGTCTTCTTTTGCCCTTTCAAACATAGTTACAATTTTCCACTGTAGCTTATGAACGATTTTCGTCTATTTTCCTCTATTTCTTTCAATGTGGACACTTCTTTGACATTTGTATTGTTTTCGTATCTCCGACCGTTCTCTATCAAAAAATTGTTGAACGAGTGTTTGCATTCGCATAACTGGAAGCACTTCTTATTAAAAAGTATGACACGTAGCCTTAGATTTTAATTCATTTTGACAGTTGCTGAAGTTTTAGGACTTTCTAAATTATTGCTTTAAGAGAAAATGGCTAATTCTACTAACGCCGAATTTTTAGATACCCATTACATGTACGGTCTGGCTGACGGAAACACAACAGAAGCTGAGCGGTTATATCAGGTTCGCGTTCCAATTAGAAAGATAACAGACAGGTGAACATTTTCAAATATTCAAAGAAGGTAGAGGAATACTGATACTTTTCCTTCGAATAATCGTTTTAAAGATGCAACAAAAACTATGAGATCTCCAGATATTTAGGAAGTAGTTTTGAATTGCATTGATTTGAATTCTCATGCGAGTAAAAGAAAAATTGAAGGACAGTTGAATATTTCACATGTTCTAATTTGGAGAATTCTTCACGTTTTTCTGTTGTACCTATTTCATATTCAACGCGTCCAAACTCTACTTCCTCGTGATTTTCCTTCAAAACTGAATTTCTGTCGATGGTTCTTAGTTAAAATAAGAGAAAATGCTCATTTTGATAGTGAAATAATATTTACTGACGAAGCTTATTTTCTCGAGATTTGTTATCACATATTTTAAAAATAATTATTATAGAACTGAGGAGAACCCCCTTTCATTGAAGAACCTCATCGTCCAGATCAATTCTCACTAAATGTCTGAGTCGTAATAATAGGAAATTACTTGCTGAGGTCACCAGCAGATTTCAGTGTAGAAGCTGAAGAATTGTTGCATAATACATTCTACAACCAACAGATAATGCGGAGTGGGCCAGAACTATGGCCTCCTAGTTCCCGAGACTCGAAAAGTTTAGACTTATACTGATGGGAATATCTCTAACAGATAGTTTTCACCACTCCAGTTAACACTGTACAAATATTAAGAAATCGAATATGAACCCATTGTGACAAGATAAGAATTACCACAGGAATATTACAAGGAGTGCGTGATAATATTCGAATAAGGACAGAGGCCTGTACTCTTGCAGGTGGAGGACACTCCCAGCAATTTACGTAGTTTTTAATTGTTCGTTATTTTATTATATAATTGATTAAGTAAAAGTTGAGTGTCAGAAGAAGAGCTATCAAACTGAAAGCAAATTTCAGGCATACCCATCGAGTTTTTCTATTATTTTTTCTGTTTATTGAATAACATACAATTCAAACAATTCAAATTCATGAGATAAAAACACAAGGTTTAACTTTAATCTACACTTTATTTGAAAAAATTCGACGACGTTTCGCTGTCACAGCAGCTTTATCAAGAATGAAAAATAGAATGAAGAGTATGGTATTATGAACAAATCGTAGAACAAGTTGGATGAATAACAGGAAAATCTACAATATTTATCTCAAGGTAATTCATACCGAGTTATTGTACAGACTTCATCCACTTGAATTCGATTCATTAGATTACAATAATAGATTCAAAATTAGATCAATAATACATAATAAATATACCATCCAATACCGCAAATTAAAGTTTCTCGTGTCACGAAAACCGAAACCTACTCCACGTAAAACTAAATTTTCTGACCATCAATTTTTTGATAGATTCGTTAACAATTCTGATACTAATTTCACAACTGATGAAACAAATCTCTTGGAGAAAGGTTTCAAACACAATATTAAATCAAACAAGATAAAATCTGATTTAGAGGAACTTGGCATAGATACTGAAATTTCTCTGAAAAATATTCCTAATAACACTCACCTTAAATATTTAGCATCAACATTATAACAAATGAATCATTAGCTGACTTTGAACCGAGTAAAGAACAAAAGATTTTAAAGGCCATCAAACAAAAATCTCAACTAAATGAAGTTATTTTTACAAAAGCAGATAAGGGTAATACTGTTATTGCGTTAAATAAAAATGACTACATATTTAAAACTCTAAATTTCATTTCGTCCGGAAACTATACAATTTTAAACAAAGATCCAACTATTACATTCCAGAAAAATATTAAAATTGCAATAAATGACGCAAAATCTTTAATTAAAGCAATAGATAAATACAAATTAATTTTACCAAACCCTCAACCACCTCAACTGTATTCACTCATTAAATTGCATAAAGTAAATAACCCCGTTAGACCTGTCGTATCTTACGTTACAGCCCCAGCCGTGAAATTGTCGCATTATCTTATAGATATCATTAAAAATTATTGTTCACTCAAATCAAAATTTTCTATAAAAAATTCTTTCGAATTGATAAATAACATAAAAAACGTTAACCTACCACCTAACGCAAAACTTATTTCGTTTGATGTTGAGAATTTATACCCAAGTGTTCCTCCAGGTGATGTCAAAATATTAATCGAAAACATGTTGAATTCGAATCATGTTAACCAATTAATTAAATCAGAAATATTGAATCTGTTGGACGTTTGCATTGAACAAAATTATTTTTCTTTCAACAACATCTATTACAGTAGTGAAAATGGTTTGATCATGGGAAATCCTTTGAGTCCACTTTTAGCAGAGATTTTTATGAATAATATTGAACAGAAAATTCATACACATCCACTCATTTCCAAATTTCTTTATTGGTATAGATATCTTGACGACATCTTAGTATGTTTCATTGGAACTACTCGTCAATTAGACTTATTTGTTAATTTCATTAATTCCATCCATTTGAACATTAAATTCACGATAGAAATTGAACAGAACGATTCCATAAATTTTTTGGACTTGAAAATCACTAAACAAAATAATAATCATGTTTTTTCGGTCTTTCGTAAACCAACACATACTGATACAATTATACATAACTACTCATTACATCCAATTCAACACAAAGTTGCAGCTTTAAACAGCATGGTACATCGGTTACTCAATTTACCTTTATCAGTAGAAGATTATAATAAAGAGTTAAACATCATCAAACAGATAGCCATTAATAATTCATATAATCCGGATATGATAGATCTAATCATTCGTAAAATACTCTATCAGAAAGCAATAAATGAAGTATATCCTATTCATAAAGACTATAAAATATTCAACAGTTTAATATTCTTCGGTTCTGCAAGTACAAATATTAAATCCTTTCTCGTCAAACAAAATCTTATATAGCTTTCAAAACTTCTAATAACTTAGGTAAACATATTAAAATAATAAATCTCGTGTTGAAAAATCAAGTAAATCAGGAATCTATAAACTCAATTGCGGTTCTTGTGATAAAATTTATATCGGTAGGACCTATAGGAGTTTTGGCATAAGAACATCTGAACATAAACGTAGCTTCGATAAAAATAAATCTGATTCAAATTATTCAAACCACCTAATAAAAGAAAACCATTCATTCAATGAAAACTTTGACATATTACATATAAAATCAAAAGTTCAAAATTAGATCTCCTAGAAGCATTAGAAATAAATAGATACAAATATTCGGACAAGCTTTTGAATGAACAGGTAGATTTGAATTACTCACCCCTACTTTACTTGTTTAATTAGTTTTATTACCTTTCATACTAACTGTACAATGGCTCGGTGTGGATTTTCCTGTTATTCATCCAACTTGTTCTACGATTTGTTTATAATACCATACTCTTCATTCTATTTTTCATTCTTGATAAAGCTGCTGTGACAGCGAAACGTCGTCGAATTTCTTCAAATAAAGTGTAGATTAAAGTTAAACCTTGTGTTTTTATCTCATTTATATCATGGATCTACATCAAGTAACGGCCTCCACAATTCAAAAATTCAAATTCAATAACTTTTCATTTGAAACTGGTTGGAGATTCGAAAAAATTACAACTGTCAAAGATGTTTCTAAATAGAACTGATCAATGGCGTACTACAAAGAACTTGAAAGGGCAGAAGAAGACATAACTCGGAAAATAAAACTCCTTTTGAATTTCAGTTAAAACCTAGGACGTGAAATGATGGAGGCTATGAAAAATAGCTTGCATCCCAAATTGATGACGAAATTGATTGTACGCTGATCAATGGCGTAGCACGAATAATTTGAAAGGGCAGAAGAAGACATGTCCTCAGAAAAGAAAACACCTTGCGAATTTCAGTTGAAATCTAAGACGTGTAATGACAGAGGCTGTAAAAAATAGCTTGCATTCCAAATTTGGGCTAAACAATTCAAAAACTGCAGGAATTTCGAAGGATATCCAGTTTTTCTGGAAATTTCAACACTCTGTTGCTACGTTACGAAACTTTCACGGATCTATGTTTCTATGAATTCTTCTTCTTAAAATTTTACTTTGATTAACCCCCTCAAATAGTGACATACTATTACTAGAATAGACAAGGTGACATACTATTACAAACATAGACAGGTTGACATTCTATTACGTAACATATGTTTATTTTAATTTGAAATATTCGAACCAGCACTTTCGATAGGGGAAAAACAATTGGAAACATTCGTCCATAACCGGCATTTTGCATTAAGTGCGTCACTCGATATAAAAACTACCAAGTAATACATACTTTTATTTTGACACAGTCCGTCTAGGAAGTAATAAACTAGACAAAACAAAAAACAGGCCGACATTTCGTGATATTGATTGTTGTAATATTAGCTGCTGAAATAATAATTACGGATTGTACTCGAACGCTAGTTTATTTAATTTACGAAGGGGTTCAAAGTGAAAAAAAAGTATAATAATAGTTTTTTATTTATTGTACATAAGCAACACAAAATATTCTCCAAAATAGGCGAAATCTCTCAATATAATATTTTAGAAAAGCTCTGCTCAGGAAGTAGCGCATTTTTCACAGTTACCATGAAAGTACTGTCAAAATTTCCAACATGAAATCTGTTTTAATACTTAATAATCGTACTTGTGTTTTTGTTGTTTATGAATGATTCTTCAATTATGTTGAAACGTATGGCATTATACCTCTGCTGTAGTAGATTTTTTTCGCACGCTAGCACACTTTGAAGATTTCAAACAAAAAAAACCTAGACTTTACAGGGTATCTGGTAATAAAATTGCATATCCACATTACACTTTTTCAATTGGTGTACTCTAATGTATATTTCAGGCCAATAAATTGAAGTTCTCGAATATTACTTATATCTGATTTCCATATTTTTTATATTTAAAATACTCTGTGGTATCTTAACACAATTTTCAATTCGAAATCTCAAAACTAATGAAAATTCACAGTGCATGTTTCGCAATAAGTTTTCATAAAATAGTGCATTAGTGGAATATGAAACAGATTGCACTTCAAACTCTACGGAGAATCTCAAATTTATTGGATTTGAATTCAGTTTTCTTCGAACCAATCCATTTTTTCTCATTAGTTTGAGGAATCTACTTATAGTATGGGTTATCGTGCTGACCTTTTATAATACATTGTTGAGATATTCGAAGTTACAGAAAAGCCGATTATGGAATATGAACTAATGGGTGGTGCAACTACATTAGGAAAATTATTACGAGCAAAACTGATTGAATTCAGTCTTCTTTTTAAGTGTAGGATAAATGGATGAAACACTGTAAACTCAATTGGGGATCCTCTTTAATTAGACACTTCTACTTAGCAATAGCAAATACTCCGAAAATAATTGCATAGTGTTTTCTAAAATTCCCTACCTTTGTAGCTCCTCTAAGTCTTGTCGGATTGAAGGAATTAGAGCAGAACTTCTTGACCCATTGAATTAATCTGTTGAAATCTGAAATCCAAAATCAATTTCAAAATTGAAAAAAAAATTCACATTATAAGAGTCGTACTAAAGACAAATTAAATATCTAAAACAAATTACAACCTTTGAGTGCATATGAATATATAAAAATCTGATATGACTTAAAGTACAGATTTCAAAAACCTTGGTTATTATTCAGAACAAAAAAGAATGAAATATGCCAAACCATATCCTAAACGGTGCTTCACGAAAGAAAGTGAGCAATTTTTCAGTTTAATTCTTAAAAAAATTACATTCGGAAGTATGTGGTCTCATTCTTAGAAGATTCAGTGGCAATATGGTTTTTTTAGAAAGGTCCGTCGAAAACATGTGAGGCAAATGCTTTCATGTTTGCGTAATATTTTCCGAAAATAGAGTTCATTATGTGGTCAAGTACAAAATTCCAATTCCTGGAATGACCAAAGATTCAGATGTTAAATATTTTTTATATCAAAAATTATTTGTATTTTAATTGATCTATTTTTTTATGCTTGGTTTTATTAGAATGTACACATGTTTGGACAATCTGAGAGTTTATCATTTACAATTCTGGGGCAGCCTTCTCGGGTTGATTCTCAAGAAAACAACTAATATAATATTTTTCATTTTTTTAAAGAGACCTTCGAAGGATCCGAAGAAAGTAAAATAGGTGAAGATGCACTATTTTCAGTTATTCCTCCCAATAGAACTTCATCGCTAATGCATAATTAAACTGGATATCTGATAAGGTAATATTTTTCTCAAATTAAGCATAGCATAAAAATGTCATTAAATAAGGCAATATCAAAGCGATTTAAATAAGTTATGAGAAGATATGTCGTCTTATTATGAATGCTTGTATATGAGACTACATATTATACTTGGATATCTGATAGAGACTCAGACTGGAGATCATCAGAATTGTGGGAGCTTGTCTGTCTATGAATGACCTCATTAATATTCGGAATGAAGAATATTGGGATTGAACTTAAATACTGCTCAATTCGTTAGCACCGACAAAATAAGCAAGAAATTTTATTAAATCGGGAAAATTTCTACTAATCCGTAATGAATTTATAAGCTTGAGTGCAGTACTTGCATCTACTAATCTTTTCCCAACGATCTATCCGGAAAATGTCAAGTTCAAAGAGTTGAAATCAATAAATTTGCCTCAATGGTAAGAACAATCCAGTTACAACTCATATTTTACTGAAAATTATAAGGTTTGTGTGAACTAATGAATATCTTGGTTATCCAAATGTCGATAATTGAGCTCATTCACACCACGATTGTGAGGAAAGCAGATATTATTCAGAGAATGTGGATCACTGTTAGTATTTTCACTTAAAATTTCATAAATTTACTATCGGGATCGTCTCCGTTTAATTCATGGACTAGCATAACTTTATGAGGGTGAAATTTGTGATTTTTCACGATCCTGTAGATAGTGGAAACTGACACAGTAGACAGACATGATAATTTTCTGATGGATCGACTGTTGTCATTTCCAAGTGGCCGACTACTGCTATTTCAGCTGCTTTGTTCTATATAGGTCGATGTTGAACTTTATGTTTTTCGTTAGCCACCAAATCCGTTGTTTACAATTCATTCAACAAGTATAAAGGTACCTGTTTTTCTTGATGGTTTATACAAAAAAAAAACCTTGACGTTTCTCTAGCACAGTTATTATTTCTATAATAGATTGAAATTATTTCAACCCGCCTATCAGTGGGGTAAACTATTTTCATCGTTTGTCTAAAAAACGATAACTGTGAAATAGTATAGCGAAAAAAAAAGAAAAATGGAAAAAGACTTATGATAATCAGATGGATGTTATGAAAACAATTATGCGTTACCTACAAAATACAGATGTTTACCAATATCTCTAATCATCAATATTACCAATCTCTCTTATTATTACACTTCCATGAGAATTAAAACATGAAAGTGCTGAGCACTAGATTCGTTACTTGAAACTTATATCAGATAATTACTTTTAGTTTTCCTAAATATATATTTTAACAATTTCTTGAGAATTAAAAACATAAAAATGCTGAGGGTAAGATTCGTTAATCGAAAATTGAAATTAAAATAATAAACTTCATAGCTAGGTAGGATTTCGATTTTACATGCTCCGAAATTTATTTTGCGGTATTCTTCTTGACACATAGGGGGTACACATTTCCGTTTTAATACAAATTTCCGTAGTGTTTATGTTTTTTGTGTGATATTCATCACACATAATAATTAATGATAAATAAATGAGAAAAATACTTTCCTAATATATGTCACTCGGCCCACTTTCACAGTAATGAAAGTTGTCTTAAGTGGTACTGATAGTAAGGGTTGATTTTATATGCTCTGAACCAAAATCAGAAATTGATCCCCATCGAACAAATCATTGGTCTGCTATCACTTTTTTCGCCAAAATTATTCTATTTAGAGATAGAGAGAATGCGTTGAAACGCATTGTACATTACAATAGTAGAAACAGGTACTTAACACTATAGAAGGAGATTTCAGACAGGTTTGCTTTAAGAAATAACAGGATTCAATAATGTTTACGAAAACAGATGTAATGCACCATTATATAAGGTTCCGTAATTCTACTCGTATTGATATCCAATGATTCCCATAGGTTCACTCTGAATGTATTATTTTCATTATGTTAAATATCAAATTAATTTTTCAAGTTTGGTTTTCTTCCAGATAAGAATTGGGAACAGATTTCAAAACCCATAGCTATTGTACAGTCTGAGAAGTTTGCGGCCACATGGATGGACATTAAAAAGGTAAGTGTCGTTTCAGATCTTGTTTGTGTAATTTTTGGAAAATAAAGTATCTTCTAGCGGCAGTATGTGAAAATAATAGAAAAAAAGATAATTTTTCATGACCATCAATTCAGAATTGTATAGGTCTGTGTGAAAACCATTGATTTCTATCAGAGCATATGTCTATGAGAAATATGTTTTGGCTTGTATAGGTTTCTGAAACAATAGTTTTTGTTCAGAAAAACATGGATAACATGTTGAGAAACTTATCACACGTCACCAAATACACTGTAGTAGTAGTAGTAACTCTGGTTACAGATTCGCAATTCCAACTTCACTGAGTAGGCTATGATTTGAGAACGGAGGCCCCATTAAAAATTTGAAGTTGGGGATTTTGGTTAATGCCTTTCTATTTCTGAGTTGTGATATTTGGCCGGATAATTAAATTTTCAGTCAAACGATGAAAATGGTTTACTCCGCTGATGGGCGGGTTGAAATTGTTTCAATCTATTATCGAAATAATAATTGTGCTAAAGAAACAGCAAGGTTTTTTTGTGTAAACCATCCAGAAAAACAGGAAACCTTCATACTTGATGAGGAAATTGTTGATAACGATTTTGGTGGCTAACGAAAAATAGCGAGCTCAAAAAGTTCAACATAACCTATATAAAACGAAGCAGCTGAAGTAGAAGTAGTAGAAAACTTGGAAAATTACCATGTCTGTTTAATGTGTCATTTTCAGCTATCTACAGGATCGTGAAAAATCACAAATGTCACCCTTATAAAGTGATGCTAGTCCATCAAATAAACGGAGACGATCCCGATCGCAAATTCATGAAATTTGAAGTAAAAATACTAACAGTAATCCACATTCTCTGAATATTATCTGCTTTTCTTTCAATTGTGAAGTGAATTAGTAGAACAGTCGATATTTGGATAACCAAAATACTCATTAATTCACACAAACGTTAAAATTTTCAGTAACATATGAACTTTATCTAGATTTTTCTTACCATTGAGCAGAATTTTATGATTCCAACTCTTTGAACTTGACATTTTCCAGATAGATAATTGATAAAAGATCAATAGGTGCAAGTACTTCACTCATGCTTATAAATTTATTACGAATTAGTTTAAATTTTCCTGATTTAACATAATTTCTTCGTTATTTTGTCGGTGTTAACGAAATGAGCAGTAATAAAGTTCAATACTAATATTCTACATTCCTAATGTTCATGGTGTAATTCATAGACTGACAAGCTCCTACAATTCCGATGATCTCTAGTCCCAGTTTCTATCAGATATCCAAGTATATTATGTAGTCTCATATACAAACATTCATAATAAGACGACATATCTCCTCATAACACATTTAAATCGCTTTGATATTTCCTCATTTAATGACATTTTTATGCTATGCGTAATTTGAGAAAAATATCACCTTATCAGATATCCAATTTTATTATGCATTAGCGATGAAGTTCTATTGGGGAAATAACTGAAAATAGTGCATCTTCACCTATTTTACTGTTTTTACCTTCAAAGGTCTCTAAAAAATGAAAAATATTATATTAGTTTTTCCTTTGAGAATCAGCTCAAAAAGGCTGCCCCAGAATTGTAAATGATCAACCTTTAGATTGTCCAAACATGTGTACATTCCAATGAAACCTAGGATAAAAAAAATTAAACTAATGAGAAAACAGTGTGTCGTAGTTTCACTTTATGATAAGAAAGATATTTAACATCAGAATCTTCGGCCATACAGGGAATTGACCAATTACTTGACCACATAATTAACTTTAGTTTCGGCAAATATTACGCAAACATGAAAGCATCTTAATAACTAAACGGAAGATTTACTCACTTTTTTCGTACAGCACCGCTTAGAATATGGTTTGGGATATTTTATTCTTTTTTTTTCCAAATAATAACTGAGGTTTTTGAGATCTGTACTTCAAGCCATATCATATTTTTCTATACTCATATGCACACAAAGAAAATAATCACTTGTTTTAGATATTTAATTTGTCTTTAGTATGGCTCTTCTAATGTGAAAATTAATTTAATTTTGAATTTTATTTTTGGGTTCAGATTTCAACAGATTAATTCAATGGGTCAAGAAGTACTGCTCTATATCTTTGAATCCGACAAGTTTCAGAAGTGCTACAAAGATAGGGGATTTTAGGAAACACTATGCACTTATTTTCGGAGTATTTGCTAATACTAAGTAGTATTGTCTAATTAATGAAGATCCCAAATTGAGTTTACAGTGTTTCAACCATTTATCCTACTTTGAGAAAGAAGACATTCAATCAGTTTTGCTCGTTATAATTTCCCTAAGGTAGTTCCAGCACCCATTAATTTATATTCCAAAATTGGCTTTTGTGTATATACAAAAGTCTGAACAACGTATTACACAAGGTCTGCTCAATCATCCATGTTATAAGAAGATTCCTCAAAATAATAAGTGAAAATGGATTAGATTGAAGACACCTGAATTCAAGTCCAATAAATTTGAGATTCTCTGTGCATTTTGAAGTGCAATTTGGTTCATATTTTCACTAATATACTATTTAATGAAAACTTATTGCGAAACATGTACTGTGAAAATTTTATTAGTTTTGAGAGTTCGATTTGGAAATTGTATAAAGACACCACAGGATATGTCAAATATGAAAAATACGGAAATCAGATATATTCAAGAAATTCGCTCTTCTGGCCTGAAATATACAATTGGGTATACCAGTTGACGGGTGTAATGTGGATATGCAATTTTATCACCAGATACCTTGCAAAGTTTAGATTTTTTTGTGGGAAATCCCAAAGTGTGCGAGCTTGCAATAAAAATCTACTACAGCAGAGGTATAATGCATACGTTTCGTCATTATTGGCGAATCATTCATAAGCAACAAAAACACACATACCCCTATTAAGTATTAGAACAGTTTTCATGTTGTAAACTTTGACAGGACTTTCATAGTAACTGTGGAAGTTGGGCTATATCCTGAGCTGAGCTTTCCTGAAATATTTTATGTAGAGAGTTCGCCCATTTTTGAGAATATTCTGTAAAGCATATGTGTAATAAATAAAAAAGTATTAATACATTTCTTTTCACTTCAACCACAGCGTAGTTTCAATAAACTAGCGTTCGAGTACAATTATTATTTCAGCTGCTAATATTATCTCTTGAAATCTACAACGAACCTGCAATCGATGACAGGAAATGTCTACCTGTTTTCTATTTTGTCTAGTTTATATTAATTAATTGGTAGTTACTATATCGAGTGGCACACTAAATGCAAAATGCAGGTTATGACCAAATGTTTGTAATTGTTTTTCAGCTATCGAAAGTGCTGGTTCAAATATTACAAATTAAAATATACATATGTTACGTAATAGTATGTCACCAGGTCAATTTTCGTAATAGTATGTCACTATTTTAGGGGGTTTATTAAAGTACAATAACAAGAGTTCAAATATACAAAGGTCCGTGAAAGCTTCGTTACGTAGCTAGAGAGTGTGGAAATTTCCAGAAAAAAATTGTTTTTTCTTCAAAATTCCTGCTGTTTTTGAGACATTCAGTCCAAATGAAGAATGCAAGCTTTTTTTTATAGCCTCCATCATAACGCGTCCTTATTTTAACTGAAACTCGCAAGGTATTTTATTTTACGAGGTATGTCTTCTTCTGTCCTTTTCAGTTCTTTGTAGTACGCCATTGACCAGCGTACTATCAATTTTCGTCATCTTCGCTCTATTTAGAAACATGTTTGACATTTGTAATTTTTTCCTATTTCCAACCATGTTTGAGTGAAAAGTTATTGAATTTGAATTATTCGAATTGTATGTTATCCGCTAAATAAAAAATAGAAGAAATACTCGATAGGTATGACCGAAATGTGCTTTTATTTTGATTGCTCTGCTTCTGAGACTCAACTTATTCTTACTCAATATCAAACTAAGAAAGAGAACAGTTAATTAGTTAATTCAAGAATTCTTCAGCTTCTACACTGAAATCTGCTGGTACCCCGACATGCATGATCCACATTATATTCCTCAACAAAAGTGGCATATCCTTGAGGCAATAAAGGTAACTCCTCCTCAAGAAATTGCCGACAAGCGGGATCGTTTAGTCTGCTAGGCGAAAATCAAGTAATTTCCTATTTTTCCAACTAAGATATTTTGTGAGAATTTATTTTTACTAAGTCGTATAATCATTATTGTAAAAAACTTGATAACAGTTCTTGAGAAATTAGCTTCGTCTGTGAACATTATGTCACTATCACAATGAGCATTTTCTCTAATTTTATCTGAAATCCATCAGCAGAAATTCAGTCTTGACGAAAAATCACGAGGATGTAGAGTTTGGACGCATTGAATTTGAAACGGGTACAATAAAAAGTCGTGAAGAATCCTCCAAACTAGAACATGTAAAATATTCAACTGACTTCCAATTTTACTCGTACTCACGTGAGAATTCAAATCAATGCAATTCAAAACTGCTTCCTCAATATCTTGGGTTCTCATAGTTTGTGTTGCACCTTCATAATGATTATTTGCAGTAAAAGTACCAGTACCCCTCTACCTTCTTTGGATATTTGATAATGTTCGCCTCTCTGTTATCTTTCTAGTTGGAAAGCGAACCTTATATAATCGCTCAGCTTCTGTTGTGTTTCAGTCACTTAGACCGTACTTGTAATGGGTATCAGCCAATTCGGCGTTAGTAAAATTAGCCATTTCTTCTTACAGCAATAATTGAGAAAGTCCTGAAAACTAATCGTTAATTTAATTAACAGTTTGACTAGACACTGTTTCAACTTTAGCAACTGTCATAATAAATCAAAAATCTAAGCCTACGAGTCATACTTTTTAATAAGAAGTGTTTTCAATTATGCAAACACTCGTTCAATAATTTTTTGCTCGAGAACGGTCGGAAGTACAAAAGCATTACAAATGTCAAAGGAGTGTTTAAATTGAAATGAATAGACGGAAATTGTTTATAAGCCGATCAGTGGAGTACTGTGAATATGTTTGAAAGGGCAAAAGAAGACATGGCTCCCGAATAGAGGACACTATGTGTATTCTAGTTGACATTTAGGACGCGTAAAGATGGAGGCTATAAAATATAGCTCGTCTTCCAAATTTGGGTAGAAAAAAAACAATTTTTTGAGAAAATTTCAACATCCTTTATCTCCGTAACGAAGATTTCGCGGACCTTTGTTTGTTCAAAGTATTTCCTTAAAACTGCACGTTGACTTACCCTCCCATGTTGTTTTTTCGTTGTGTAACTCCCTGTATATTATGATCGAGACAGAAAGATCAGTAACATAAATACATATCAAGGTTATGATTTTATTTAGATATACCATATATTTTAATGTTTTTTAAGTTTTTTGGATTATAAAAAACTGTGATTTCCATCAACTTTCTACCTGATTTAAGAGTTTCTCTAAATATTTGACGTATGAGATTGGAGTTTTTTTTCAAATTTCTCCCCATTCTTAGATAGTATTTAAAATTAAATTAAATCTTTCGATTAAACTCCCATACTGTGTTTACTGGCCCTGCTCAGAAATTCAAATTGCAGACCGTTCCTCTATTTGGGATACGTCTCATGAGCACGTATTTTTGGATTCTTCACCGTCATATTGACGTCAGTCATAGAAGCAAAGTTCAGATTTTTGAGAAATTCCCTAACATTATTGTTCAGTAATCAAAGCCTACGCTGAGAAGTTTGAATTTTCATCTGTTACCAGGAAGTTACCTACTAGAATGTATTCGGTGAAGGCCGACATGTTCCTCAACATTTAATTCCTGTTTTCCTGTATAACGACTATGGTTTTTGAAATCTATACCTTAAGCCATAACATATTAAATTATATTCATATACAGTGCTTAATAAAAAATTACTTGTTTTAAATGTTTCAATTGTCTTAACTATAGCTCTTCTAAGGTGAAAATAAGTCAGATTTTAGATTTGATCTGATTTCAGATTTCAACAGACTTTTTTTTTCAGGAGCTACAAAGAAAGGGAATTTTAGGAAACACTGTGCAACTATTTTTGGAGAATCTGCTATTGCTAAGTAGGATTGTCTAATTGAAGAGTATCCCAAATTGGCTTTTCCATGTCTACAAAAGTCCGAAACTTGTACTAACGAAGCTTTACACAATAACCTATGTTCCGAATGGGTTCCTCAATCGAATGGAGAAAATAGATTGAATTGAAGAATCTCGAATTCACATCCAATATTTTTGAGATTCTCTGTACATTTTGAATTGCAATTCGGTTCAAATTTTCACTAATGAACTATTTTATGAAAATTTGTTGCGAAACAACCACTGTAATGTGATATTAGACTTGAAAGTTCGATTTGAAAATTGTGTTTGGAGACTGTTATAAATATATTCTATTTTATATTTCTGACTTTTGGAGCGGTCAGACAATTGGGATAATATATGGAATGACTACGACTTATTGAACTGACTTTTTAATTAATCATGTTGGCTTGTACAATGATGATTGGGAGGATCTCAGACATGTGCAATTTCCATCATGCGCATAATGACAAAGATATTATAACTTCTTTTAGACGGCAAACAACATACACTACTCAATAAAATATACAACATCCCTTTTCTTAAGTGTAAGATATTACAATTAAATGTCTGTCATTTTATTTAAATGTTTTTTTTTTATATATGTGCATTTTAAACTTTCTATTATTCTATTTTTACTTATTCTATATTCTATCTCCTTTTTTATTTATTTTATTTTATTTTTAGATCCTTATTTCTAAGTTTTATATCTAGCTATTTACAATTTCAATTAATTTGTACAATTACTTTACTTTCGATCAGGAGGTTTCACTGCCCTGAGTTACGTTCCTGGAAACGATGCTTCCCACAGGAAATGCTGGATCAGCGGATCCTATAGTTACGTTCCTGAAAACGATGCTTCCCACAGGAAATGCTGGATCAGCGGATCCTATTTCACGTACACAGCTTCACCGTGTTCACTAATGTTATAAATCATGTTTGTATATCTCATATTATTCAGTCTGACAATAGCTCCCATTTAATTCAGTTTGTAATAAAATAAATGTTTTTAAAAGACTTTTCCTTAAGTGAAAAACATAAGTGGCTTAGTGCGGTAGGATCTCGACGGCATCTCAACCAGATATCCGTGAGTTTCAACTCTTCATCGAGAAGGACCAAAGACGAAAAATTGCAGCCAATTCATCAACCAGAGAATGAAGATAACGAAAATCTTGTAAGTTACTCATTGTTCCTTTATGTCAGACTCCTCGAATTCTCCTGATCCATATAGAGATACTTGTCCAGAAATCGAGTCAATTTTAATTCAATCAATTTCAAAATTATCTTTAATTTCAACAGAGCCGAATCAATCTAACACAGATAATTCGAATTCTGAGAATATTTCTTTATTTAATCAAAATAAAACAGTTATTTTCAATAGTGAATATATCACAATGCCTAATCAAATACCAGTTTTGATATGAAATTGCTACAAATCGTACCCGAATTTGATGGCAATCCGTGTAGGTTATTTCGTTACATTTCTACAGTAAACGAATTACTACAAGAATATTATAATGCGGCTGAACCAAATTGTTCACAAAATAAATTTCTTAAATTTGGTATTTTATCAAAACTAACAGGACCGGCTGAAGAAGTTGTTTCTTTGAGCGGCAGTAACGAGTGGCCGACAATAAAAAATATTTTAATAACACATTTTGGTGACCAGCGAAATGAAAGTAGTTTAATTTCAGATCTTGGTTCGTTGCGTCAAGGCAACAACGAAAATTCATTATCATTTTATTCTCGAGTTATTTCAACCCTCAATCTTCTCCATAATCATTTGAATATTCATGAAGATAATGAGGCAGTAAAAGCTTCAAAAAAATCGCTATATGATTCACATGCTCTTCATACTTTATTAGTGGGATTGAAAGAACCCCAAAGTTCCATGATCAGAGCAATGAAACCAAAAGATTTAGCGGAAGCGCAAACGTACATCATTGAAGATAATAACATACGTTATTTGCAAAAATCTTCTAATTCAGTGAAAATCTTGCCCTCACAAAATTTTCCAAATACTTCTTTTCACAAAAATTCTTATCAGACAAATATTTCTAATTTACCAGCTCCAAGATTTTCACAAAATCATTTTCCAAGTACCCCAATTCAATTACAACAACGTTCAAACCAACCACGTCCAAGGTTTCCTACGAACAGCCAAGTTTTCGGGAAGGTTCAAAACGTTTGGAAAAATCCGTCTAACGGACAGTCTCCTTCGAAACCAACCCCTATGAGCATTGTTCGTACTAGGAATAGTTCTAGACCGACCCCCATGAGTGTTGTTACTCAATCATTGAATGTACCGAGAAATTATCAAAACTATAAACCCAATAACTATTACAGAAATAATACCAATCACCCTATAAATTTCATTTCCGAAGAATTGAATAATGTTGATTATGATGAAGATCAATGCATGCCCAATTCTTCATATTATTGTGATGAATTCGACGAACAAAATTTCATTCAAAATAATGTTCAAATTTCTGAATAGAAAATGCTGAAAATTTCGAAGACCAAAATTTTCAGGAGGTTTCATCGGAAACCAATACAACATAATTGACCTTAACACTATTTACGACAAAAGGGAACTTCCTTATATACAAATAGAAAATCCCTCACTAAAACTTCTTTTAGATACAGGGGCCACAAAATCATTCTTGAACCCCGAAATTGCCGAAAGATATTTCAATGACAAAATTTTCAAAGAACCATTCGTAGTTAAGTCTGTTTTCCAACAATCAAAACGAGATTTTTGTGTCGAGATTCCAGCATTTAAGGAATTCAGCACCTGTTCGAATCTCAAATTTCATCTGTTCAAATTTCATCAATATTTCGATGGATTAATAGGCCTAGATACACTCAAACAATTGAAAGCTCAAATAGATATTAAAAATTCAATTTTGTCAACAGCTACGGCACGAGTTCCTATTAAGTATTACGAAAGCACCAGAAAAGTATTATTCTTTGCTGAAATCGATCCTTTTACCTCAACAAAATGAAAATTCCTGTCAATTCAAATGATGGCGATGTACTTATATCACATCGAAAATTAAATAATTGCATTCTTCAAGAAACTCTTACGACCTGTAAAATGGATATGCCTGGGTAGAAATTCAAAACCCCAATGATTCTTCTTGTCAAATTCAACTTTACGACCCTTTATTACCAAATTCTTTTCCGCTCGACCACTATGAACTTTTCAATATGTATATAACCCCGAAGAATCTGATTTAAAAACGACATATGTTCTCATATACGTACCGACCATTTGAATGACGAAGAAAAATTTCATGTAAAAAATTGTGTAAGAAATATTCAGATATTTTTCATATTGAAGGACGAAATTTAACTTTCACTAATCAAATCAAACATAATATAAGAACTAGAGATGAAATACCAGTATATACGAAATCCTATAAATATCCTTATATCTACAAGGACGAAGTTCGAAGACAAATTGATTCCATGCTGAAACAGAACATCATTCGCCCAAGTAATTCCCTTGGTCATCTCCGATTTGGGTAGTACCAAAGAAAGCAGATGCCAGCGGTAAGAGGAAATTTCGAATCGTGGTCGATTTTCGTAAAGTTAACGAAAAGACCATCGACGACAGATACCCTCTTCCAAACATTTCTGAGATTCTCGACAAACTAGGAAGATGTCGCTATTTTTCAACCCTCGACTTAGCTAGTGGATTCCACCAGATAGAAATGGCTCCTGAGGATATCCAGAAAACGGCATTTTCTGTCGATAATGGGCATTACGAATATCTGAGAATGCCCTTTGGGTTGAAAAACGCTCCAAGCACCCTGCAGAGAGTGATGGACGACGTGTTAAGAGGTTTACAAAATGATATTTGTCTTGTATATATGGACGATATCATTGTCTATTCGACGTCATTACAAGAGCATATGGTAAATCTCAAAAGAGTATTTCAACGTCTTCGTGAAACAAATTTTAAAATCCAGCTCGATAAAACAGAATTTTTAAGGAAAGAGGTTGCATTTTTAGGGCATATTGTCACTCCCGAAGGTGTCAAACCTAATCCCGATAAGATAAAGGCAATCATGGAATATCCGATTCCTAGAACAGTCAAAGAAATCAGAGGATTTATTGATTGTTAGGTTATTATCGCAAATTCATAAAAGACTTCGCAAAAATAACTAAACCGTTCACGCAATGTCTCAAAGCGAAAGCAAAAATCATACACGATGATGCTTTCCTAAGAGCATTTGACTACTGCAGATCTCTTCTTTGTAATGCCCTATATTACAATTTCCCAACTTCGAAATACCATTTATTCTTACTACTGATGCAAGTAACGTATCAGTTGCAGCTGTTTTATCGCAGGGACCCATTGGTAACGACCGGCCAATTGCATATGCTTCACGCACATTGAACGATAGTGAAAGAAATTACAGTACTATCGAAAAAGAACTCTTAGGGATAATCTATGGAACTAGCCATTTTCGACCATATCTATATGGGAGAAAATTCAAAATAGTGACCGATCATAAACCTCTTCAGTGGCTTATGTCTCTCAAAGAGGATGTAATCCTAGACTTACACGTTGGAGACTCAAACTAGAAGAGTATGATTATGAGATATGCTATAAAAGGGCAAGGCTAATACTAACGCCGATGCTTTATCTAGGATTGAGATTCACCCTACAGAAGCAGATAATTCTTCATCAGACGATGATTTACCAATCTTTCAGTATATGAAACAGGTAAATCGGGATATGGAAACAGCTTCCATGTCAAACAACATAAATGACATCCCAGATCCGGACGAAATCGAAGATCAGAACCCGGAAGCAGAAGAAAAATAACCGACGATGGACAAACCGTGCATACAAATGCTGAGGACCCTATTTTAGGAATAAGCCCAACGGAATCTCCAATTAATATCTTTCAGAATCAGTTGCACATAATTCCTTCACTGATTAACCGAAAAGCAACAAAAAATGTTTATGGGATCGAAACAAAAGAATATTTGGAATATTTACATTCTTAAGAACGATCTTACCCCATCATTTCATTTTTAGAGACTTTGATGAACCGAAAAGACCTATGCATTTTATTTCGAAAGTAATGGCAACGATGAAACATATAAACAACTTTCAAATCTCATGAGACAAACATTCAAAAGTCTCGCCTTCAAGCTTTTGAAGTGCAATAAAAGGTTAGAAAATATTATAAATGAAGATCGACAAAAGGAATTGATTTGCTATAGCCATGAGACAAAAACTAATCACCGAGGTATAGTAGAAACTATTGAACAACTCAAACGAAAATATTATTGGCCAAATTTATCAAATGATGTCAGATTTTACATAAATAACTGTGAAATTTGTCAGAGAGTAAAATATGATCGAAGACCACCTAAGATAGAATTTCAAATTACCCCAACTCCAAAACGACCCTTTGAAGTAGTACATGTTGATGTCTTTCAAGCAGATAGCCAAAAGTTTTTGACAATTTTGGACAAATTTTCAAAATTCGGTCAAGCCTTTCCATTAATAGGTGCTAACGCTCCTGCAATTGTACAAGCGTTAATATCCTTCATGTCATTTTATGGATTACCTTTACAAATAGTCACTGACTCTGGCACAGAATTCAACAATTCGACAATCATGGATTTTGCCAATGGATACAACCATAGTATTCATTCTACAACACAACAAAAACCAATCGATATTATCAGCGGTCATCTAAACACCAAAGACCCCTTCGAAATTGACGTAGACAAAGAAATTATGAACAATTACATGCAAAACCACAAAGAACGAACCCAACTAATTTATAACTCTATTCACGAAATTAGCGAGAGAAAGAAGGAAAAATATATAGGTAAAGCAAACGAAGAGCGTGAAAACCAATTGATTACCATGAACAATCGACAGTTTTTCGAAAAACGTCAAAACTCACGGTAACAAACTAAAAGCGCCCTTCATCAAAGAAAAGTTCAAGAAAATGAAGAACTTAAAATAAAAACTGAACGCAGTACTTATCACAAAAACATTTTAAGAAACCGAGAGCTAAAAGACCTCAAAATTTGTTGCAGGAACCTGATCCTGATGATGATCCACCGGTCCATGTTGGAACCGATCAAAATAGTGGATCTTAAACAAAACCCTGGTATCCTCCCTTTCTTGTTGGCGAAACTAAAGTCAAAATCGGAACTCATAAATTGCTCCGTTATGTCGATCTGTACCCCATTGAAAACGAAATAAAAGTTCTAGTCAAACAATACAGAAATTTTAAATCTTCTCTTTCAAATCGATTTAATACATCCGAATACCCTACAGAAACTTTGGAACATCATATACAATATCAAATCAACTACATTTGGAATAAATTCAAATCTGTATATCCCTTCGAAGATAGAAAACGGAAGAAACGCGGATTAGTTAATGGTCTGGGCAATATTATTAAAGCCATTTCAGGAAATTTAGACGCCGATGATGCCGATCGCTACGATAAAGCTATTGAAAAATTACAAGCTAATAAGGAACGGATAATCTCTACTGTCAATCACCAAATTTCATTAACTCACGAAATTCTTGAGAATAATAATAAAACTCTTTCATTAATGCTGCATAACCAAAACATAATTTCTAGAAGAATTCAAGAGATCAAAATGATAACACCCAGTATTTTTCTATTATAGACACTTTCGCTCAAATGAAATTTAACTTAGACACAATCGGATCTATTCTTGAAGATTTGGAAAATTCAATTACTCTAGCTAAATTAGGCTCTCTTCATCGTAGTCTTATCTCAAAAATCGATTTAGGCCATATTCTTACGATTCTCTTAGAGAACCATTCGAAAAATCAATTGATATTTTCTGACGAAAAAATATTCACCATTATTATGATCTAATTGAAGTCGAAGCTTACTATTCAAAAACAAGGATCATTTTCGTATTGAATATTCCCCTTGTACACCCCGATCGATTCAACCATTACCATTTATATTCCATTCCATCCAAAAACTTTACAACTATAATTCCTAAAAATACCTACCTTACAATGAGTAGCAATCTATTCCAATACGATGACGACCAATGCAGATATCTCAACCCTGGTTACCTTTGCGAAGAGAACAAGCTTGCCAACCACGCCGACCAAGACGATTGCCTATTTTCAATTCTTCAGATCGAAAATTCTTCAACTGTTCCTGACTGTAAAATAGTACCAGTAAAAGTGAAGAAATCCTTTGTAGAAGAAGTTGATGAAAGCCACTATATTGGAATCTTCCCAGAACAAGAAAAATAAGGATGAACTGCGAAAAAACAGATTTCACAACCCTCAAGGAACATTCCTCTTCCAAATTCCGTATGGATGCAGTATTCAAACAGTTGACTTCATTTATACCAACACAAAAGGTACCTCTTATCAAGTACCCTTATTTTTACCCGAAATAAAAATACCTACAGGGGATCATCATTCAGAAGCCCTCAAAATTCAAGAAATTTCACTGGATAAGTTACACCACCTTCAGAAGGAAGTCGAGAAACTCCAACCGATTCCAGAAGAAAATGAAGAACCAGCTTATTCGCATCTTTACTTGACCACCCCCGTATACATCATAATTTTTCTGGTAATTGTTTGGAAAATTAGTTCAAGATTGCGTCGAAGAAATGCAGTACCAGAAAAGAATCCAGAAGAAGAATCTTCGAGAGTTCCACAAGATTTCAGTCAATCGCCAGACCAAGTCAAAGAACGAGTTTTGTTCTTCCGTCCAAAACTCTTCCCTAAGGATGGAGGAGTTACGTTCCTGGAAACGATGCTTCCCACAGGAAATGCTGGATCAGCGGATCCTATAGTTACGTTCCTGAAAACGATGCTTCCCACAGGAAATGCTGGATCAGCGGATCCTATTTCACGTACACAGCTTCACCGTGTTCACTAATGTTATAAATCATGTTTGTATATCTCATATTATTCAGTCTGACAATAGCTCCCATTTAATTCAGTTTGTAATAAAATAAATGTTTTTAAAAAGACTTTTCCTTAAGTGAAAAACATAAGTCCTGCCATATCTAGTTTTATATATACCTTCGTTATTTTCTTCAGAGTTCAATACATTTTCAGTTGAATGTTGAGGATGGACATCATATCTATGGCAACTATCATTCGATCTGAATTTCAAATGTATTCTATTTCTACGATAATTTATTCCATTCGTATCTTGAATTATATAGGATCTCTGAGCTTTTAGTCTCTCTTTGACTGTAGCTGGAGACCAATCAGACTTGTTATTTTTCTTAAAATATACATGGTCATTTGGACAGAGAAGAGGTAACGATTTTTTATTTTTATCATAGTAATATTTTTGACTATTTTGCGATTGTATGATTTTGTCTTTATATGTTTTGAACTTAACTACTTTTGGTATTAATTTTTCGCTAAAATTGGTAGATTATTTCTTATATTTCGCGACATTAGTAGTTGAGAAGGTGAAGGTAAATTCGATTTAGGAGTAGATCTGTAGTGTAACAAAGCTAAATATGGATCAGTTTTAGATTCTTTGGACTTTCTAAGAATTTGTTTAATTATTTTGACTGAACTTTCAGACTGACCATTTGATTGGGGATGATAGGGACTTGAAAAATATGTTCAATATCCCAATCAAACAAAAAGATTTGAATTCGAGTGAATTAAAAGGTGGACCTCCATCTGAAACTAGCTGCATTGGTATTCCATGACGTGCAAATATTGACTTAAGACTGATAATGACTTTTTGAGCTGAGTAACCATGGTCCATTAAAGCTATTTCAATATATTTGGAATAATAATCTGTGACTAATAAATAAATTTTATTATCGAAATCGAGGAAATCCAACCCAACTCGTTCCCACGGAAAATAAGTTATGCTATAACTTTGTAGAGGCTCTGCTTGATTAGAAGATCTAAATTTTGCACATACTGAGCATTGATCAATGAGATTTTTCAATTGAGACGACATATTAGGCCAATAAAAAGATTCCCTAGCCAAATTTAGACATTTGCTGTGGCCCTGATGACCTTCATGAATTTTTTGAAGCATTTCGTTTTGCATTATTACCGGGACAATCAATTTAGTTCCTTTGAAAAGTAAATTTTTCATGACATGTATTTCATTTTGAAAATTTCAAAAAGGTTTTGCAAGCACATTAGTTTTATCTTTGGAATCAGGCCATCCTTCGTAATAGTAATGCTGCTCTAGACAATGTATCAGGGATATACATTTGTTTCCCTGGTACATAAATAACATCTAGATCATAAGATTGTAAAGCTAACATCATACGTTGTAATCTAGCAGGAATATTGAAAGAGCTTTTTTGAAAATATATATCAATGGCCTATGATCTGTATGGACTATGACTTTCTGGCCAAATATATACTGGTGAAATTTAACACAACCAAATTGAATGGCAAATAATTCTTTCTCAATTTGTGCGTAGTTCTTTTGTGAGGAAGTTAAAGTTTTTGAACTATAGGCAATAGGACGATTATTTTGCATTATGACTGCTCCGATAGCGGATTGTGAACTATCAACAGATAAAATTAAAGGTAAATTAGGATTATAATGTGTTAATACTGGAGACTTCGTTATAACATCTTTCAAATTGGAGAATGCCTTTTCACAATTTTCATCCCAGATCCAGTGACTATTAGATTTCAATAAATTTCGAAGGATTTCTGTTTTTGCGACAGATTATTGATAAAAGGGCCTAAAAGTTAATCATTCCTAAAAATCGTTGAAGTTCTTTAGTATTAGAAGGAGAAGGTAAATGTTTAATAGCTTCAATTTTTTCATCATCGACTTTAATACCATCTTTACTGAATATATGACCTAAAAAACGTACTTCAGTGACAGCTATTTTACTTTTTTCTCTATTAAATTTAAGATTGAGTTCTCTAGCTCTTTGTAGAACTTTTCTAAGACGATTATTATGTATCTCTAAAGTAGCACCATATACTAAAATTCATCCACAAAAATCAGTACACCCTCAATATCACCAAATAAATCATTCATGACTTTTCAGATGATGAGCATATACCAAATGGTAAACGATTGAATTTGTATCTACCGAAGGGTGTTTGGAATGTGCATAGATCTGAGCTTTCATCATCTAATTTCAGCATCCAAAATCCGGAGAATGCATCCAAATGCGAAAAATATGCAGCATTGACTAATTTTGACCTGACTTCATCAAAGTTTTTAGAGGAAAATATTCTCTCATAATATTTTTATTTAAATTTCTTGGATCTAGGCATATTCTTAATTGACCTGACTTTTGACCGTTATGACTATAGAATTGACCCAAGACGTAGGTTTTGATACCTTAGATATGACATCCATGCTCTCCATTCTTTCTAATTCCTTTCGAAGTTTATCATGTAGAGCAAATGGTACTTTTCTAGGTGGATCGACATGAGGAACAGCGTCTGGACGTAACTTGATATGGCAGATTGGCGGTAAACATCCAAGACCTTGAAAGACATCCTGAAATTCGTTGAGAATTTTATTACAATCATTATTATTATTTGTGATATTAAAACTCTTTTTAAAATACCAATTTTTGACATGTTGGTAGACCCAAGACAGTTTGACAAGATATATCGACTATTATAAATGTAATCATTTCATATGTATTATTGAAAATACATTTGAGATCACATTTTCCAATTACTGGTATTTGAATTCCTCCGAAGCTATTAATTGAAAATTGACATTTATCAATGACTGAATCTGGTAAATTTAATTTACTGAAGGTTTGAAATGACATGACATTAACATCAGCACCTGAATCAAGAATAGACTTAATTATGAAATTATTGACGAAAATATTCAAAGACCAAGAATCTTTTTCCTTATTTATAATAGTATCTTCTATCATACCGACAAAAGGAAAGACTAAATTAGAAGTTGAATTATCTTCTGATTCTAAAGTTTTGACTGACTTTGTATTTTTAAAACATAATTTTGCAGAATGACCTTGTTTTTTACATAACCTGCATTTGACATTCAAAGCTGGACACTTGTATCTATGCTGTTGTCCACATTTTCCACATATAATGTTGTCACTTGGCGATGGTCTTCTATTTTGGTATTCACGTCTGGACCCATTGGATGACTGACTGAAACTTCTGGATCTTGATTGTCCAAATTTATTGTAGCCTGATGTAGAACTTCTTTTATTGATGTATAAGACTTGATCAGAACTTCCTACATGCTCCTTCTGGATTTTATCTGAATTTTGCTGAGCCATAACTACAGACTCGGCTAATTCGACGGCTTTTTTAGAGAAATATCGACTTCTTGAAGTAGACGTTGGCGAATATTCATCAGATGGGAATTCATGTTTGCAATGAATATATCTCTGACTAGAGATTCTCGAAGGTCCTTAAATTCGCATTTCATGCTTAAGTTTTCGAGATCAGTTATGAAATTTTCTATACTTTCATTAACTTTTGTGTTCTAGTAAAAAAGTATGACGTAACATCGTGAGATTTTTTGAGGTTCAAAGTACTTATCGAATTTGGTTTTAACATCTTCTAGTGTTGTGTTTGTGATTTTTAAGTTGAATGAGTTGTAAATTTGCCTACCTTTTGAACCAATTGAATGTAACATTACTGCAATTTTTCGACAATCTGAGGAATCAATCAATCCTGTTGCTATTAGATATATTTCAAAATTTTCCCACCATTCTTTCCAATTCGATGCATTATTTTCACTAGATGAAATAATCAATTCGTTGATCGGTTTTAAATGCGGCACATGGTCGACTCTCGCTTCACCATCGTCGGACATTTTGTGAACGTGAAATGTGTTTCTTCTGAACAGATAACAATATTTTTAAATTGATATCTTCTGTATTTATATTTCACGAACACCCCACTTGTGACACCATGTTATAAATATATTCTATTTTATATTTCTGACTTTTGGAGCGGTCAGACAATTGGGATAATATATGGAATGACTACGACTTATTGAACTGTCTTTTTAATTAATCATGTTGGCTTGTACAATGATGATTGGGAGGATCTCAGACATGTGCAATTTCCATCATGCGCATAATGACAAAGATATTATAACTTCTTTTAGACGGCAAACAACATACACTACTCAATAAAATATACAACAGAGACCACAGAATAGGTAAAATTCAAAAAAAAAGTATTAAAATAAGATATAGGTAATACTGAAGAATACAATTGGGGATGCCAATTGAATAGTTGTAATATGGATCTGCAATTTTGTCACTAGATACCTTTTACAGTCTAGATTATTTTTGGTCGTAATCCTCAGAGTTTGCGAGCGTGCAGTAACATCTACTACAGCAGATAGATTATCATACGTTCCCGAATAATTGGCAAATCATTCACGAGGAACAAGTACACACGTACGTTAGTTAGTAATTTTAAAGAGTTTTCGTGTTGAAAATTATGACATTACTTTCATAGGTACTGTGAAAGTTGCTCTAAAACTAGAGCGTTTCAGAACCCACCGTATTGTTCGAATACTTTTCGTAATGATTATGTCATGCTCATAGAGTCATATCTATTGCGCAAATTACACACTTGATTCTGACCGCATAAAATATTCATGATATTTCTTGAAATATACTACGAAACTGCAGTCGATGTCTTGAAATGTTGCCTATTTTTTGTTCTGACGATTTCACACCTGAGTTGGTGTGTGCCAAAATAAAAGTTGGTTTTAGTTGCTAGTTACTGTATCGAGTGTAGCACTAAATGTAAATAGCATCAATATTCAAAGTATCAAAACCAGCACGTTCGATAGCAGAAAAAGAATTATAAACATTCGGCCTCAATTTGCTTTTTGCATTTAGTGCGCTACTCGATATAGTAATTAGAAACTGAATCCACCTGTTATCGTGGCACATTTTGAGGATTAAAGAAAAAATAATCTGGACCTTACAATGTATCTGATAACAAAATTGCATATCAACATTATAATTATTAAAAGGGCATACCCGATTACATTTTTTAGGCAAAAATGGAGAATTTGTAGAATGTTACCTATTTCTTTTTTCCATAGCTTTCAAAATATTTGACATATTCAGTGGTCTAAAATCACATTTTCGAAATGAAAGTCTTAAGTCGTTGAAGTAAAGAAGGGTTTTTGTTTATTGGTTTAGTTTTCATAAACAAGTAGAACCTAAATATGTCTCTTATGTTACTTTAAGTTGAACTATATTCAGTATTATTTTGAGTATTTTTCATTTAATACCTCTCGAAGTAATTTCAGAAAAATACAGAGGAAATTCGAAAATGTTTCATTTCTATGCTTCTCACGTATAATTTCATGCTTCGTTTAGTATGTGTAAATTTGACAGTAATGAATATACACAACACAATCATTTGAATAACCTACCCGATTGCATTTTCCAAGTCAAAAAGTGAAATTCTCAAATATTTCCTATATATCTTTCCATAGTTTTCAAAATATTTGGCATATTCTGTGGTCTTCACACAGACAATTCTTGAATTAACCCTGTAATTTTCTGAAGTTACTATGAGAGGTATTGAACGAAGAACACTCAAAATTTTACTGAATTAAATTCAAATTACAGTGCCATCAGAGTCATGTTAAGGTTCTTCTTGTTTAAGAAAACATAACTCAGATCTTGTTTGTGTAATTTTCTGCAAAAGGAAAGGAATGGATAATTCTCCGCGGCCATGAATTCATAATTATTCAGAAGATTTAGATCGGTGTGGATAATTAAATGAAATGAATTTATATTCTCTGAAGGACAATTTTGGTATTACATTTAGTCTCATGAAAATGAGGATAGCGAAAATGAACCAATCTCATCTTTTTCATTTCGTATTAGAAGAGCTAAAGTAAAGACAACTTGAAAATATAAAGCCATTGATTCTATTCATTTCATATATCACAAAAACTTTAAAAAAATATTGAAAAACGAGTCACACATCACCGACTACACTGCAGCAGTGGTTACTCGATCGTAACAGATTTGCAATTCAAAATTGTCAGAGTAGGCTATGATTTGTAAATTTTTATGTTAGGAATTTTTGAAAAACTGAACTATGCATTCATGATGGACGTCAATATGACGGTGAAGATGCCAAAATCACGTGCTTATATTCAAAGTAGTGAAAAAATGGTGACTGTAAGACAATGGTTTCCAGAATTGATGAAATGTCTGAAATCAGAAATATTGATCAATTTTCAACATGATGTCCATACGGGAGAAGCAGTTAAACTTGAATTTTTCGTAAACCGCTTTCGATATTGAAGAAGACTTATAGTAAAGATTTCAAAATCTAAAACAAGAGATCTTTTTCTATTCAGTGCATATGAATTAAGATTAAATGTTATGGATTAAGGTACAAATTTCAAAACCCATAGCAGTTGTACCGAAAAACAGGGAGATAATGTTGAGAAACGTGCCACACGTCACTGTACTATAGGTAACTCTCTGGTAACAGATTCGTAGTTCAAACTTGACAGAGAAGGCTAAGATTTGTGAACTGTGGCCTCATTCAAAATTCACAGTTGCGGTTTTTGGTAAATGTCTTTCTATTTTTCAATTGTAATTTTTGGATAGAGAATTGAATTTTATTCTAAATGTAAGACATTTTTTTTCATGAAAAATTTCAGTTCATACTATATTCCAGTTGATCAGGCCGAAGTAAATCTAAGGATATGAAATGGAAGGACTAGCGAAACAGTACTTTATTAACTTCAATCTTGTTCCAAAGATTTCCTACAATTCCTAATACCGTTTTAAATTCGTAGCGAAAATGTTCGAATCTCAAAATTAAAAATCCTCGAAAACTTGCAAGATGGTAATTTCGATACTTGGTTCAAGGCAATAAATTTGCGAATGAATCATGCGAATCATACTTATCATGCTTTCATATTAATAGTGAGAAATCAATTATTGTCATCCCGAAATACAAGCAGAAAACATACATATTTATTTTTTCACTACCATTTTCATTTTATGTCGAAGTTGAGGTTGAAAAGAATCGACAGAATGAAAAACTATCCCGTTTCTGTTACAACAGAAAATGTAATTGGTTTGAAATTAGCCTGAAACAGTTAAAGAAAAGCAGAAGCATTTGGAATGTTATTCTTCAAAACAAGGTAACAAATATTACGCAAACGTGAAACCATTCGCGTCGCATACTGTGTATATTTGAAAATGTTCGTCTGTCTTTTGTTACTTTATTTGGAAAGTGAACCAAATATAATAGCCTAGCTGCTGTTGTGTTTCCGTCAGCCAAACTGTACAAGAAATTGATATCTGCCATCTCCGCGTTACTAAATTTAGCCATTTTTTCTTATGGTGCAAGTATTTCTTGTTTGTCAGAGTAATTTTATCTCGAAAACTTTTGGAGTTCAAAGCTAAGGAGAAACAACGTATTGGGATGAAGAAACTTGAATTCATTTCCACTAAATTTGAGATTCTTATTACATTTTGAACAGCAATGTAGTTCATATTTTTACTCAAGAAATATTTCATGAAAACTTATCGCGAAACATCCTCACTGAAAATTTATCAGACTTAATAGTTCGATTAGAAAATTGTGTTTTCAGACCACAGACTATGTCAAATATTTTGAAAAATATGGAAATGAGAGGCCTGTGTTCTTGCAGGTGGAGGACACTTCCATCAATTCATTTAGTGTTTAGTTGTTCTCATTCTTAGTTTGATATTGTATAAGTATAAGTTGAGTTCAAAAAGCAGAGCAATCAAAATAAAAGCAAATTCCGGTCACACCTATCGAGTATTTCTTCTTTTTTTCATTAAGCGGATAACATACAATTCAAATGATTCGAATTCTACAACTTTTCACTTGAAAACTGTTGGAGATACGTGAAGAATAGAGAAGTCGAAAAGGCTCAAATTGAACGACGATGACGAAAAATGATTGTACGCTGATCAGTGGCGTACTACGAAATGAATTGAAAGGTCAAAAGAAGACATTTCCTCGAAAAAAAAACACCTTGTGAATTTCAGTTGAAGTATAGGACGTATAATGATGGAGGCTAAAAATAAACTTGCATTCCAAATTTGGAATGAATGTCCCAAAAGCTGCAGGGATTTTAAAGAAAAAAATATTTTTTTTCTGGAAATTTCAACACCCTCTAGCTCTGTAACGAAGCTTTCGCGAACCTTTATTCATATGAACTCTTTTTCTTAAAGTTGCACACTGATTAACCCCCTTCGAATGGTGACATGCTATTACGTGAATATACAGAGTGACATACTATTAAGAAAATAGACAGGGTGACATACTATTACGAAACACCCTATTCATTTTAATTTGCAATAATCTAACCAGCACCTTCGATAGCTGAAAAACAATTAGACACATTCATCCATAACCTGCATTTTGCGTTTAGAGCGCCACTCGATATAATAACTAACAACTAAAACCAACTTTTATGTTGGCACGGTTCGACTAAAAGGGTATGAACTAGACAAATAGAAAAATATGTGGACATTTCGTGAGATCGATTGCTTTTTTATGGTAGATTTCAAGAGATAATATTAGCAGCTGAATTAATAATTACGGATGGTATTCGAACAATAGTTTCTTGGAGATACGGTTGGTTCTAGTGAAAAGAAATTTAATAATACTTTTTTCATTCACTGCACATAAACAATATGAAATATATCTAAAAATTGGCGGAATCTCTACAAAAAATATTCCGAAACGCTCTGCTCAAAATATAGCGCAACTTTCCCAGTTACTACGAAAGTACTGTAATATTTTCAACATTAAAACACTTCTAATACTTAAAGAGCGTACGTGAACCCGTCTCAAATTCAGTGTGTCCAAACTCTACTTCCTCGTGATTTACCTTCAAGACTGAAATTCTGCCGATGGTTCTTAGATAAAATTAGAGACAATGCTCATTTTGATAGTGAAATAATGTTTACAGACGAAACTTATTTCGTTGGAACTGTAAGCATATAATTTTTACTCCAACCATTAAAGCATCGAGGAAAGCCCCCATTTCATTGAAGAATCTCATCATCAAGATCAATTCTCGCTTAATATCTGAGTCGAAATAATGGGAAGTTACTCCATTAGGCCTTTTTTTTGGCTAGCAGACTAAAAGGTCCCGCTTATCGGTAATTTCTTGAGGAGAAAATACCTTAGTTGTCTAGAGGATATGCCTATTCTGTTGAGGAATATAATGAGGTTCATGCATGACGGGGCACCAGCAGATTTCAGTGTAGAAGCTGAAAAATTCTTGAATAAAACATTCTACAACCAATGGATATTGTGGAGTGGGCAAGAAACAAGGTCTCCTAGGTCCCCAGACTTAAGAAGTTTAGGTTAGATTTACCACTCCAGTGAACACTGTAAAAGAATTAATAAACCACCTATTTCTTGTCGTGTCACCTATTGTGACACGACAAGAAATACCACAGGAATATTACAAAGAGTGCGTGATAATATGCGAATAAGGACAGATGCCTGTATTCTTGCAGGAGAAGGACATTTTCAGCAATATACTTAGTTTCTAAGATTTTTTATCATTTTTTCTGTTAATTGAATAACATACAATTCAATGAATTCAAATTGAATAACTTTTCACTCGAAAACGGTTGGAAATACGGAAAAATTTCAACTGTCAAAGATGTTTCTAAATAGAACTGATCAATGGCGTACTACAAAGAACTTGAAAGGGCAGAAGAAGACATAACTCGGAGAATAGAACTCCTTTTGAATTTCAGTTAAAACCTAGGACGTTTAATGATGGAGGCTATGAAAAATAGCTTGCATCCCAAATTTGGGCTGATTGTCTCAAAAACTACAGAAATTACGAAGAAAAAACCATTATTTTCTGGAAATGTCAACAATCTGTAGCTACGTAACGGAGCTTTCACGAACTCATGTTTATATGAACTCTTTTTCTTGTAATTTTACCTTGATTAACCACCTCAAATAGTGACATACTATTACGAAAATAGACTTGGTGATATACTATTACGTAACATATGTATATAGTAATTTGTAATATTTAAATCAGCATGTTCGATAGCTGAACAACAATTAGAAACATTTAGTGTGCCACTCGATATAGTAACTACCAACTAACACCTACCTTCAATTTGAAACGGTCCATCTAGAAAGGTATAAACTAGACAAAACAAAAAAACAGGCAGACATTTCGTGACATCGACTGCAGGTTCAAGGTAGATTTCAAGAGATAATATTAGCAGCTGAAATAAAAGTTAGTAATTGTACTCTAACGCTAGTTTATAAATAATATTAGCAGCTGAATTAATAATTACGGATTGTACTCAAACATAGTTTATTGAAACTACGGTGGGGTTCAAATGAAAAGAAATATAATAATACTTTTTTTTTTAATTATAACACATAAGCAATACTAAGTATTCTCAAAAATAGGCGAAATCTCTCCATAAAATATTTCAGGAAAGCTCTGCTCAGGAAATAGCCCAACTTTCACAGTTACTATGAAAGCCCTCTCAAAGTTATCAACATGACAACTGATCTAATAGATAATAAGCGTACGTATGTTTTTGTTGCTTATGAATGATTCGCCAATTATGAGGAAACGTATGCATTAAACCTCTGATGTAGTATATTTTCTTTTTGTATGATCACACACTTCGAGGATTTAAAACAAAAAAAATCTAGACATTACGAGGTATCTGGTGATGAAATTGCATATTCACACTACACTCATTCAATTGGTAAACCCGATTATATATTTCAGGCCAAGAAAGCGAATTTTTCGAATATAAGCTATATCTAATTTCCATGATTTTCAATTCGTTTTACATAAAAAAGAAACTCCCCGTATTAAATTTTCGCATATCGAAAACATGTGATATTCTTGGAATGAAGGTATTGGCGATGAACTTCTATTGAGAGAAATAACTGAAAATTGTGCTATATTACCTGTTTCACTTTCACTGGATCCTTCGGAGGTCTCTAGAAATAAATGAAAAATATTTAATAAGGCCTAGCATGAGAAAGAAGAAGGAGAAATTCCAAATAAAGGGTGTCAAAGTTCCACTTTTTGAAAGGAAAAATAACTAACTTCAGAGTTTCTGGTCATACAGGAAATAAGAGTTTTGTTCTTGACCACATAATAAACTTTATTTTCGTAAAATATTACGCAAATATGAAATCTTTTTTTGCGTCTGATGCTTTCCATCGACCCCTCCTAGAAAAACCATAATGCAAGTAATTTTTTGAAAGAACTATACAAAAGAATTACTCCGGTTCTTTCGTACAGCACTGTGTAGGATATAGCTTGGAATATTTCAGAGATATTTTTCCTGTTTGTCTGAATATTAACTATGGCAATTGAAAGCCATATCATAATTTCATATATTGATATGCACTGAAATGAAAAAAATCACTTGTTTTAGATGTTTAAATTATCTCTACTAAAGCCTTTCTCATGAGAAAATTAATTAAATTTCAAATTTGATCTCAGATTTAAACAGATTAATTCTATGGGTCAAGAAGTACTGCTTCAATTATTCGAATCCGACAAGACATTTAGAAGCTAAAAAGATAGGGGATCAATTCTTCCTGGAGTATTTGCTATTGCTAGGTAGGATTGTCTAATTAAAGACAAATTGAGGTTAGTGTTTCGTCCATTTATTCTACACTGAAAAATAAGACTGAATTCAATCAGTTTTGATGATAATACTTATCCTAAGGTAGTTCAGGTTCCCTTAAGTCTATCATCTTTTTCTAATGAGCTACTTTATGAAATCATATTGCGAAACAAGCACTGTGAAATTTAATTAGTTTCAAGAATTCGATTTGAAAATTGTGTTTAAACACTACAGAATATGTCGAATATTATGAAAATTATGGAAACTAGATATAGGTATTATTCGAGAAATTCGCTCTTTTGAGCTGAAATATACAATTGGTAATGATTGTAATGAAAAATCTTGTCATCGTCGAAGTGTGCGAGCGTGCACAAAAATTTGCTGCAGCAGAGGCATTATCAAACGTTCCCGCATAATTGGTAAATCATTCACAAGCGATAAAAAGACACGTACGCTCATTAAGTATGAGAAGTGTTTTTAATGTTGAAAACTATGACACTTTTTTCGTAGTAACTGGGAAAGTTGCGCTATTTTCTGAGCAGAGCGTTTCAGTATCATTTTTTTGAGATTCCGCCAATTTTTAGATATATTTCATATTGGTCATGTGCAATAAATAAAAAAGGTATTACTAAATTTTTTTCTTTACTAGAAGCAACCGTATCTCCAAGAAACTATTGTTTGAATACCATACGTAATTATCAATTCAGCTGATAATATCATCTCTTCTATGAAAAAGCAATCGATCTCACGAAATGTCGACCTATTTTTAGATTTGTCTAGTTCATACCAATTTGGTCGAACCTTGCCAACATAAAGGTTGGTTTTAGTTGCTAGTTACTATATCGAGTGGCGCACTAAATGCAAAATGCAGGTTATGGATGAATGTGTCTAATTGTTTTTCAGCTATCGTAGGTGCTGGTTAGATTATAGCAAATTAAAATAATTAGGGTGTTACGTAATAGTATGTCACCCTGTCTATTTTCTTAATAGCATGTCACATGTGGGAGTTAGTCAGTGTTCAATTTTAAGAAAAAGACTTCATATGAACATAGGTCTGCGAAAGCTTCGTCACGGAGCCACAAGGTGTTGAAATTTCAGGAAAAGTTTGATTTCAAATTCAAAATATTTGCAGTTTTTGAGACATTCATTCCAAATTTGGAATGCAACCTTATTATTATACATCCTATATTTCATTTGAAATTCACAAGGTGTTTTCTTTTCTGAGGAAAAGGTCTTCTCTTGCCCTCACCGCTAACACAGCAGGATTGGTTACTGGATCGTAACAGATTTGCAACTCAAAATTGTCAAAGTAGGTTATGATTTGTGAGTTATTATGTTGAGAATTCTTGAAAAAACTGAACTATGCATTTATGACGGACGTCAATATGACGGTGAAGATGCCAAAATAACGTACTTGAATTTAAAGCAGGCAAAAAAAAGCCCACTCTTAAACAATGTTATCCATCCAATTATTATTGAACCCGGTTATTTCTTAAAGAAAACCTGTCTGAATTCTCCTTCTATAGAGTTAAGTACCTATTTTCACCATTGTAATGTAAAATACGTTCCAACACATCCCCTCTTTCTCCTAATAGAATAATTTTGGCGAAGTAAGTGATAGCACGACAATGTTTTGTTCAAAGGGGATCAATTTCTGATTTGGTTCAGAGCATATAGAATCGATCCTTACTATGAGTACCACTTAGGTCAACATTCAATAATCTGAAATTGGGTCAAGTGACATATCTTTGGAAAGGTCTATCTCTCATTCACTCAAAAATAGTATCATCCTGATTATTTAAATTCAAACAAAAAACAAAAACACTACAGAAATTCGTATTGAAAAGAAAATTTGCACCCCCTATGTGTCAAAAAGAATACCACATAACAAATTTCGGAGCATGTAAAATCGATAGTCTACCTTAAGAAGCTCCTAAGTTCATTATTGGGAGAAATATTTCGATTCTCGAGTAACGATTTTAGCCCTCAGCATTTTCATGCTTTTAATTCTCAAGAAATTGTTAAAATATACTTTTAGGAAAAATAAAAGTAATTATCTGCTATCACTTTCAAGTAACGAATCTAGTGCAAACAGGCCCGCCGCTAGCGGTTTGAACGCCGGTGTGCAATTCCTATCGTGCCGCCCCTATCTAACTACAAAACCTAGGTGTTTATAAAAATGTGAAAAAAAAATGCTGTACAGTGAAAAACTATGTTATATTAGGTTATTTTATACAAGATAGATACACTAATACGACATTAAATGAAAAAATGAAGGCAAGAAAGGTGCAGTTTATACATATTATGTAGGTAGGTATAGGTATTAAGTTATTTTACAGAAACTGCACCTTTCTTGCCTTCATGTTGGCAAAATCAGCTATATTTTTTTTGGTGTCTAGTCTATTTAGAATCTCATGTTCAGTTGAAATTATTACTAAATTACTTAGTCTTTGCTGGTGCATAGTTGATCTCAAATAGTTTTTTATTATTTTTAACTTTGAAAATGACCTTTCACCAGATGCAACTGAAACCGACAATGTAAGTAGTATCCTTAGCGCTATTGATGTATTCGGAAATGTTGACATTAATTCATTAGCAAAAATGTATTGCAATAGGGTTTGTGGATTATTAGACTGGTTTTCAGTTAAATGCAACTTTAAAGCATTGATTTCATTAAACATATCTATACCGTCAATATTTGCGTCACTACTGGAACTATCTTCTAGCTTCACATTCAAATCTTTACAATCTTTCATTAAATCATCTTTGGAGTAACTAAACAAGTTATTATTGGTGAAAAAGCCAAAAACGTCGGTAAAAGTTTCCAACTCATCGAATCTACGTTTTAAATAAGTTAAGGTTTGGTCCAGGATCCTAAAAAAACATCTACCTTGTATTTTGTTTTAGGGTCTAGTCAGACTTTATCACTCTGCTCATACTGAAATTGAGTTGATTTTCTTCGTGGACGAACGGTATCTATAGGCGGAAAATTTGCATCTACATTAAGTTCCCGAGCCACAGTGGTAGCTTCTTCTAACACCTTTTCGAAATGCTCATCTGTGCGATATTCGGTGAATTTATGAATCAATTCATTCAACAAATTTATGCAGATTTGAGTATTTATTGTGGGGTTTTGCATCATTTTGCTAATAGCATTAATTGCGTTCAAAATATCAAACCAAATTACAACTAAGCAAATAAATCTATAATTTTGAATATTCAAAGCAAGCGAATGTGCTTTGTGAGTTGTTGTACAATCCCATTCCGACGAATTGATATCTGATATTTCAAGTAAAGCGTCAAATATTTTTTCGAAGTGATACCGTAAAAGTTTGACTGCATCGATTCTGCTAGACCATCGCGTGGCACTTAATGCCTTTAGTTTTAAATCAGGTAAATGCTTGCAAATTATGGACCACCTTTTGGTAGAAAACGAAAAGAAAACGTAAATTTCTTGAATTAAGTTGAAAAAGTTGACCGTGTCGTGCGTTATATTTGCCGCATCGTTAACGACCTAATTGAGACTATGCGCCGAGCATGGAACGTAAAATGCACGATTACTCATTTCCAATATTTTTTTTGTAATCCATTGTGTTTTCCACGCATATTAGAACCATTGTCATCACCTTGGCCACGTAAGTTTTTAATATCAAGGTTTAATTGCGAAAATAAATCTGAAACAAAATTCAATAGTCCTTCACCTGTGGACCTGGTTATCGGACAGATGCCAATAAAACTTTCGCATATTGTAACATTTTTAGTTTCACTGTTTAAAACAACATACCTTTGTATAACTGTAATTTGTTTTGTGTGACTTACATCTGGTGTGCAATCTAATATGATAGAGAAATATTTTGATTCTCTGACTTTGTTCAGGATATAATTTTTTATGGTCGTGCCGAGTAAATCAATGATTTCATTCTGAATCTGATCTCCTAAATAGTGAGTCATGCGAGTTAAATGGAATTCCGAGGCTTGAATTCTGTGAATATGTTCCCGCATAACTGAATCAAAGGATGCTATCATTTCTTTTGCTTTGAGAATATTACCATTATCATGCTCATATAATATTTTGGACGAGCCCCTAAACGCCAGACATTGATGGGATAAAAATTTTATAATAGCTATGATCCTTTCCAATACATCACACCATTGTTTTTTTTCAGATTCTAATAGTCTCAGTTGCATTTGATTTACAGTATTTTCATTTTTCAACATATGATTTAGTTGGACCCAACATTTTAAATTTTCGCAATGGGAAATGCTTGTTTCGTGTCGTTTTAAGGTAGATGACAGATGTTGCCAATCGGAAAAACCGTTTGGAGCTGACAGACTACTTACAGTTTTACTGAATATTTTACAACAAAAACAATAGACTGAATCTTTTGACGTAGAGTAAACAAGCCATTCTCTGTTATTTTCCTCCATTAGGAAGATTTCTAGAGTAATAACTGTTTGCAAATTTTCTTCCATCGATATTAGCAGGAAAAATGTGGTTAAACAGCTGCACGGGACCACGGCTAACCAAAATATTAACAATATCAATAGTCATACTGGCGGTCCACGAACCGGGATCATCACCACAATCTAAACAGTTACTTGATGACGATAAATTGCCTATAGGTTCTTTAGCACTACTTTCTTTTTTTTTTTAGTTTCACTGGAGTCTCCTTCGGAAGGACTAACATTTGTCTCTTCAGACACCTCCATAACTTTTAGATTTAAAGCTGCGCTTGTTGAAGCTACATCTACGTCAACATTCTCTTGACATTCAGAGCCCCTATTTTCTGGTTTGCTGAAAAATTCCTCAAGAGATCCGGCTAGTTTTTTTTTCTCTGTATCTTTTTCTCGTTTTTGCCGTCGAAATTGAGCTCCTGCAATTTTCTTCCTTTTTTGCGGTTTCTGGAATTTTTTTGAAAAAGTTTAGTATACGGTTGTACAAAAGTAACTTAAATCCCAAAAGGGGGTCGATCATTCCACCCATTATTGCGAACAACCTTTACTAGGGGGTCAACACTGAAATCGCGAAAAAAAAATCAGCGTTTCCATATATTTTGTATGGAATAGTTATTTTTTCGCGATACCGTTGACCCTATAGTAAAAGTTGTTCGTATTTATGTGTAGAATGACTCCTTTCGTTACTTTTTTCTGTATAGGTATAATTTTAATATTTTTTTATAAATCTTCACCCTCATCTTCACAGTTGTATAACAGAAAAAATACCCTTAAATCACAATAATAATCACAATACTACTGCGAAAAAAATGTTCATACCTACTGCACACAAATGTAATGCAATAACTAATTTTTTTTCGTGACTTCAGAGTTGACCCCATAGTAAAATTTGTTCTTATTGATTAGATGGAATGTCCCCTTTCGGAACTTAAGTTACTTTTGTTACACTCTGTATTAATTTTAATACATTTTTTTTCAAATCTTTACTTTAAGTTTTTTCAGTAAAATAGCCTTTAAATTTTACATGAATACCTGCTGTTTATATGAATGCGCCCATATGCTGATTAATTAAACAAAGACACTTACCATAATTATGATTTTTGCGCCGACGGATAATATAAATAATTTTCTAAATTATTTTTATAGTCATACTTCGCCCAAAAATATACAGAATATTATTAATTTTAAGTACCCTGAACCGTTTCCGGGTCTCACATTAGGGCTATAACCAAATAATTGCAGTTTGTTGTTCACTCACATCACTTTCGCATTTGTGTTAAATAAATAAAATTAAATAAATGAGTATATAGTTATAAGGGGATTTCCGCTGATATCTGTGGGATTTCCCTATTTCGCATAGAGCACGATACGGATTAACTTTGTTCTCATGAATTTCAATAGATGGCGCTATGTAATGCTACGATATAAAAGAAATATTTGGGCGCCGTTCATCATATTATTTTTATAAGGATAATCTTTTTAGTATTGTGAGGTGAAAATGTCTGAATTTTAGTCGATGATTGTCCGATTCGCCGCCCCCCTGAATGCGCCGCCCGCGTGCATTGTACGCCTTGCACGCCCGCTTACGGCGGGCCTGAGTGCAAAGCACTTCCATGTTTTCAGTTCTCATGGAAATGTAATAATTAGAGACATTTTTAATACTGAATATTAGAGATATTGGTAATACTGATGATTAGAGATATTGGAAATACTGATGATTAGAGATATTGGTAATCATCAGTAGGAAACACATAATTGTTTTCATAACAATCATCTGATTATAATAAATCTGTTTCCTTCTTCTTTCCTTTCCGCAATACTATCATTCACAGTTATCGTTTTACAGACAAACGATAAAAATGGTTTACTCCACTGATGGGCGGGTTGAGAATGTTTCAATATATTATCGAAATAATAATTGTGCTAGAGAAACGGCCAGATTTTTTTGTGTGAACCATCCAGAAAAACAGGTAACCTTTTACTTTATAAAAAAACTGTTGACAATGGTTTTGGTGGCTAACGAAAAACATAGAGTTCAAAAAGTTCAACATCGTCTAATATGGAACGAAGCAGCTGAAGTGGCAGTAGTGCGCTACTTGGAAAATTATCATGTCTGTTTAGTGTATCAGTTTCAACTATTCATAGGATCGTGAAAAATTACAAATGTCACCCTTATAAAACGATGCTAGTTCATTAAATAAACGGAGACGATCCAGTTCGCAAATTTATGAAATTTGAAGTGACTATACTGACAGTAATCCACATTCTCTGAATAATATTTGCTTTCCTCTCAATCGAGAAGTAAATGAGCAGAATTATCGACATTTGGTCAACCAAAATACTCATTAGTCCACACAAATATTATAATTTTCAGTAAAATATGAACTGTATCTAGATTGTTCTTACCATTGAGGCGAATTTATTGATGCCAACTCTTTGAACTCGACATTTCCAGATAGATCATTGAGAAAAGATCAGTAGATGCAAGTACTACACTCTTTCTTATAAATTTATTACGAATAAGTCCCAATTGTCCCGATTCAATAAAATTTCTTGGTTATTTTGTCAGTGGTCATGAAGTGAACAGTACTAAAGTTCAATACTAATATTCTACATTCCTAATATTTACATATTAATCACTTCGATATTTCCTCATTTAATGACATTTTTTATGCTATGCTTAATTTGAGATGAAATATTACTCTATCAGATATCCAATTTCATGATGGATTGGCAATGAAATTCTATTGCGAGAAATAACTGAAAATAGTGCTACAGTACCTATTTTACTTTCTTCGGAACCTTCCAAGGTCTCTAGAAAAAAATGAAAAATATTATATTAATTGTTTTCTTGAGAATCAGCTCGAAAAGGCTGACCCAGAATTGCGAATGATCATCTCTTAGACTGTCCAAACATGTGTACTTTCTAATAAAACCTAGCATAAGAAAAAAAATTAAATTAATGCAAAACCAGTATGTCGTAGTTTCACTTTTTGATAAGAAAATTTTTTAACATCAGAATCTCCGGTCATACAGGTATTTGGAATTTTGTGCTTGACCACATAATGAACTTTAGTTTCGGAAAATATTACGCAAACATGAAAACATTTGCGTCACATATTTTTGATGGACCCCTTCCAAAAATAACCATAATGCCACTGAATCTTCTGAGAATGAGACCACATACTTACAAAGGTAATTTTTTTAATAACAAAACGAAAGAATTACTCACTTTCTTTCGTACAGCAGCGCTTAGCCTATGGTTTGGGATATTTTATTTTTCGTTTTGCTGAGTAAAAACCAAGTTTTTCGAAATCTGTACTTTAAGCCATATCATATTTTTCTATATTCATATGCACTCAAAAGAAAAAAATCCTTTATTTTAGATATTCAATTTGTCTTAGTATGGCTCTTCTGATGTGAAAATTAATCACTTAATCATTTGATTTTTGATCTATGATTTCAACAGATTAATTTAATGGGTCAAGAAGTACTGCTCTAATTCTTTGAATCCGACAAGACTTAGAGGAGCTACAAAGATAGCGGAGTTTAGGAAACACTATGCTATTATTTTCGGAGTATTTCCATTTGCTAAGAGCTCACAGTGTTTCATCCATATATCCTAGACTGAAAAAGAAGACAGAATTCAATCGGAACCTTCGAAGGTCTCTGGAAAAACACGAAAAATATTATATTAGTTGTTTTCTTGAGAATCAGCTCGAAACGGCTGCCCCAGAATTGTGAATGTTCAACTCTATGATTGTTCAAACATGTGTACATTCTAATTAAACCTAGCATCGGAAAAAAAAATTAATTTTTTTAGAATAAAATTACTTTTTGATAAGAAAAAAATTTAACATCAGAATCTTCGGTCATACGGAAAATATGGAATTTTGTACTTGACCATATAATAAATTTTATTTTCGGAAAATATTACGTTAACATGAGAGCATGTTTTCGATGGACACCTTCTGAAAGAAACATAATGCCACTGAATCTTCTAAGAATGGGACCACATACTTCCGAAGGTGAATTTTTTAAGAACTAAACGGAAAAATTACTCACCTTCTATCATACAGCACCGTTTAGGATATGGTTTGGGATTTTTAATTCTTTTTGTTCTGAATAATAACCAAGGTTTTTGAAATCTGTACTTGAGGCCATAACATATTTTTATATATTAATATACACTCAAAAGAATAATATCTCTTGTTTTAGATATTTAATTTGTCTTTAGTATGGCTCTGATAGTGTGAAAATTAATTTAATTTTGAATTTGATTTTCGATTTCAGATTTCAACAGATTAATTCAATGGGTTCTGATCTAATTCTTTCAATCCGACAAGACTTTTCTGTATCTACGAAAGTTTGAAAAATGTATTACACAAGGTCTGCACAATAACTCATGTAATGAGTAGAAACCTCAATCTAATGAGAAAAAATGGATTGGATTGAAGAAACCTGAATTTTTATCACCAGATCCTCGTAAAGTCTAGATATTTTTTGTTTGAAATCCTCAAAGTGTGCGAGCGTACAGCAAAACTCTACTACTGCTGAAGTATAATGCATACGTTTCCTTATAATTGGCGAATCATTCATAAGCAACAAAAACACACGTACGCTTATTAAGTATTAGAACAGTTTTCATAATGAATACTTTGACAGTACTTTCATAGAAACTGTGGAAGTTGGGATATTTCGTGAGCAGAGCCTTTTTAAAATATTATATGGAGAGATTTCGCCTATATTTGGGATTATTCTGTATTGCTTATGTGTTATAATCAAAAAAGTATTATTACATTTCTTCACACTTAAACCCCACTGTAGTTCCAATACCCCAGCGTTCGAGTACAATCCGTAATTATTATTTCAGCTGCTAATATTATCTATAAACTAGCGTTCTACTACAATCCGTAATTATTATTTCTGCTGCTACTATTATTTCCTGAAATCTACCACGAACCTGCAGTCAGTGTCACGAAATGTCTACCTGTTTTTTGTTTTGTCTAGTTTATACCTTGTTGAACGGACCGTGTCGAAATGGAAAAAGGTTTTAGTTGGTAGTTACTATATCGAGTGGCACACTAATAGCAAAATGCAGGTTATGGTCGAATAATTCTAATTGTTTTTCAGCTATCGAACGTGCTGGTTAAAATGTTACAAATTAAAATATACATATGTTACGTAATAGTATGTCAACAGATCTATTTTCCTAATAGTATGTCACTATTTGAGGGGATTAATCAAAGTAGAATTACAAGAAAAAGAGTTCATATAAACATGAGTCGGTGAAAGCTTCGTTACGTAGCTACAGAGAGTTGAAATTTGCTGAAAAAAATGGTTTTTTCTTCCAAATTCTTGCAGTTTTTGAGACGTTCAGCCCAAATTTGGAATGCAAGCTGTCTTTTATAGCCTCCATTTTCACACGTCCTAGACTTCAACTGAAATTCACAAGGTGTGTTATTTTTCGAGGTATGTCTTCTTCTGCCCTTTCAAGTTCCTTGTAGTACGCCATTGATTAGCGTACAATCAGTTTTCGTTATCTTCGCCGTATTTAGAAACATCTTTGACGGTTGAAATTTTTTCGTATTTCCAGCTGTTTTCGAGTGAAAAATTATTGAATTTGAATTTTCTGAATTGTGTGTTATTGATTAAACAAAAAAAATAATTTAAATATTTGATGGTTAGTCCCGAAATTTGCTTTCACTTTGATTTCTCTTCTTCGGACACTCAACTAATTCTTATTCAAAATTATACTGAAATAATGAACAATTCAAAGTGAATAAATTACTGAAAGTGTCCTCCCCCTGCAAGAGTACAGGCCTCTGTCCTTATTCGCATATTATCACGCACTCTTTGTAATATTCCTGTGGTATTTCTTATCGTGTCACAAAAGGTTAGTATTCGATTCATTAATTCTTGTATAATATTCATTAGAGTGGTAAAAACTAACGGTTTGAGATATCCATATCAGAAAAACTCCAAACTTTTTAAGTCTGTGGACCTAGGAGGCCATGGTTCTGGCCTATTTTGCATTATCCATTGGCTGTAGAATAAATTATTCAAGAATTCTTCAGCTTGTACACTGAAATCTGCTGGTGCCGCGTCATGCTTTGAAGCACATTATGTTCCTCGACAAAAGTAGCATATCCTCGAGACAAAAAAGGTAACTCCTCTCCAAGAAATTGCCGATAAGCGGAACCGCTTAGTATGCTATGCAAAAAAATGGCCTAGTCAAGTAATTTCCTATTATTTCGACTCAGACTTCTTGTGAAAATTGAATTGATCTTGATGATGAGATTTTTCAATGAAATGAGGGTCTTCCTCAGTCCTATAATGATTATTGTAAAAAAACGTGATAACAGTTCTCGAGAAATAAGCTCCGTCTGTGAACATTATTTCACTATCAAAATGAGCATACCCTCTAATTTGATCCAAGAATCATCGGCAGAAATCCAGTCTTGAAGGAAAATCACGAGGGAGGAGAGTTTGGAGGCATTGAATTCGAAGCGGATACAACAGAAAGTCGTGAAGAATTCTCCGAACTAGAACATGTGAAATATTCAACTGAATTTTTCTAACCTAAGACTAATCGTTAATTTAATTAACCGTTTGAGCTGACACTGGTTCAACTCTAGCAACTGTCAGAATAAATCAAAAATCTAAGACCACCAGTCATACTTTTCATGAAAAAGTGCTTTCAATTATGTGAATGCAACACTGGTTCAATAATTTTTTGCTCGAGAACGGTCGGAGATACGAAAACATTACAAATGTCAAAGGAGTGTCTAAATTGAAAGAAATAGACGAAAATAGTTTATAAGATAACCAGTGGAGTACTGTGAGTATGTTTGAAAGGGCAAAAGAAGACAAGGCTCCGGAATAGAGAACACAATGTGAATTCTAGTTGAAATTTAGGACGCGTAATTTGGGCTGAGTCAGTGTGTACAAACTATGTAATAAAATCTTTTGGCACTATTGAAATGGCCTTGAAATAAATTTTTGATTTTCTGAATGATGCAAATCCATCTGAAAAAAATATTTTTCAGTTTTTTACAAAAAAGAATTTTCGCCACGAATTCGAAACTGGATTGGGAATTGTAAAAACGCAAACTCCAATATTCTCAAACTGTTTTGGAACAAAATTGCACTTAATAAAGTAATGTTTCGCTAGTCCTTCCATATTGAATTGCTGGATTCTGTGAGGCTTGATCAAATGGAATTCAGTATGAACTGAAATTGTTTTCAAAGATTGGAAGTGAGGTATTTAAATTTTTGAGTATTTTATCCCTGTATTTATTTCATCCCTGTTTTTCCGAACAATCCTTTTGTTTTTGAAACCTATACAAACCATACTATATTTTTTATAAACATATGCACTGAAAAGAACCAATAGTTTTATATTTTCAAGCTGTCTTCACTATAGCTCTCCTAATATGAAATAATAATTATGAACTCGTTCCATTGTCGCTATCTGTTCCATTCAAAAACTCCTCATAATTATAAGACTAAAAGGAATGATGATATGATTTCATTTCATCTAATGATTCACACAGATGTGAATAATTATAAATTGATGGTACCGGAGAATTATCTTTTTAACCTTTCTTTCTACCTACTGCCGCTTAAAGATACTGTATTTTGCAACAATAACACAAACAAGATCTGAAACGACATTTACCTTTTGTATGTCCACTCGAGTTGCCACAAACTTCACAGGCGCGTCCATCTGTTTCTTCGTCGGAAAAATTCAATAAATACCAAGCGATATTCAATTAATATGTAAGAGTGAGGAGTATTCTGAAAAATTGCTCCAATTTCAGATGCCGAATATTTGGAAAAACTCCTAAGAAAATTAGAGAAATTGTTGATTGATTTCACTCTTATTCTTGGTGAAAAAAATTGTCAGAAACGATAAAATATATGGTACATCGAAACAAAACATTACTTTGATATGTAACTTCGTTACGAAATACTCTTTATAGTCCATTATTTATAGTTTAATTTGTAGTATTGAAACCAGAACGTTAGATAGCAAAAAAAAAAGGATTAGTATAACTCGGCTATATCTTGCTCTTTTGCATATAGTATGCCACTCCATATAGTAATTAGCAACTAACACATAGATCAATCTTGGCTTTGTCCAAATAGGTAAACATAAACTTGACCAAGCAAAAAATAGGTTTAGAATTCATGACATCGACTGTTTCGTAATACATTTCAAGAAATGAACATGTTATGCTAGTCAGAGTAGGTAATATCCTCAATGAAAAAGGCTCTATTCGCCAGTTATGCCGAAACGTATGATTATGCCTTTGTTGTAGAAGTTAATTTAGCAAGCTCGCACACTTTGGGGATTACGAAAAAAATAATCTGGATTTTACAAGATATCAGGTAACAAAATTGCATTTCCACAATACAATCATTCAAGTGGCATAGTCGATTGCATTTTTTAGGCCAAGAAACGAATTTCTCAAATATAACCTCTATCTATTTTCCATAGTTTTCAAAATATTAGACATATTCTGTGGTCTAGAAACATAATTTTCAAATCTAAATCTTAGGTCTAATAAACCCTCACAGTGGTTCTTTCGCGATGAGTTTTCATGAAATTGATAATTATTGCATATTCGAACATCATTGCTCTTGAAAATATACTTCGAATCTCAAATTTTGTATATTAGAATTCAAGTTAAAATGTGTATTGGCTACTTGTGAATAATTCGCCACATATGAGGAAATGTATGATAACGCTTCTGCTGTAGTAATATATTTCAAACGCCAGCACACTTTGAGGATTACAAACAAAGATAATCTGAACTCCTAGATTTTAACTGAAATTCACAAGCTGTATTCTTTTTTAAGGCCATATCCTGTTTTGTCCCTTTCAAACATTTTTGTAGTACGCCACTGATCAGTGTTTGATCAATTTTCGCCATTTTCTTTCAACTAAGAAATTTTCTTGACAGTAATTTTTTCGTATCTACAACCGGTTTTCGAGTGAAAAATTATTGAATTGTATGTTATTCGCTAATTGAAATAGAACTAATACAAATATTCGATAGGTTTGCCCAAAATTTGCCCTAATATTGATAGCTCATTTTCTGAGATTCAACAAATACCTATTCGATATCAAACTAAAAATAAGAACACTTTAAAACTGAATTAATTTCTGGAAGTGTCCTCCAACAACAAGAATATTGGCCTCTGTCCTTCTTCGCATATTATCACTCTTAGAAATATTCTCTGGGGTATTTCTTATAGAGAGGTTATTATTCGATTCCCCAATTCTTGTACAGTGTTCAAAGGAGTGGCATGACCTAAACTTTCGAGATATCCTCACAAGAATAATTCTGAACTACTTAGTCGTGTAATGTATCTCGAATGTTCTTACCACTGAGGCAAATTTATCGATTCCAACTCTTTGAACTTGACGTTTTCCAGATAGATCATAGAGAAAAAATCAGTAGATGCAATAACTAGACCCATGCTTATAAATTCATTAGGAATTAGTAAAAATTTCGCGATTTAAAAAAATTATTGGTTATTTTGTCCGTGTTAACGAACTGATCAGTATAAAAGTTCAATAGTAATCTTCTCCATTTCTAATATTCATGATGTAATTCATGGACTGACAAGCTCATACAATTCCGATGATCTCTTGTCTATGTCTCTATCAGATATTCGATTATATGATGTAGTATCATAAATATAAGCAAACTTCACATTTGAGCCCTCGTAGGGACAATCGTCTTGCCCTTGAATTATTGTATATTTATAAAACTGAGATTTGTATCAGGTCACATACGTAATTGGAGGGCTTGAACATTTTCAAAAACTTGAAGTTGTTAATTATAGTCGGGTTATTGTTGACTGATCTCCTTAATTTCATCATTGTTTTGTTTACATTTTGCTCGACGTATCGTAATTTTATAGGTTAGATATTGTCAATACCCTACTGGTGACGACCTCATTTGACAATAGTGTTTGAGGTCACGTTGCATGCATTGATTTTTCTTCTTTTTCTTGCGTATGAACTTTTTATTGACATGGAATATAATTCTTTGCATGTAACAGTGAATTTTAAAATTTATATGTCGAAAAATACGTCAATTATCATATGTTTTTTTTTATAAAACAGAAATTATTCGCTCGATCAATTTCTTTTGTGTTTTAACCTGTTGTGATAGTCACTTGAGCATGAGGATTTTTAATGTTTTTAACTTTATTACCTACATGAAGTTTTTATATTCTCTTCTGAACGAAATATTTTTAATAATTTTAACTTTGTTACATATATGTAGTTTCTTATTTTCTCTTGTTGAACGAAAGATTTTCATAATTTCAAGTCGAAGTTGTAATGTTTCAATCAATGTTAGTACCCAATATGAGCAATACTTGTATGTAATTCGTCCCATTTTCGGTTTGTCCCTTTCCCGAAGTAAATTTATTTGTGGTTTCTAGAGAAAGAAGCATTTCTGGTGTCGAAACGTTGAAATGTTTTAGAGCAGGAAAATAAAATTAGAAGCCTGAAGATCTTATCTTTGTTGTATTAATGAGAAGTCAGTTGTTCGTTAGGAAAAATGATTGTTGGATATTGGTGGACTTGGAACTGATTACATGACTAAATAGTTCAGACTTATTCTTGTGCGGATATCTCAAAAGATTAGCTCATGACACTCCAGTGAACACTGTACAAGAATTGAGGAATGAATCGAATAATAACCTTTCGATAAGAATTACCCCAGAGAATATTTCTAAGAGTGCGTGATAATATGCAAAGAAGGAAAGAGGCCTGTATTCTTGCAGTTGGAGGATACTTCCAGTAATTCATTGAGTTTTTAAATGTTCTTACTTTTAGTTTGATATCGAATAAATATTTGTTGATTCTCAGAAGACGAGCTAACAATATAAAGGCAAATTTTGGGCAAACCTATCGACTATTTGTATTCTTTTTTTTTATTTAGCGAATAACATACATTTCAATAATTTTTCACAAGAAAATCGTTGGAGATACGAAAAGATTGAAACTGTCAAGCAATTTTCTAAATTGAAAGAAAATGGCGAAAATTGATCGAATGCTGATCAGTGGTGTACTACAAAAATGTTTGAAAGGGCAAAACAGGATATGGCCTTAAAAAAGAATACAGCTTGTGAATTTCAGTTGAAATCTAGGGGTCCAGATTATCTTTGTCTGTAATCTCAAAATGTTCTGGCGTTTAAAATATACTACTACAGCAGAAGCATTATCATACAGTTCTCTAGATGTGGCGAATCATTCAGAAGTAGCAAGTACACATTTTAACTTGAATTTTTATATAAAAAATTTGAGATTCTAAGTATATTCTGAAGAGCAATGATGTTCGAATATGCAATAATGATCTATTTCATGAAAACTCATCGCGAATGAACCACTGTGAGTTTTCATTACACCTAAGATTTTGATTTGAGCATTGTGTTTCTCTACCACAGAATATGTCTAATATTTTGAAAACTATGGAAAATAGATAGAGGTAATATCTGAGAAATTCGCTTCTTGGCATGAAAATTCAATCGGTTATGCCACTTGAATAATTGTATTGTGGAAATGCAATTTTGTTACCTGATATCTTGTATATTCCAGATTATTTTTTTCGTTATCCTCAAAGAGTGCGAGCGTGCAAAATTAACTTCTACAACAGAGGCATAATCATAAGTTCCGGCATAACTGGCGAATAGAGCCTTGAGGATATTACCTATTAGACTCTGACTCGCATAACATGTTTATTTCATAAAATGTACTAAGAAACTACAGTCGATGTCATGAATTGTCAACCTATCTTTTGCTCGGTCAAGTTAACATTTACTTATTTGGACAAAGCCAAGATTGATCCCTGTGTTACTTGCTAATTACTATATCAAGTGGCATACTATATGCAAGAGAGCAAGATATAGCCGAGTTATCTTAATCCTCTTCTTTTGCTATCGAACGTTCTGGTTTCGATACTATAAATTAAACTATAAATTATGGACTATAAAGAGTGTTCGGTAACAAAGTTACATATCGAAGTATTGTTTTGTTCTGATGTACCATATATTTTATCGTTTCTGATAATTTTTTTCATTAAAAATAAAAGTGAAATCAATCAACAATTCTTCAACTTTTCTTAGGAGTTTTTCCATATATTCGGCATCTGAAATTGGAGCAATTTTTCAGATAACTCCTCACTCTTACATATTAATTAAATATCGCTTGGTTAATACTGAATTTTTCTGATGATGAAACAGATGGACGCGACTGTGAAATTTGTGCCAACTCGGATGGACATATTAAACGTAAGTGTCGTCTCAGATCTTGTTTGTGACATTTTTGCGAAACATAGTATCTTTAAGCGGCAGTAGGTAGACAGAAAAGTAAAAAAGATAATTTTCTAGGACCATCAATTCATAAGTATACAGATCTGTGAGGATCATTAGATGAAAATAAATCAAATTCTCTTGAAGGCAATTTTGATATTCCTTTTAGTCTTATAATGATGAAGAGTTTTTGGATGATAGCGAAAATAAACCGAATACATCATTACCATTTCATATTAGAAGAGCTTCAGTGAAAACAACTTGAAAATATAAAACCATTGATTCTTTGCAGTGCATATGTATATAAAAAATATATTATGCCTTGTATAGGTTTCAAAAAATAAAAGGATTGTTCAGAAAAACAGGGATGAAAAAAATACAGTGATGGTATACACAAAAACTTGAAATACCCCACTTCCAAGCTTTAAACACAATTTTAGTTCATACTAAATTTCAGTTGATCAGGCCTCACAGAATCTAACAATACAATATGGAAGGACTAGCGGAACATTAATTTGTCAAGTGCAATTTTGTTCCAAAACAGTTTGCGAATATTGGGGTTTGCGTTTCAACAACTCCCAATTCAGTTTCGTATTCGCGGCGAAAATTTTTTCTTGTAAAAAACGAAACCATTTTTTTTCATATGGATTTTCGTCATTTAGAAAATCGAAAATTAATTGCAAGGCCATTTCAATTGTGACAAAAGATTTTATTACATAGTTTGTACAAAGTGTTTGTGCGGTTCGAGCAACAGTGAACAAATCATTGAAGAAACGTTATACAGGGTGTTGTATTGCTCCAGATACAATTTTGTACATTTATTCAGTCCTGTCCTGAAACTTTCGAAATTTATGTCGTGCTTTGGATAGATCCTGCAAAGGATAGGTTAGACCGAATTCCTGAGTATTCGGTGTAACACCACTAAAATGAGAGAAAATGCTCACTTCGATAGTGAAATATTGTTCACAGACGAAGCTAATTTTTCGAGAACTGTTATCACTTTTTTTCACAATAATCATTATAGGACTGAGGTATATCCCCATTTCATTGAAGAGTCTCATCATCAAGCTCAATTCTCATTGAATATCTGAGTCGGAATAATAGAAAATTATTTGATTAGGTCATTTTTTTCACATAGCAGACTAAACGGTACCGCTTATCGGCAATTTCTTGAGGGGGATTTACCTTTATTGTCTCGAGGATAAGCCACTTTTGTTGGGAAATATTATGTGGTTCATGCATGACGGGACACCAGAAGATTTCAGTATAGAAGCTGAAGAATTCTTGAATAAAATATCCTATAACCAATGGATAATGCAACGTGGGCCAGAACCATGGCCTTAAGACTTGAAAATATTAGACTTTTTCTGATAAGGATTTTTCAAACAGTTTTCACCACTCCAGTAAACACTGTACAAAAATTAAGAAAACGAGTATTAACCCATTGTGATAGGATAAGAAATACCACAGGAATATTACAAGGAGCGCGTGATAATATGCCAATAAGGACGGACGCCTGTACTTTTGCAGGTGGAGGACACTTCCAGCAATTTATTTAGTTCTTAATTGTTTGTTCTTCTAGTATAATATTGAATAAGTATGGGTTGAGTGTCAGAAGAAGAGCTATCAAACTAAGAGCAAAATTCGAGCATACCCACCAAATATTTCCAGAGCGTCTAACGCCTCCATCTCTGAGTTCTTGGTCTGTACAATAATCTCTACCGTTTTTCTCTCATTTCACTTACGCACTCTTATCTCTAGGACCAGTTCATCCTTTGGCTCGTGTTGTCTCTGTGTTATTGCACAGATCTAAACTCTCCTTCCTACAGTACTAACCACGCTTGTGCTACAGTTCCTTGTTTTCATATTATTCCAATTCTTAGATCTTGGCTGCCACCCATTTTTTCCTTGATTTTCAGACAATCTCTCCTTGTTATTTTCCTCATAAATTCTTATTGCGCTTCTCATATTCCTAGATCAATTTCCGCCATCATCTTTTGTTCTTTCACACTACTCCGAAGAACTCTTCTTCTGTACTCATTGTCTGTCTCACCTACCTACTCAAGTATTTCATGACCGGACTTATTTCTTTCACCTTCCGTTTGCCTAAAATTTGCTCTGTCGTTCCGCCAAATTCTTCCGCTCCATCCAGTAATTATTCCTTCCCGAACACTCCCTAAGCCTTTTTGTCGGCTCGCGTCTCTTTATCTTGTCTTACGCATTCATTTCTGAGTTCTTGTCCTAAACAATAGTCTCTACCCTTTTTTCTCCCATTTCTTTATAGCACTGTCATCACTAAGCCCTGTTCATCATTTTGCTCGTGTACTCTCTTCTACGCTGCTTCTGCATTTTTTCCATATTTACAGCATAAATTCTCATTTGGCATACTCTCACATTTTGTTCATCAGGGTACTTCTCTGAATTGCTCTCCTGAGATTTTCATAAGGTACTTTCATCTTGCAATTTTCCTGCACATACTTCAGCATTGTGCTATTGCACAGACTATTGCGTCTTTTCATATAGCACCTTCCACGCATTTGCTTCTGTCTCTTGTTTTCAAATCCATCCCTTTCTTGGATCTTGGCTGCTGTCTCGTATTTCCTAAATTTTAACACAATCTATCTACGTTATTCTTCCTCACATTCCTATATCATTTTCCGCCATTATCTTTGGTTCTTTCACACTACTCTGAAAAACGTTTCTTACGTACTCATTCCCTTAATTACTGAGCCACTAAAAGTCTCTTATCACCGGTCACTAATTTTCCACCTTCCTTCCGCCTTAACATACCACTTTTTCCACTGCGAATTCAAGCCTAAATTTTTCACGCTCTATCGTTTCGCCAATCAATTCCGCTCTTTTCTGTAGTTTTTTCTCTCGAATTCTCCTGTATCCTATTCTTCCTTTAGCATCACCAAATCTCAACTAACGCTCTGTTTCCTAAGCTCTTCTTCTGTGCAATACTCTCTAGCCTTTCTCTCGCATTTCGTCTCGTACTATTAACTTTAGGTCTAGATCCTCTTTATTCCCGTTCACTCTCGTCTGCACATTTTATTCTCCATATTTCAGCACAACTGTACCTCCTTAACTCTTATTCAGCATTTTTCTATGATAATATTCTTCGGGATACTTCTCTGGAACGCTTTCCTACGCTATTGACGAGGCACTCACGTTTTTCATTTTTCTCTGCAGCACATTTGCAACAGCTTCTCCAGCATTGTGTCATTGCACTGATCTTATTTCTTTCGTCTTTTTAATACAGCACTTTTCACGCTTGTGCTTCAGTCTCTTGTTTTTATATTGATCCTATTCTTAGATCTTGGCTGCAGCTCAACTTTTCCCAGATTTTCAGAAAATCTCTCTTCTATATTTTCCTCATAAATTCTTATTGCTCTTCTCGTATTCCTAGATCACTTTCCGGCATTATGTTTGGTTCTTTCATACTACTCTAATGAACTCTTCTTCCGTACTTATTCTCTGTTTTTCATTCCCCTTCAAAGTCCCTTATCACCAGACATATTAATTTCACCTTCCTTTTGCCCTAACTTATCACTTTGTACTCCGAGTATGTCAACCTACATTTTCTTCGTATTTGTCGTTTCGCCTATTAATTCCGCTTTTTGCTGTTGTTCTTTTCTCCCGTACTCACCTGAAGCCTTTCTTTCCGCTCTAATATCTTTATCACGACTAACGTATTCATTTCTGAAATATTCTCCTGAACTATTACTCTTTAGCCTTTTACCCGCATTTCAATTTCGCTCTATTATCTCTAGGTACAGTCCCTCACTTTCCCGTTTGCTCTCTTCTGCACTTCTCCCTCATCTTTGTTTCATATGCAATGCATACCACTACGTCCCAAATACTCATTCGGCATTTTTCTCTCATTCAACATCAGGATTTTTTCTGGAGTGCTTTGCTGAGATTTTCACAACGCACTCACATTTTACATTCTCCTCTTGCATTGTTTGCATTTACCCCAGAACTTTGCCTTCGACCAAAATTCCTCTTTTTTCTCGTTCACTCTCTCTGCACATCTCCCGCAATTTATGTTCCATATTTATAGCACAACCCATCCTACTAAACTCTCGTTAGGCATTTATCCATCATTTCATTCTTCGGGATACTTCTCTGAAACGCTATCCTACCTCAATCACGAGGCACTCATTTTTTACATTTTCCTCCCACATATTTCCTGCACCTACTACATCATTGAGTTATGGCACAGATTTAGACTGTTACGTCTTCTTCATACAGCACTAACCACGTTTGTGCTTCAGTATCTTGTTTTTATATTGATCCTTTTCTTAGATCTTGGCTGCCGCCCATTTTTGCCCTGATTTTGAGACCATCTCTCCTCGTTCTGTTCCTCTCAAAGTCTTATTGCGCATCTCATATTTTTTCCTCATTTTCCGCCATAGACTTTTTTCTTTCGCAATACTTAGAAGAACTCTTTTTCCATACTCATTTTCTATCTTTCTTACCTATTCAAATTTCTTCTTCACCTGACATAATTTGTGAACTTCCTTTCGCCTTAACTCCCTAATTTTTCCACTGAGAATTTCAACCTATATTTTCTACTGCTCTGTCGTTCCGTCAATTACTTCCGCTCCATCCTGTAATTTTACCTTTTCGAACTCGCCCTAAGCCTTTCTGTCCGCTCGCAACTCCTTATCTCGTCTAACACTTTAACTTCTGTTTTCTTGGCTTGTACAATACTTTCTAACCTTTTTTTCTCATTTCACTTACGCACCATTATTTCTTTCACACTACTCCGAAGAACTCTTCTTCTGTACTCATTCTCTGTCTCTCTTACTCCTTCAGAATCTCTTATCACCAGACATATTTCTTTCATCTTCCACCGAGAATTTAACCTCCATTTCCTTTCGTTCTGTCGTTTCGCCCATTATTTTCGCTCTGTCCTGTAGTTCCCTCCTCCCGAACTCTTCTGAGGCCTTTCCTTCCGTTCGCATATCCTCATCACGACTAACACATATATTTCTGAACTCTTCTCCTATACCATAACTCTCTAGCCTTGTCCTGGCTTTCTCTCCCGCACTATTATCGCTAGGTCCAGTTCCCCATTTTCCCTGTTTAATCTCCCCTGCACTGCTCCGGCATATTTGCTTCATATGCAATGCATACCTCTTCGTTCCAACCTTTCATTGGGCATTTTTGTCTCATTAAATGTCGGGATTTTTTTTTTGGAGTGCATTACTGAGATTTTCGCAACACACTCACATTTTTCATTTTCCTCTTGAACTTATTCTGCATTCACCCCGGACTTAGCTATCGACCGTATGTAAACGTCTTATTTATACACATTTTTCTACGCTTATGCTCCTGTCTCTTGTTTTTATATTTATCCCTCTCCTAGATCTTGGCTTCCGTCACTTCTTTCCCTGATATTCACACTAGTTGCTTTCGTTATTCTACCTCATATTATCTTATTTCGCTTTTCATATACCTAGATCATTTTCCGCCTTTATATTTTGATCTTACTCTCATCCTTCTCTAAAGAACTTTTCTTCTCTACATTCTCTGTCTTTCCTTTTTCTCCGAAGTCCCCTGTAACCTCCCATTTCCCTTTCAAATTACTTTTGCTTTGAATTATTTATTTTTTCACCGAGTATTTAAACCTTCAATTTCTTCTGCTCTTCCGTTTCGCAAATTGATTCTCCTCTCCTGTAATTCTTCCTGCTTCTGCTCGCATCTCTTTATCATGACTAACGCATTTAATTCTTGAATACTCTCCTGTACTACTACTCGCTAGCCTTTTACTCGCATTTCACTTTCACACAATTATCTCTGGGTCCAATTCCTGATATTCTCCGTTTGCTCTGTTCTGTACGTCTCCCGCATCTTTGTCTCATACGCAGTGCATACCACTTCGTCCCAAACACTCATTTAAGATATTTCTCTCATTAAACATCGGGATCTTTATCTGGAGTGCTTTGCTGAGACTTTAACAACGTACTCACATTTTACATTTTCCTCTTGCTCTTTTTGCATATACCCCAGCAGTTTGCTTTGGACCAAAATTCCTATTTTTTCTCTTTCAGGCTCGTCTGCAAATCTCCCGCATTTTATGTTTCATATTTATAGCACAACCCGTCTTACTAAACCCTCATTTGGCATTTTTCTATAATTGTATTCTTCGGGATACTTCTCTGAAACGCTATCCTACGATACTCACGAGGCACTCAATTCTTACATTTTCCTCCTGCACATTTCCTGCACCTATTACAGCATTGTGTTATGGCACAGATTTAAACTGTTACGCCTTCTTCATACAGCACTAACCAGGCTTGTGCTTCAGTATCTTGTTTTTATATTGGTCCCATTCTTAGATCTTGGCCGCCGCCCATTTTTTCTTGATTTTGAGACAAATCTCTCTTCGTTATTTTCCTCTTGAAGTCTTATTGCGCTTCTCATATTCCTTCCACATTTTCCGCCATTAACTTTATTTCTGTCGCACTATTTAGAAGAACTCTTTTTCCATACTCATTCTCTGTCTTTCGCACCTTTTCAAAGTCCTTCTTCAACAGACAAGATTTGTCACCTTCCTTTCGCCTCAACTCGCCACTTTTTCCACTGAGAATTTCAACCTACATTCGTTCCGTGAATTATGTCCGCTCCATCCTGTAATTCTTTCCTTCCGAACTCTCGGTAAGCCTTTTTGTCCGTTCGCAACTCCTTATCTCGTCTAACGCATCAACTTCTGACTTCTTGTCTTGTACAATACTTTCTAACCTTTTTCTCTCATCTCACCTACGCACTATTATTTCTTTTACACTACCCCGTAAGACTCTTCTTCTGTACTCATTATCTGTCTCTCTTACCCCTTCAAAGTCTCTTATCTCCAGACATATTTCTTTCACCTTCCTTTTGCCTTAACTTTCCACCGGGAATTTCAACCTTCATTTCCTTTCGTTCTGTCGTTTCGCCCATTACTTTCGCTCTGTCCTGTAGTTTCTTCCTCCCGAACTCTTCTGAGGCCTTCCCTTCCGTTCTCATATCCTCATCACGACTAACGCATATATTTCTGAACTCTTCTCCTGTACCATAAATCTCTAGCCTTTTCCTGGCTTTCACTATCGCACTATTATCTCTAGGTCCAGTTCCTCCATTTTCCACGTGTACTCTCCTCTGCATTGCTCCCGCATCTTTGCTTCATATGCAATGCATAACTCTTCGTCCCAAACAATCATTGGGCATTTTTGTCTCATTAAATATCGGCATTTTTTTCTAAAGTGCATTGCTGAGATTTTTATAACGCACTCACATTTTTCATTTTCCTCTTGCACTTTTTCTGCATTTACCATAGCGCTTCGCTATCGTTATGTTTACGTCTTATTTATACAGCTTTTTCTACGCTGATGCTTATGTCTCTTGTTTTTGAATTTATCCCTTTCTTAGATCTCGACTTTCATCACTTCTCTCCTTGATTTTTACAGTTTCCTTCTTTATTTTTTTACCTCATAAAATCTGATTTCGCTTCTCATATACCTAGATCATTTTCTGCCTTTATCTTTGGTTCTTACTTTTACCCTTCTCTGAAGAACTTTACTTATGTACTTTTTCTGTCTTTCTTACCCCTTTAAAGTAAATTATAACCTGCCTTATACCTTTCAAATTCCTTCTGTTCCGAATTATTTATTTTTTCACTGAGAATTTAAACCATCATTTTCTTTTGCTCTTCTGTTTCGCCAATTGATTAAATAACGCTCGATTCACCTTATCTGGTCTAACGCCTTCTCTTCTGAGTTCTTGTTCAGTACAAGGATCTCTACCCTTCTCCTCTCATTTCCCTTACGCACTATTATCTCTACGACCAGTTCATTCTATAGCTCGTGTACTCTCTGTGTTATTGCACAGATCTAATTTCTTTTTCCTACAGCACTAACCACGCTTTTGCTACAGTATCTTGTTTTCATATTATTCCTATTCTTAGATCTTGGCTGCCGCCCATTTTTTCATTTATTTTCAGACAATCTCTCTTCATTATTTTCCTCATAAGTTCTTATTGCGCTTCTCATATTCTTTTCTCATTTCACACCATTAACTTTGGTTCTTTTGCACTACTCAAAAAAACTTTTTTCCTTAATCCTTCTCTGTTTTTCTTACTTATTCCTAGTCCTTCATCACCAGACATGATTCCTTCACCTTCCTATTGCCTCAACTCTCCACATTTTCCACCGAGAATTTCAACCCACATTCTCTTCGGCCCTGTCGTTCCGCCAATTACTTCCGCTCCATCCTGTAATTGTTTCCTCCCGAACACTCGGTAAATCTTTTTGTTCGCTCGCATCTCCTCATCTCATCTAACGCATTAATTTCTGAGTTCTTGTCTTGTACAATACTCTCTGAACTTTTTCTTTCATTTCCCTCACGCATACCTCTTCCTCCTAAACCCTCATTTGGCGTTTTCTCTCATTTTATTCATCGAGATACTTCTCTGAAACGCTTTCCTTAGAGTTTCATGAGGCACTCTCTTATTACATCTTCATCTTGCACTCTTCCTGCACATACTTCGGCATAATGCTATCGCACAGACCTGTATTTCCTAAATTTTAACACAATCTATCTACGTTATTCTTCCTCACATTCCTATATCATTTTCTGCCATTATCTTTGGTTCTTTCACATTACCCCGAAGAACTCTCCTTCCGTAATTTTTCACTGTCTTTCTCATCTATTCAAAGTCTTTCATCACCAGAAATATTACTTTCATCTTCCTCTTGTCCTTATATTACCGCTCATTCCACCGTGTATTTCAACCTACATTTTCTTCTGCTCTGTCGTTTCTCCAATTACTTCCGCTCCATCCTGTAATTCTTTCCTCCCAAACTATCCATATGCCTTTTCGTCCGCTCGTATTTCCGTATCTCGTCTATTGCATTCATTTCGGGGTTCTTGTCGAATACACAAGTCTCTACCTCTTTTTTCTCATTACACTCACGCACTGTTATCTCTAAGCTCAGTTCTTCTTTTTGCTAGTGTACTCTCTTCTTCACTGCTTCCGCATTTTTTTCCATATTTACAGCATACCTCTTCCTCCCAAACTCTCTTTTGGTATTTTCTCCCATTGTGTTCTTCGGGATACTTCTCTGAAACGATTTTCTAAGATTTTCATAAGGCACTCTTTTATAACATTATCATCTTGCACTTTTCGTTCATATACTTGAGCATTGTGCTATCGCACAGACCTAAACTCTTATGTCTTTTCATAAAGCACATTCCACGCTTAGCTTTATATATATATATATATATATATATATATATATATATATATATATATATATATATATATATATATATATATATATATATATATATATATATATATATATATATCCTTTCATGGATCTTGACGGCCATCCCTTCTTTTTTCGATTTGTACTCAATATCGCTTCGTTATTCTTCCCCATAAATTTGTGTATCATATTCTTTGATCCCTTTCCACCTTTATCTTAGTTTTTTCGCGCTACTCCAAAGAACTTTTCTTACGTACTCATTCTCTACCTTTCTTACGCTCTCGAAGTCTTTTGTCACCAGTCATTAATTTTTCACCTTCCTTTTATTCGTTTATTCCTGAAATCTTCTTCTGTACAATACTCTAGCATTTTTCTCGAATTTCACTTTCGTACTATTATCTCTAGATCTAGATCTAATTCCTCTTTCTTCTCATTTACTCTCGTCTCCACATCTCCCGCATTTCATGTTCCATATTCACAGCACAACTCATCCTCCTGACTCTCATCATATTTTTCTTAGGGATACTTCTCTCAAACGCTTTTCTATAATATTCACGAGGCACTCACGTTTTACATATTTTTCTTGCACATTTCCTGTACCTTCGTCAGCATTGTGTAATCGCAGGGATCTGAATTCTTACGTCTTTCTCTTGCAGCACTTACCAATCTTGTGCGTCAGTCTCTTGTTTTCATATTGATCACAATCTTAGATCTTGGTTTCCGTCACTTCTTTCCTTGATTTTCATACTATCCCTTTCGTTATCCTTCCTCATAATTTCTTTTTGTGATTCTCATATTCCTAGATCATTTTCGCCTTAGGTTTTTTCACACTACTCCGAAGAACTCTTTTTCCGTAGTCATTTTCTGTCTTTCTTACCCCTTCAATGTCTTTTATCACCAGACATATTTCCTTCACCTCCCTTTTCCCTTAACTTACCACTTTTTCCACGGAGGACTTTAAACTACATTTCTTTCACCTCCCTTTTGCCTTAACTTACCATTTTTTCCACGGAGAACTCTGAACTACCGCTCTTTCCTGTAGTTTTTTCCTCCCGAACTTCCCTGAATCCTTTCCTTCCGCTCGAATCTCCTTATCACGACTAACGCATTCATTACTGTACTCTTCTCCTGTACCTTAACTCTCTAGACTTTTGCTCGCATTTCACTTTCGCAATAAATATCCTAGGTCCAGTTCCCCATTTTTTCCCGGGTACTCTATTTTGCACCTTTCCAGCAGTTTTATATGCAATGCATACCACTTCGTCATTAACTCTCAGTTGGAATTTTTCCCTAATAAACGACGAAAGCGAAAGTAATTGGCGAAACGATAGAGTGGGCGAACATGTAGGTTTAAATTCTCTGTTCAAGAAAAGTGCAAGATAAAATGTAGAATGAAAGTGCCATATGAAAATCTTAGGAAAGCATTTCAGAGAAGTATCCCGAAGAACACAATGAGTAAAAATGCCTTATGAGTGTTTAGGAGGAAAACGTATGCTGTAAATATGGCAAAAATGCGGAATCAGTGCAGTAGAGATTACACGAGCAAAAGGAAGAACTGAGCTAAGAATTAACAGTGCGTGAGTGAAATGAGATAAAAAGGGTAGAGACAATTGTATAGGACAAGAACTCAGAAAAAAATGCAATAGACGAGATAAGGGTAAACCAACGGACGAAAAACCATTTGGATAGTTCGGAAGGAAAGAATTGCAGCATGGAGCGGAAGTAATTGACGAAACGACAGAGAAAGAGAAAATGGAGGTTGAAATTCTCGGTAGAAAAAGCGGTGAGTTAAGGCAAAAAGAAGGTGAAAGAATTATATCTGGTGATAAAAGACTTTGAATAGGTATGAAAATCAGAGAACGAGTACGGAAGAAGAGTTCGTCGGAATTGTGTTAAAGAACCAAATATAATGGCGGAAAATGAGGAAGAAATGTGAGGATCGCAATAAAAATTAATGAGGAAAATAACGAAGAGAGATTGTCTGAAAATCAAGGATATAAAAATCTAAGAATGGGATAAATATTTGAACAAGAGACTGAAGCACAAAAGTGGTTGCGGCAGTATGAAAAAGACGTAAGAGTTTTGGTCTGTGCTATATCAAAGCGCTGAAGTATGTGCAGGAAAAATGCAAGATGAAAATGTAATATAAGAGTGCCTTATAGAAACCTTAGGAAAGCGTTACAGAGAAGTATCCCAATCAATAAAATGGGAGAAAATGCCCTTTGAGAGTTTAGGAAGAGGTTTGCTGTATATATGGAAAATGAGATCAGGAGCATTGGAGAAGAGAGTACAAGAGCGAAAGGAAGAACTGGGCCTAGAGATAGAAGTGCGAAAGTGAAATGAGAGAAAAAGGGTAGAGATTATTGTACAGGACAAGAACTCAGAAATGAATGCGTTTGACGAGATAAGGAGATGCGAACGGACAAAAAGGCTCACATGGAGTTCGGGAGGGAAGAATTACAGGATGGAGCGGAAGAAATTGGCGAAACGAAAGAGCAGAAGAAAATGTAGGTTGAAATTTTCGGTAAAATGTGGTGAGTTAAGGCAAAATAAAGGTGAAAGAAATATGCTGTTTAAAAATGAAGAAACAGTTTAGATCTGTGCAATAACATAATGCTGGAGAAGGTGCAGCGAATGTGCAAGAGGAAAATGCAAAAAGTGAGTGCCTCGTCAATAACGTAGGAATGCGTTTCTGAGAAGTCTCGCGAAGAATATTATGATAGAAAAATGCTGAGAGAGAGTTTAGGAGGAAGAGTTTTGCTGAAATATGGAAAATAAAATTTAGGAGATGTGAAGACGAGATTGAACTAGAAAAAAGTGGATCTGGACCTAGAAATAGTATGAGAAGAAATGCGAGAGAGAGAATAGAGAATATTGTACAATAGAAGAGTTCAGGAATCAATTCGTTAGTTGAGATGTGGTGATGCGAAGGAAGGAACGGCTACATGAGAATTCGAGAGGAAAGAACTACAGGAAAGAGCGGAAGTAATTGGCGAAACGAGGGAGCGGGAGAAAATGTAGGCTTGAATTTTCAGTGTAAAAAGTGGTATGTTAAGACGAAAGAAAGGTGAAAAATTAATAACTACTGATAAGAGACTTTTAGGAGGTAAGAAATTTAGAGAATGAGCACGTAAGAAGAGTTCTTCCGAGTAGTGTGAAAAAACCACAGATAATGGCGAAAAATGATCTAGGAATATGAGGAGCAAATGTATGAGGAAGGATTACGGAGAGAGATTGTGTTAAAAGCAAGGTAATAAGAGACAGCAGCCAAGATCTAAGCAAGGTATGGATATAAAACCAAGAGACAGAAGCACAAGAGTGGAATGTTTTATATGAAAAGACGTAAGAGTCTGTGCAATAGCGCAATGATGGAGTATGTGCAGGAAAATTGCAAGATGACAAAGTAATATGAAAGAGTCTAATGAAAATCTCAGAAACGCGTTTCAGAGAAGTAATCCGATAAATAGAATGAGAAAAAATGCCAAATGAGAATTTAGGAGGTAGAGGTATGCTGTAAATATGGAACAAAATGCGAAAGCAATGAAGAAGAATGTACACGAGTAAATGGAACAACAGGGATAAGTGATAACAGTGCGTGAGCGAAATATGAGAAGAAGGGTAGAGACTATTGTATAAGACAAGAGCCCAGAGATGAATGCCTTAGACGAGATAAAGTATTGCGAGCGGACAGAAAGACAAAAGAAAAAAGAGAGTTTGGGAAGGAAAAATTACAGGATGTAGCGGAAGTTATTGGCGAAACGACAGAGCATAGGAAAATTTAGGTTTAAATTCTAGGGTGGAAAAAGTGGTAAGTTAGAGATAAAGTAGGATGAAAGAAATATGTCCACTGATAAAATACTTGAGTAGGTGAGAAAGACAGAGAATTAGTACAGAAAAAAAGTTTTTCGGAATAGTGTGAGAGAACCAAAGATAATGGCGACAAATCAGGAAGGAATATGAGAAGCGCAATAAGAATTTATGGGGAGAAAAAAGAACAGAGATTGTCTGAAAACAGGAAAAACTGGGCGGCACCCAAGTTTTAAGAATAGGAATGATATGAAACAAGAGACTATGGCACAAGCGTGGTTAATGCTGTAGGAAAAAGGAATTAGATCTGTGCAATAACACAGAGAGTACACGAACAAAACAATGAACTGGTCCTAGAGATAATACTGCGTCAGTGAAATGAGAGGAAAAGGGTAGAAATCATTGTAGAGAACAAGAACTCAGATATGAAGGCGTTAGACGAGATAGGGAGAATCGAGCGGACGAAAGGCATATGTGGAGTTTGGGAGGGAAGGATTACAAGAGAGCGGAATTAATTGGAGAAACGGAAGAGCAGACGAAGATGAAGGATTAAATTCTCAGGAAAAATATGAATAATTTTAAGCCAAACAAATTTGCAAGAGATATGGCCGGTTATAAGGGACTTTGGAGAGGCAAGATAGATAGAGAATGTACAGAAGAAAAGTTCTTCAGAGAAGGGTGAATGTAGGAACCAAAGATAAAGGCAGAAAATGATCTAGGTATATGAGAAGCAAAATATGATTTTATGAGGTAGAATAATGAAGAAAGATAGTGTGAAAATCAAGAAAAGGAATAATGGAAGCTAAGATCAAAGAAAGAGATGAATATAAAACAAGAGAAAGAACAGAAAAAGTGCAAGTGGAATATGAAAAATGTGAGTGCGTTGTGAAAATCTCAGCAATGCACTCCAGAAAAAAACCGATATTTAATGAGACCAAAATGCCCAATGATAGTTTGGAACGAAGAAGTATGCATTGCATATGAAGCAAAGATGCGGGAGCAATGCAGAGGAGAGTACACGTGGAAAATGGGGAACTGGACCTAGAGATAAAAGTACGATAGTGAAAGCCAGGAAAAGGCTAGAGATTAATGGTACAGGTGAAGAGAGCCATATATGCGTTAGTCGTGATGAAGAGAAGCGAGCGATAGGAAAGGCTTCAGAAGAGTTCGGTAGGAAAGAACTACAGGACAGAGAGAAAGTAATAGGCGAAACGACCGAACGAAAAGAAAAGTAGGTTAAAATTCTGGGTGGAAGAAATGGTAAGTTAAGGTAAAAGGAAGGGGAAAGAAATAGGGCCAGTAATAGAATACTGGAGTAGATAAGAATGACAGTGAATCAGTACGGAAGAAGAGTTCTTCGGAGTAGTGTAAAAAAACCAAAGATAATGGCAGAGAATGAACTAGAAATATGAAAAGCGCAATGAGAACTTATGAGGAAAATAAGGAAGAGAGATTGTCTGAAAATCAAGAAAAAAATGGGCGGCAGCCAAGGTCTAAAAATGGGAATATTATGAAAACAAGAGATGTAGCACAAGCGTGGTTAGTGCTGTAGGAAAAAGAGTTTAGATCTGTGCAATAGCATAGAGTGTATACGAGCAAGAGGATGACTTGGTCCTAGAGATAATAGTTCATAGGTTACATGAGAGAAAAAGGGTAGAGGAATATTGTACAGAACAAGAATTCAGAAATGAAGGCGATCGACGCTCAAGAATTATTGGATGGGTATGCCCGAAATTTGCTCTCAGGATGATTGCTCTTCTTCTGACACTCAACTTATATTTATTTAATATTTCATTAAAAAAAAGAACAATTAAAAACTGAGTAAATTACTGAAAGTGTCCTCCACCTGCAAGGGTACAGGCATCTGTCCTTGTTCGCATATTATCACGCGCTCCTTGTAAGATTCCTGTGGTATTTCTTATCCTGTCACAATGGGTTAGTATTCGATTTCTGTAAAGTGTTCACTGGGGTGGTGAAAACTAGCTGTTTAAGATATTTTTATCAGAAAATGTCTAAACGTTTCATGTCTGGGGACCTAGGAGGCCATGGTTCTGGCCCACTTCGCATTATTCATTGGTTGTAGAATGTATTATTCAAGAATTCTTCAGTTTCTACACTGAAATCTGCTGGTGCCTCGTCATGCATGAATCACATAATGTTTCTCGAAAAAAGTGGCGTATCCTCGAGACAATGAATGAAACGCCTCCTCAAGAAATTGCCGATAAGCGGGACCGTTTAATCTGCTATGCAAAGAAAAATAGACTAATCAAGTAATTTCCTATTATTACGACTCTGACAATCAGTAAGAATTGATCTTGATAATGAGATTATTTAATGAATTGGGTATTTTCCTCAGTCTTTTAATGATTATTGTAAAAATAAGTGATAACAGTTGGCGAGAAATTAGCTTCGTCTGTGAACATTATTTCACTATTGAAATGAGCATTTTCTCTCATTTTAGGGGTGTTATACCGAATACTTAAAAATTCGGCACACAAGATCATCTTTGCAGGATCTATCTAGAGCGGGCCATAATTTTCGAAAATTTCAGGACAGGCCTGAATAAACGTACAAAAGTGTGTTCGAAGCGATACAACTTCCTGTATAATGTTTCTTCAATGATTTGTTCACTGGTGCTCAAACCGCACGAATAGTGTGTACAAACTATGTAACAAAATCTTTTGGCACTATTGAAATGGCCTTGAAATTAATATTTGATTTTGCTGAGTGACGAACATCCATCTGAAAAAATATTGTTTTCGTTTTTCACTGGACATAATTTTTGCCACGAACTCGAAACTGGATTGGGAATTGTTGAAACGCAAACTCCAATATTCGCAAACGGTTTTGTTGTTTTGGAACAAAATTGCCCTTGATAAAGTAATGTTCCGCTAGTCCTTCCATATTGTGTTGTTAGATTACGTGAAGTCTGATCAACTGGAATTTAGTATGAACTAAAATTGTTTTCGAAGATAAGAAATGAGGTATTTAAATTTGATGGGTATTTTATCCCTGTAATTATTTCATCCCTGTTATTCTGAATGATATTTTTTTGTTTCTGTAACCTATACAAGCCATATTATATTTTTCATATACATATGCTTTGCAGAGAATCAATGGTTTTATATTCTCAAGTTGTCTTCACTAAAGCTCTTTTAATATGAAACTGTTATGATGTATTCGGTTGATTTTCGCTATCTATTCCATTCAAAAACTCCTCATCATTATAAGACTAAAAGGAATAATCTGAATAATTTTGAATTGATGACCCTGGAGAATTATCTTTTTTACTTTTCTTTCTACCTACTGCCGCTTCAAGGTAATGTATTTTGCAAAAATTACACAAACAAGATCTGAAACGACACTTAATTTTGATATATCCATCCGAGTTGCCACAAACTTCACAGTCGCGTCCATCCGTTTCATCATCGGAAAAATTCAATATTAATCAAGCGATATTTAATTAATATGTAAGAGTGAGAAGAAATCTGAAAAATTGCTCCAATTTCAGATGCCTAATATTTGGAAAATCTCCTGAGAAAAGTAGAGGAATTGTTGATTGATTTCACTCTTATTATTAATGAAAAAATTGTCAGAAACGATAAAATATATGGTACATCAAAACAAAACATTACTTTGATATGTAACTTCGTTACCGAACACTCTTTATAGTCCATGATTTATAGTTATTGAAACCAGAACGTTCGATAGCAAAAGAAAGGATTAGAATAACTCGGCTATATCTTGCTCTATTGCATATAGTCTGCCACTTAATATAGTAATTAGCAACTAATACATAGATCAATCTTAGGTTTGTCCAAATAAGTAAATGTAAACTTGACTGAGCAAAAAATAGGTTGGCAATTCATGACATCAACTGTAGTTTCGAAGTATATTTCAAGAAATGAACATGTTATGCTAGTCAGAGTCTAATAGGTAATATCCTCAATGAAAAATACTCCATTCGCCAATTATGCCGGAACGTATGATTATGCCTCTGTTGTAGAAGTTAATTTTGCACGCTCGCACAGTTTGAGGATTACGAAAAAAATAATCTGGATTTTACAAGATATCAGGTAACAAAATTGCATTTCCACAATACAATTATTCAAGTGGCATAACCGATTGAATTTTCATGCCAAAGAAGCAAATTTCTCAAATATTACCTCTATCAATTTTCCATAGTTTTCAAAATATTAGACATATTCTGTGGTCTAGAAACACAATTTTCAAATCAAAATCTTAGGTCTAATAAAACCTCACAGTGGTTGTTTCGCGATGAGTTTTCATGAAATAGATCATAATTGCAAATATGAAATTCATTGCTCTTCAAAATATACTTAGAATCTCAAATTTTGTGTATTAAAATTCAAGTTGAAATGTGTACTTGCTACTTGTGAATAATTCGCCACTTATGAAGAAATGTATGACAATGCTTCTGCAGTAGTAGTATATTTTAAACGCCAGAACACTTTGAGGATTACAAAGAAAGATAATCTGGACTCCAAGATTTCATCTGAAATTCACATGCTTTATTCGTTTCGAAGGCCATATCCTGTTTTGCCCTTTCAAACATTTTTGTGGTTCGCCACTGATCAGCGTTTGATCAATTTTCGCCATTTTTTTTTCAATTCAGAAATTTTATTGACAGTTGTAATTTTTTCGTATCTCCAACCGTTTTCGAGTGAAAAAAATATTGAATTGTATGTTATTCGCTAAATAAAAAAATAATACAAATACTCGATAGGTTTGCCCAAAATTTGCCTTTATATTGATAGCTCGTCTTCTGTTACTCAACTAATACTTATTCTATATCAAACTAAAAATAAGAACACTTAAAAACTGAATAAATTACTTCAAGTGTCCTCCAACTGCAAGAATACAGGCCTCTGTATATTAGAAATACTCCCTGAGGTTTTTCTCATTGAAAGTTTATTATTCGATTCCTCAATTTTGTACAGTATTCACTGGAGTGGAACTAAACTTTCGAGATATCCTCACAAAAATAAGTGTGAACTATTTAGTCATGTAATCAGTTCCAAGTCCACCAATATCCAACAATCGTTTTTTCACAACGAACTACGGACTTAATACAACAACGATTCGATCTTTAAGCTTCTAATTTCATTTTGCTTCTCTAAAACATTTCAACGTTTCGACACCAGAAAAGCGTCTTCCTCTAGTAACTACAAATAAATTTACTTTGGGAAAGGGACAAACCGAAAATGGGACGAATAACATACATATATTGCTCATATTGGATACTAACATTGATTGAAACGTTAGAATACAACTTCGACTTGAAATTATGAAAATCTATCGCTCAACAATAGAAAATAAGAAACCATAATGTATGTAACAAAACTTAAAGTTTAAATTATTAAAATATTTCGTTCAACAGAGGATATAGAAACTACATATAAGTAATAAAATTTTGAGTTAAAACATTAAGAATCCTTCAAGTGACTATCACAACAGGTTAAAAACATATATATATATATATATATATATATATATATATATATATATATATATATATATATATATATATATATATATATATATATATATATATATATATATATATATATATATATATATATATATATATATATATATATATATATATATATATATATATATATATATATATATATATATATATATATATATATATATATATATATATATATATATATATATATATATATAAAGGGGTTTCACCCCGACGAGTTGCCCATATATCTGTTCATGCAATATCAAACTGATTTAATGAAAAATATAAATCCAGCAACCGGTAATTAATAACATTGCCAGGCAATGATTATAATCAAAACATATCCTAGAATAATTATATATTAGGATAACGTTAAATGTTATGAGAATATATCAATCTACCAGAATATATACATACGTTAGCATCATCAGACAATTATATCAATGTACCAACGAGTAGTGTCATAGGCTTTCTCCCCGGAAAAATCCAGTGTACGGACCTTAGTCAAAAAACACTAAATGTTACTCATTAATAGTTTCCATTGTGTGAAGTGGTGAACGCTCAAAAAGAGTACTGCTCAGAATATAAATATGACAATATTGTCAGTTAATTATATAACATTTATATAAACAAAGAAATAAAATATGAAATGAGATTCTGAACAAGATAAACTAAAGAGGAAACCTATGACTCTACCTCATTATTTTTTGGAAAGAAACCTACGAAGAATATTACAAGATTTGATGACTGTCATCTTTTGTAACTGTTCTAACAAATTTTTTCAGACTCAAAATCTCATTACTTTTGTGTGATATATATATATATATATATATATATATATATATATATATATATATATATATATATATATATATATATATATATATATATATATATATATATATATATATATATGCATTCGACTCACAACTTTCATATTGCATGTTCTTTTTAACTCTTCAGAAGCAACCCATTATTTAATTTCTTCAAATTGCAACCCCCAAATATATAAAGTGTCATTGATTCTAAAATGAGTTCAAAGTACTGTGGCTTGTCAATTTTTACGCTTCAATTCTGGATATTCGCGATAAAAAAGAAATATTCATCAGAAAATATGAGACCATTCCTAACAAACGTACTCAAAATCCGTGCTGACGATTAATCACAAATAGCACATCTATGGATATAGCAGCTTCGTATAGTCGGCTGTCTACCCAAGTCAAAATGTAATATAAATAGACTAGTCTTCACATAGTTATTAATAAGTATATGCTAGTCTTGCAATTTTTATATGGACTCAACTCATAATTCACTTCCTTCAACTCAAATTACACTTATTATTTATTATAATTAAAATTATTATTTTTGTGTTCATTGAGAGCATTCCTAACTAATTCTTGAGTTGACAAATATACATGTCATTCAGAGATCCGTCGACTGGGGTTCCATGTATTCATTTGTTAGGTATAGATGCAAAATATTTTATTCTTTACTCATTTGTCAGTTCTGATGTTTATAAAGAGGCTATTTTGAGTTGAATTTAAAAGTGAGTTTACTCTTATCTTCCAGATCCGATTCATTCTCTGAACCATCAAAAAACAATCTTCATTTTTAAGAATTGATTTCCTTTTATTTATTCTATTCAAATGTTCAATTGGGTGTTCATGCGTATATTTATGTTTGATACCTATAGCAAAATGCAAAAATTGATTTGATATATCATCAAATTTGAACAACAACGAATCGAACATAAATCAAAGCGGTGAAATTTTTTCTTTTTACTTAAAAGATATTCGAAATATCCCCCTTTAGCCTGCACGCAAGCTTCAAACCTAGGTTCGACTTCTCTCGAGCATGGAGGTATAATCATAGCGGGTGAGATCGTGCGACTTGCCGCACGAATCCAATTTTTCAGGTTTTACACATTAGCTAAATTTACTTGATAAATAAGATCCTTTATGTATCCTCATAAGAAAAAATGTGAGGGAGTCAAATCTGGTGAACGTGCAAGCTACTGAATCAGACCTCAATTGCCAATCCTTCCACTGGCAAATGAGTCATTTGAATAATTTGTCACAATATGTGCATCATGGGGAGTACGTGTATTGGTGTGGTAGCAAGATGGGACTTGCTACCACACCAATACACGTACTTCTGCCGAGGGAACATTTTCTAATAAATCTGGTAACGTATTCAGCAATAAAATAAAAATATCGTTACCTAGTTAATGTTCCTTCATAAAAATGGGGCCCAATCAAATGTCCTTGGAATAACGCGCACCATACGTTTATACCCCACACTGTTTGAAAGCGACTCTCCTTCACACAGTGTGGATTTTCTGTAGACCAGTATTGGGTGTAATACTTATCAACTACCCCATTATTATGGATTGTACTCTCATCACTGAAGCAAGTAATATGCAACATATTAATGATTACAAAACACAATATATAAGCTTTGCAGTTCCCACTAACGAAATATCAAGCCTAAAATTTCTAGAAGTGTATATCGGCTCAAAGTTGAACTGAGAAACTTATATAGATAAAACGTCGAGCAGGATAACAGCAGCACTTTTTTCCTCAAGAACACTAAAATAAAGTCATTAAAAGTTGTACATACAGTCTATTTTGGGCATTTTCATGCTATCATTTCGTATAGCGTTCTTCTTTGGGGCACTTTTCCACGAGCCAAAGACCTCTCTCTATTGCAGAAGAAGGCTATTCGAACTATTCTAGGCCTGAAACAAACAGACAGTTGTAGAGAGGCTTTTAAATAGCTCAAGCTCTTGACCCTACTATCTCTATATAGTATGATATGTGTGAGATATGTACATGGGCTCTCACCTGAATTTGAAACAAATGGTCAATTCCATCAATTCAACACGAGGAGAAAGGGAGACCTGAGAACGACCTTTCATAGTAAAACTGAACTACAACAGTGTGTTTATTACTGGGACCCTAAGTTATACAACCCATTGAAATCAAAGAAAAACATCGACTTGTATTCAGGAGAGAGGTCAAAAACCTACTTCTACATAGGACCATATACGAATTGAAGGAATTTCTATCTGAATTGGCGACGTAAACGAGGCATACTTTTAATAAATCTTCTACTAATTTTGACTTGACATTTGAACATTTGATGTCATAATATATATTCCATTTCATTTAGTTTTATATGTGGTGATATTCATTAGTTGAGTGTCAGTAGAAGAGCTTTCAATCTGAGAGCAAATTTCGGGCCTAACCATCAAGTATTTCTATAATTTCTCTTGTTTATTGAAGAACATACAATTCAAATTTACAAATTCAGTAAATCTTCACTCGAAAACGGTTGGAAATACGAAAAAATTACAACCGTCAAAGATGTTTATAAATAGAGCGGATATGACGAAAATTGATTGTACGCTGATCAATGGCGTACTACAAAGAACTTGAAAGGGCCGAAGAAGACATGTTTCGGAAAAGAAAACACCTTGTGAATTTCAGTTGAAATCTAGGACGTTAAAGGATGGAGGCTGTAAAAAATAGCTTGCATTCCATATTTGGGTTGAATATCTCAAAAACTGCTGGAATTTCGAAGAAAAAACCGTTTTTTTCTGGAAATTTCACCACTCTGTAGCTTCGACGCTTTCACGGACCTTTGTTTATATGAACTCTTTCTCTTGTAACTGAACTTTGATCAACCCCCTCGAAAGTAGACCTGGTGACACACTATTACGTAACATATTTATATTTTAACTTGTAATATTTGAACCAGCACATTCGATATTTGAAAAACAATTAGAAACATTCGGCCCTAACCTGCTTTTTGCATTTAGTGTGCCACTGGATATAGTAACTACCAACTAAGACCTACTTTCATTGTGACACGGTCCGTCTAAACAGGTATAAACACGACAAAACAAAAAACAGGTAGACACTTCGTGACATCGACTGCAGGTTCGTGTTAGATTTTAAGGGATAATATTAGCAGCTGAAATAATAGTTACGGATGTACTCGAACGCTAGTTTATAAATAATATTAGCAGCTGAAATAATAATTACGGATTGTACTTTAACGCTAGTTTATTGAAACTACGGTGTGGTTGAAGTGAAAAGAAATGTATAAATACTTTTTTAATTATTACACATATGCTATACAGAATATTCCCAAAATTGGGCGAAAAAACTACATAAAATATTTCAGAAAAGCTCTGCTCAGGATATAGCGCACCTTTCACAGTTACTACGGAAGTACTGTCAAAGTCTTAAACATGAAAACTGTTCTATTACCTCATAAGCGTACGTGAGTTATTGTTGCTTATTAATGATTCGCCAATTATGAGGAAACGTATGCGTAATAACTCTGCTTTAGTAGATTTTTTTTGCACGCTCGCACACTTTGAGGATTTCCAACAAAAAAATCTGGACTTCACAAGGTATCTGGTGATAAATTTGCATATCCACATTACACTCATGCAATTGGTATACCCGATTGTATATTCCAGGCCAAAAGAGAGAAATTATCGAATATTACTTATATCTGATTTCCGTATTTTTCATATTTGACATATTCTGTGTGTCTCAATAAAATTTCCAAATAAAACTCTCAAAACTAATGAAATTTCAAAGTGCAAGTTCACAAGTTTTCATAATATAGTACATTAGTGAAAATATGAACCAAGTTACACTTCAAAATATACAGAGAATCTCAAATTTGTTGGATTTGAATTCAGGTTTCTTCAATCCAATCCATTTTTCCTCATTAGTTTGAGGAATCTACTTAAAACATGAGTTATTGTGCAGACCTTGTGTAATACATTGTTCAGATTTTCGTAGATACAGAAGGGATAATTTTGGAATATAAATTAAGGGGTGCTGCAACTACCTTAGGAAAAATATATAGAGCAAAACTGATTGAATTCTGTCTCCTTCTTCAGTGTAGGATAAATGGTTGAAACACTGTAAACTCAGTTTCGGATCCTCTTTAATCAGACAATACTACTTAGCAATAGCAAATACTCCGAAAATAATTGCATAGTGTTTCCTAAAATCTTTGTAGCTCCTCTAAGTCTTGTCCGATTGAAAGAATTAGAGCAGTACTTCTTGACCCATTGAATTAATCTGTTGAAGTCGGAAATCAAAAATCAAATTCAAAATTAATTTAATTTTCCCATTAGTAGAGCCATGCTAAAGACAAACAAATTAAATAACTAAAACAAGTGATTTTTTTTTCTTTTGAGTGCATATGAATATAGAAAAATATGACATGGCTTAAAGTACAGATTTCAAAAACCTTAGTTATTATTCAGAAAAACGAAAGAATAAAATATCCCAAACCACATCCTAGGCCGTGCTGTACGAAAGAAAGTGAGTAATTCTTCCGTTTCGTTATTGAGAAAATTACCTTTAGAGGTATGTGGTCTCATTCTTAAAAGATTCAGTGGCATTATGGTTTGTGTTTAGAAGGGGTCCATCGAAAACATGTTGAAAAACTGCTTTCATGTTTGCGTAACATTTACCCAAAATAAAGTTTATTATGTGGTCTAGTACAATATTCCAATTCCCTGTATGAACGAAGATTCTGATGTTAAATATTTTTCGTATCAAAAAGTAGAACTGCGACATACTGGTTTCTCGTTAACTTAATTTTTTTTCCTTATGCTAGGTTTTTTTCAGAATGTACACATATTTGGATAATCTAAGGTTGGATCATTAACAATTCTAGGGTAGCCTTTTCGAGCTGATTCTCAAGAAAACAACTAATATAATATTTTTCATTTTCTTCCAGAGACCTTTGAGGGATCCGATGAAAGTAATATCGATAATGTAGCACAATTTTCAGTTATTTCTCCCAACAGAACATCATCGCCAATGCATCATAAAATTGGATATCTGATAGAGAATATTTTTTCTCAAATTAAACATAGCATAATAAATAACATTAACTGAGGGAATATCGAAGTGATTTAAATGCGTTATGAGGAGATATGTCGTCTTATTATGAATGTTTGTTTTTTGTTTTTTCTTTGTTTGACTACATAAAATACTTGGATATCTGATGGAGACTAAGACTGTTGATCATCGGAATTGTAGGAGCTTGTCAGTCTATGAATTATATCATGAATATTAAGAATGTAGAATATTAGGATTGAACCTTAATACTTCTCATTTCGTTAACACCGACAAAATAACCAAGAAATTTTATTGAATCGGGAAAGTTTTAACTAGTTCGTATTAAATTTATATGCTTGCGTGATGTACTTGCATCTACTGATCTTTTCTCAATGATCTATCTGGAAAATGTCAAGTTCAAAGTGTTGGAATCAATAAATTCGCCTCAATATTAAGGAAAATCCAGATAATAAAAAACAAGTACTGTGTTTTAAGGAATTTCACTTAATAATTGCGATTCGTAACGCGTTTCACTACACCGTAGCTTCTTCAGACGAATGATTATGCAGAAAAATATAAATGAGAATATAACTATAAATGTTCTTGAGTATTTAAAAGCTTATTGGTTGATTCTTCTTAAGAGGTTATTTATGACAGGTATATCCAATAAAATTAAGGAATAGATTGCTCCCCGAAAAGATTCAATAGAGGTGAAGGGCTTAAATCGACTTGTTCATTGATGAGTCTACCTGACTGTTTGTATTTATTTATTTCTAAAGTTTCACAAGGATCTACCTTCCAATAAATATTATCTGTATGCAAAATTTCAAACTGTGGGTCGAAAGAATGATTATTTTCTAAGAGATGATTCGCGTAATTTGAATCTGATTTTTATTTGAAAAACTGCGTTTATGTTCCGATATTCTAATATTAAAATTTCTATGTGTTCTACCAATGTACAAATTATCACAGTCATTGCAATTCAATCTATAAACACCTGATTTATTGTTTTTACCTGGTTTGGTTTCATTATTTTTATATATTTGCCTAAATTATTATTAGTTTGGAAAGCTATGTTGAAATTATTGCTACTTAAGAATGATTTCAGTTTCTCACTTGTAATGCCAACTTAGGTTAAGGTGTTGAATTTTTGTTTCAATTTATCGACAGGGTAAACTTCATTCAATGCGATTCTACTTTGTTTTTATTTAAAATATTATTTATTAGTTTGGGATTTAACCATTATTTTTGGCTATTTGTTTAATCAAATTTAGTTCTTTGTTGAAATTTTCTGGTGATAGCGGGATGTTAATCAATCTATGAATAAAACTATTGAATGCTGACATTTTATGTTGATATGGATGACACGACGAGTTATGTATTATAATATCTGTATGGTAAATTGCGAAAACATGTTTTCCATTTTCATTCGAAATTGTTACGTCTAAGAAATTTGCCGAATTATTGCTTTCTATTTCGGTTGTGAATGCAATTTTTGGATGTAATGAATTTATATGATTTTCGAAAATTTTCAACTGTCTATCTGTTCCTGTGAAGCAAATAATGATATCGTCTACATAGCGATACCAGTATAAACAATATTTACTGAGTGGATGATTATGAATTAATTTCTCTAAGTTATTCATGAAAATTTCTGCTAACAAAGGACTTAACGGATTGCCCAAAATCAAGCCGTCTTCAATAGTATAATATTTGTAATTGAAATGGAAATAATTTTGATCTAAACAAATTTTTAATAATGAAAGAATATCTGATTTAATGATAGTATTGACATGATTCCTTTCTAATAATTCTTCAACTAAGTAATACGTATCTTTCGGAGGAATGTTGGGAAATAGATTCTTAACATCGATAGAAATAAGTTTGGAATTAGATGGTATAGTGGTATCTTTGATATTGGCAATAAGTTCGTATGAATTTTTGACCGAAAATTCAGATTTAAAATTGCAATGTTTTATTAGCAAGTCGTTGAGGAATTTTCAAAATTTGAACGAAGGTGCCGTTACATAAGAAACAACAGGTCTAATAGGGTAATTGGGTTTATGAAGTTTTATCAACGAATATAATTCGGGGGATTGTGGATTGGAGTTAATGAATTTATATTTTTCTTGGTCTGTAATTAATGATTTTGCTGTCGAAATTATGTTTTTAACAACTTTCTGAAATGTTGCGGTAGGATCCTTAGTTGATGTTATATAGTTTCCGGCTGTTAAGAATTTTTCAGTTTTAGAAATATAATCGGTTTTACTAATCGCAATGACGGTGTTACCTTTATCTGCTTTAGTGAATACTAAATTGTTCTTGGTACTATTTTCACGAATTGTTTTTATTATCTTATAATCGGAATTGCAATGAGGTGATAATTTCGAAGAGTCTTCTTTGATGATTTTTGCTGTTTGATGTTTGGCTAAAATATTATCTTTGGAGTTTTTGAGAATAATTTCGGAGTCTATGCCTAACTGTTCAAAATTAGTTTTATTATGTTTTGGATGTAAATTATGTTTGAATACTTTTTCTAATAGATCTTTTTGTGCTTGTGTAAAATCGGTATCAGTTAAATTAGTGAATCTTCCAAAAAATTTATGGTCTGAAAATTTATCAGTTGAAGGTTTGGGTGGAGAAATTTTGAATTTAAGTGAATTCAACTTTTTCTGTTGTTGCTAAAACTTTTTATGAATTAAAATTTTGACATCGTATCTGGATTCAGAGTCTAAAATATCAAACTCAACAGGGTGCAATCTAAACAATAATTCCGTATGGATTACCTTCAAATATATGTTTGCAACGTCCCTCCTGTTGTACTGGATCTTCATATCCTCTTTGAGCCATATGCGTTGGCCTTTCTCAATTGCTCTTCTTGCTGGTCCACTGTTGTTATGTGTCTTCAACCGTATGTAATTGGGAGTCAACCTGTTTTTCCAAACTTATTTCTTTCGATGTTAAGAATCTATTTCCCAACATTCCTCCAAAGGATACGTATTACTTAGTTGAAGAATTATTAGAAAGGAATCATGTCAATACTATCATTAAATCAGATATTCTTTCATTATTAAAAATTTGTTTAGATCAAAATTATTTCCATTTCAATTACAAATATTATACTATTGAAGACGGCTTGATTATGGGCAATCCGTTAAGTTCTTCGTTAGCAGAAATTTTCATGAATAACTTAGAGAAATTAATTCATAATCATCCACTCAGTAAATATTGTTTATACTGGTATCGCTATGTAGACGATATCATTATTTGCTTCACAGGAACAGATAGACAGTTGAAAATTTTCGAAAATCATATAAATTCATTACATCCAAAAAGTGCATTCACAACCGAAATAGAAAGCAATAATTCGATAAATTTCTTAGACGTAACAATTTCGAATGAAAATGGAAAACATGTTTTCGCAATTTACCACAAGCCGTCACATACAGATATTATAATACATAACGCGTCGTGTCATCCATATCAACATAAAATGTCAGCATTCAATAGTTTTATTCATAGATTGATTAACATACCGCTATCACCAGAAAATTTCAACAAAGAACTAAATTTGATTAAACAAATAGCCAAAAATAATGGTTACAATCCCAAACTAATAAATAATATTTTAAATAAAAACAAAGTAGAGTCGCATTGAATGAAGTTTACCCTGTCGATAAATTCAAACAAAATTCAACATCTTAACCTACGTTGGCATTACAAGTGAGAAACTGAAATCATTCTTAAGTAGCAATAATTTCAACATAGCTTCCCAAACTAATAATAATTTAGGCAAATATATAAAAATAATATAACCAAACCAGGTAAAAACAATAAATCAGGTGTTTATAGATTGAATTGCAATGACTGTGATAATTTCTACATTGGTAGAACACATGGAAATTTTAATATTAGAATTGTTGTATATTTTATATTGAGTAGTGTATGTTGTTCGCCGTCTAAAAGAAGTTATAATATCTTTGTCATTATGCGCATGATGGAAATTGCACATGTCTTAGATCCTCCTAATCATTATTGTACAAGCCACGATCATCAATTAAAAAGTCAGTTCAAGAAGTCGTAGTCATTCCATATATTATCCCAATTGTCTGACCGCTCCAAAAGTCAGAAATATAAAATAGAATATATTTATAACATGGTGTCAAGTGTGGGTTGTTCGTGAAATATAAATACAGAAGATATCAAATTAAAAATATTGTTATCTGTTCAGAAGAAACACATTTCACGTTCACAAAATGTCCGACGATGGTGAAGCGAGAGTCGACCATGTGCCGCATTTAAAACCGATCAACGAATTGATTATTTCATCGAGTGAAAATAATGCATCGAATTGGAAAGAATGGTGGGAAAATTTTGAAATATATCTAATAGCAACAGGATTGATTGATTCCTCAGATTGTCGAAAAATTGCAGTAATGTTACATTCAATTGGTTCAAAAGGTAGGCAAATTTACAACTCATTCAACTTGAAAATCACAAACAACATACACTACTCAATATAAAATATACAACATCCCTTTTCTTAAGTGTAAGATATTACAATTAAATGTCTGTCATTTTATTTAAATGTTTTTCTTTTTTTTTTTAATTTACAACTATATTGGATTTCCTCGATTTCGATAATAAAATTTATTTATTAGTCACAGATTATTATTCCAAATATATTGAAATAGCTTTAATGGACCATGGTTACTCAGCTAAAAAAGTCATTATCAGTCTTAAGTCAATATTTGCACGTCATGGAATACCAATGCAGCTAGTTTCAGATGGAGGTCCACCTTTTAATTCACTCGAATTCAAATCTTTTTTGTTTGATTGGGATATTGAACATATTTTTTCAAGTCCCTATCATCCCCAATCAAATGGTCAGTCTGAAAATCAGTCAAAATAATTAAACAAATTCTTAGAAAGTCCAAAGAATCTAAAACTGATCCATATTTAGCTTTGTTACACTACAGATCTACTCCTAAATCGAATTTACCTTCACCTTCTCAACTACTAATGTCGCGAAATATAAGAAATAATCTACCAATTTTAACGAAAAAATTAATACCAAAAGTAGTTAAGTTCAAAACATATAAATACAAAATCATACAATCGCAAAATAGTCAAAAATATTACTATGATAAAATAAAAAATCGTTACCTCTTCTCTATCCAAATGACCATGTATATTTTAAGAAAAATAACAAGTCTGATTGGTCTCCAGCTACAGTCAAAGAGAGACTAAAAGCTCAGAGATCCTATATAATTCAAGATACGAATGGAATAAATTATCGTAGAAATAGAATACATTTGAAATTCAGATCGAATGATAGTTGCCATAGATATGATGTCCATCCTCAAAATTCAACTGAAAATGTATTGAACTCTGAAGAAAATAACGAAGGTATATATAAAACTAGATATGGCAGGGCAGTGAAACCTCCTGATCGACTCAATATTCAGGGAAAGTAAAATGTAATTGTACAAATTAATTGAAATTGTAAATAGCTAGATATAAAACTTAGAATTAAGGATCTAAAAATAAAATAAAATAAATAAAAAAGGAGATAGAATATAGAATAAGTAGAAATAGAATAATAGAAAGTTTAAAATGCACATATATAAAAAAAAAACATTTAAATAAAATGACAGACATTTAATTGTAATATCTTACACTTAAGAAAAGGGATGTTGTATATTTTATATTGAGTAGTGTATGTTGTTTGCCGTCTAAAAGAAGTTATAATATCTTTGTCATTATGCGCATGATGGAAATTGCTTATGTCTTAGATCCTCCTAATCATTATTGTACAAGCCACGATCATCAATTAAAAAGTCAGTTCAAGAAGTCGTAGTCATTCCATATATTATCCCAATTGTCTGACCGCTCCAGAAGTCAGAAATATAAAATAGAATATATTTATATCAAGAATATCGGAACATAAACGCAGTTTTTCAAATAAAAAATCAGATTCAAATTACGCGAATCATCTCTTAGAAAATAATCATTCTTTCGACCCACAGTTTGAAATTTTGCATACAGATAATAAATATTGGAAGGTAGATCTTTGGGAAACTTTAGAAATAAATAAATACAAACACTCAGGTAGACTCATCAATGAACAAGTCGATTTAAGCCCTTCACCTCTATTGAATCTTTTCGGGGAGCAATCTATTCCTTAATTTTATTGGATATACCTGTCATAAATAACCACTTAAGAAGAATCAACCAATAAGCTTTTAATTACTCAAGAACATTTATAGTTATATTCTCATTTATATTTTTCTGCATAATCATTCGTCTGAAGAAGCTACGGTGTAGTGAAACGCGTTACGAATCGCAATTATTAAGTAAAATTCCTTAAAACACAGTACTTGTTTTTTATTATTGATAATGGAATTTTACCAAGTAAAGGCCTCCCAAATTCAAATGAAAATCCAGATACAGTATTCTATTGAAAATTATAATATTTGTGTCAACTGATGAGTATTTTGGTTATCCAAATGTCGATAATTCTGCTCATTCACTTCACGGTTGAGAGAAAAGCAGATATTTAGAGAATGTGGATTACTGTTAGTATTTTCACTTCAAATTTCATAAATCTGCTATCGGATTCGTCTCCGTTTATTTCATGGACTAGCATCTCTTTATAAGGGTGACATTTGTGATTTTTCACGATCCTGCAGATAGTTGAAACTGACACACTAAACAGACATGATAATTTTCCAAGTTGCCCACTACTGCCTTTTCAGCTGCTTCGTTCCATATAGGTCAATGTTGAGTCTTTTGAAGTATATGTTTTTTGTTAGCCACCAAAACCGTTGTGACCAATTTCTTCATCAAGTATAAAGCTACCTATTTTTCTGGATGGTTAACGCAAAAAAAACCTTGCCGTTTCTCAAGCACAATTTTTTAATTCGATAATAGATTGGAATAATTTCAACCCGCCCATCAGAGGAGTAAACCATTTTCATCGTTCGTCTGAAAAATGATAACTGTGAATAATAGTATTGCGAGAAGAGAAGAAAAGGGGAAACAGATTTCTCATAATCTGATGGTTGTAATGAAAAATATTATGTGTTTCCTACAAAATACTGATGATTACCAATTTCTCTAATCATCAGTATTACCAATATCTCTAATTTTCACATTTCCATGAGAATTTAACACATGGTGCTGAGCACCAGATTCGTTACTTGAAACTAAAAATATATTTCAACATTTTCTTGAGAATTAAAAGCATGGAAATGCTAAGGGCTAGAATCGTTACTCGAGAATCACAATATTTCTCCCAAAAGTTATGAGCTTCTCAAAGTAGGATATCGATTTTACATGCTCCGAAATGTCACATAGGGGGTGCAAATTTTCGTTTCAATACAAATTTTCGTATTGTTTGTTGTAGTGTTTATTTTTTCTTTGTGTGATATTAAAAAATCAGGATGATACTATTTTTGAATAAATGAGAAAAATACCTTTCAAAAGATTATGTCACTTGACCCAATTTCAGATTAATGAAAGTTGACTTAAGTGATACTGTTAGTAGGGATTGATTCTATATGCTAGGAGCCAAATTAGAAATTGATCCCCCTCGAACGAAACATTGACGTTCTATTACTTTTTTCGCCAACATTATTCTATTGAGACATAGAGGGGATGGACAATTTTCGTTGGAACACATTGTACATTACAAAAGTAAAAACAGGTACTTAACTCTATAGAAGTAGAATTCAGACAAGTTTGCTTTAAGAAATAACCGGATTCAGTAATGTAAACGAAAACAGATGTAATGCATCATTAAGTAAGGTTGCGTAATTCAACTGACATTTATATCCAATAATTCTCATAGGTTCACCCCAATCTATTATTTTCATTATATTAAATATCAAAATAATTTTTCAAGTTTGGTTTCCTTCCAGATAACAATTTGGAACAGATTTCAAAACCTATAGCTATTGTACAGTAAAACAAGGATAAAATGAGAGAAACCTGTATCACGTCAACAAATACTCTGTACTAGTGGTAACACTCTGGTAACAGATTCGTAATTCATACTTCACAAAGTAGTGTATGGTTTATGAAATAGGGATTCATTCAAAATTCACAGTTTGGTCTTTCGGTGAATGTCTTTCTATTTTTCAGTCGTAATTTTCGCCGGATAATTTAATTTTATTTTCAATATATGAAATTTTTTGGTGAAAATGTGTGCCAAGATTAGTTTGAAGTACCTCTCCACCAATCATCGAAAACATTTTCAGTTCATACTAAATTCCAGTTAATCAGGCGAAAGAAAATCTGACAATCCAATATGGGAGGACTAGAGAATCAGTACATTTTCAACTGCAACTTTCTTCCAACGCAGTTTTTGCATATTGGAATTTGCGTTTCAACAAATCCCAATCAATTTTCGAATTCGTAGCGATAATGTTCGAATCTAGAAATTAAGAATCCTCGAACAGTTGCAGGACGGTAATTTCGGTACTTAAATCAAGGCAATAAATTTGCGAACAAGTCATGTGGATCATGTTCATCATGCATTTAATTTGGTAGAGAGAAATTAATTATAGACATTACGAAATATAAACAGAAAACGTACAAATTTATCGTTTTTACTTTTTATTTCGCATATCGATAACAAGTAATACATTCTGAAAAAGTGTTTTGGCGATGAAGTTCTATTGAAAGAAAAAACTGAAAATAGCGCAACATTACCATTTTTACTCTAAGTTATTTTCTCGAGAATCAGATCGAAATAGCTGCTCCAGAATTGAAAATGATCAACTCTAAGATTATCCAAACATGTGTACTTTCTAATGAATAATCATCAGAAAAAAAATTAAGGAAAAATTCAAAATATAGTGGGTCAAATTTCCAATTTTTGAAAAGAACTAACATCAGAATCTTAGGTCATACTGGGATTTGAAATCTTGTACTCGACCACCTAATAAACTTTATTTTCGGAAAATATTACGCAAACATGAAACCATTTGCGACACATGCTTTCGATGGACCTCTTCTAAAAATAAAACCATAACGCCGCTGAATCTTCTAAGATTGAGACCAGATTCTTCCAAAGATAATTTTTTAAAGAACGAAACTGAAGAATCACTCTCTTTCTTTCGTACAGCACCGATAATGATAGAGTCTAGGATCTTTTTGAGATATTTCATTTCTGTTCCAAATCCAATAAATTTGATTTTCTAAGTACATTTTGAAGTGCGATTTGGTTCATATTTTCACTAATGAATTATTTCATGAAAACTCATTGCAAAACAAGCACTGCAAGATTTTATTAGTTTTAATAGTTCGAATTGAAGATTGTGTTTAGACACCTCAGAATATGTCAAATAATATGAAAATAATAGAAATTAGATATATATTCGAGAAATTCGCTTCCTCGGCCTGAAAAATACAATCGGGTATACCAATTGAATGAGTGTAATGTGGATATTTTGTCACCAGATACCCTGTAAAAACTAGATTGTTTTCGTATGTAATCCTCAAAATGTGCGAGCGTGCATAAAGATCTACTACAGCAGAGGTATTATCATACGTTCCTTCATAAATGGCGAATCATTCACAAGCAACCAGAACAAACGTACGCTTATCAAGTATAAGAAGAATTTTGGGTAACTGTGAAAGTTGCGCTTTATCCTGAGCAGAGCGTTTCTGAAATAGTTTTTGGAGAGATTCTGCCTATGTTTCGGAATATCTCATATTGCCTATATGCAATAAATAAAAAAGTATTTCTGAATTTATTTTCGCTAGAACCCAACGTATTTTCAAGAAACTAGTGTTCGAATACTATTCGTAATAATTATTTCAGCAGCTTATATTATCTCTTAAAATCTAGAACGAACCTGGATTCGATGTCACGAAATCTCACCTTTTTTTGTTTTGTCTTTTTTATACCTTTTTAGACGGACTGTGCCAAAACAAAAGTTTTATTTGGTAGTTACTATAACGAGTGGCGCACTATAAGCAAAATGCAGGTTATGGTCGAATGTTTCTATTTGTTTCTCAGCTGGTTCAAATATCATATTCAAAATTTACAAGGTGTTATGTAATAGTATATCACCCTGTCTTTTTGGGAGTAGTATATAACATATGTAAAAAATAGCTTGTATTCAAAATTTGGGCTATTAAGTATGAGACTTAATAGTTCGATTTAAACATTGTGTTTTCAGACCACAGAATATTTCAAAAATTTTGAAAACTGTGGGAATAAGAGACCGGTATTCTCGCAGGTGTAGGACATCTCCATCAATGTATACAGTATTTAATTATTCTTGCTTTTAGTGTGTTATTGAATAAGTATAAGTTGAGTATCAGAAGCAGAGTTAATAAAATAAAAGCAAATTTCAGGCATACCTGTCAAGTATTTCTTCTATTTTATTTTCAACGAATAACATACAATTCAAATGATTTGAATTCAATAATATTTCATTCTAAAACAGTTGGAGATACGATAAAATTATAATCGTCAAAAAAGTTTCTAACTTGAACGAAGATGACGAAAACTGATTATACGCTGGGCAAAAGAAGACATGGCTTCGGAAAAGAAAACATCTTGTGAATTTCAGTTAAAATCTAGGACTTGTAACGATAGAGCCCGCAAAGAAAAGCTTGCATTCTAGATTTGGGCTGAATGTCTCAAAAACTGCAGGAATTCTAAAGAAAAAATAATTTTTTTCCGGAAATTTCAACACCTTATAGCTCCGTAACGAAGCTATTGCAACGGACAACAGGGTTATGTCTACTTTTGTCCTTTTCAACATTTTTGTACGCTATTGGTTAGCGTTCAATTAATTTTCGTTGTTTAAGAGTGGTAATTCTGTCGTTTCTCCAAATCTTTTCGAGTGGAAAATAACTGAAAAGGAATTATTTGAGATGTATGTTATTCGATAAATAGAGAAATATAAGAAATATTTGATAGGTAGGCCCGAAAGAACTTAATCTTAAAACTAATTATTAATTTAGTTAACAGTTTGAGCAGACACTGATTCATTTTTAGCAACTGTCGAAATAAATCAAAGATCTAAGCCTACGAGTCATACTTTTCAGGAAGTGTTTTAGGATGTGCTGTTAATTATGTGAATGCAAACTTCCCTTCAAAAATTTTATGCTCGAGAATGATTGGAGATACGAAACAATCACAAATGTCAAAGAAGTTTCTAAATGGAAAGAAAATTACGACAATTGATCAGTGGAGTACTGCAAATAAGTTTGAAATGGCTCCGGAATAGAAAACTCCTTGTAGATTCTATTTCTAAAATTTAGATCGAGTAATAATGGATGCGTTAAACAAAAAAAAAAACCATTTTTTCTCGGAAATGTCATAACCCTGTAGCTCCGTTTAGAAGCTTTTGCGGACCTATGTTTATATGAACTGTTTTTCTTAAAATTGCACACTGATTAACCTCCTCAAATTGTGACATGCTATTACGTAGATATACCATGTTTATATGAAGTTTTTTCCTCAAAACTGAACGGATATTTACTTTCTCAAATTGTTATGTTATAATGTAACTCCCTGTTTGTTATTGGCTATAGAGAAAGATCGGTAACATAGTTACATATGAAAGTAATGATTTTATGATGAAATATCATATATCTTGATGTCTCTGACAATCTGTTTTTGGATTATGAGAAACCGTGAGTTCCAATAACATTTCTTCTACCTGATTTAAAAGCTTTTCCAAATATTTGACGTCTGAAATTGGATTTTTTCTCAAATTTCTTAGCATTCTTAGATATTATTTTCGAAATGATTGATTAATATTGAATTGAAACGATGATGTCCCAAGATAGACGGGCCTGTCAAGTTTTTCAGAAAGAAGGTTAGTCTTAGGAAAGATAAGAGTCGTTTCGGATCCTATAAGTGTGAGTTTCATAAAATAGATCTTTATAGGCATTTAACAAGCACAGTGAAATTTTGTTAGACTTAATATTTCGATTCGATAATTGTGTTTTCAGACCACAGAATATGTCGAATATTTGGAAATAAGAGGACGTCTTGCATATGGAGGACACTTTCATCAATTTATTTAGTTTTTAATTATTCTTTTTTAATTTGATATTGAATAAGTATAAGTTAGAAATCATGGAAACTGAATCTGTCCATAAGACAAATTATGCTCAATCGAGTTTAAATTCGAGTGAAAAAATCATAAGAATGATTATCTAAAGAAAAAACTCATAAATATATAAAGAGATTTAATATAGAACTAAGCACATTAAGATTATATCACTTCGTGGAATGTTGTCATAGATGAAGATATTTCCTGAGAGGACCTTTATGTTCATTGTTAATGAAACATCCACGCACGGAGTTTATTCCATGTTGGATTCTGTTTATTTTATGTGAAGTCAATTGCTTGTGTTATCAGTGTATGATATGTTATATTGAATGGTCTGAATAAACATTTTCATCATTATTATCGTAGACTTATGCATTATCTCAGCTGTTAGCTGGATATGATTTAAAAATACCTCTCCACCAATCATGGTAAACATTTTCAGTTCAAACTAAATTCCAATGGATCACGTGAAAGAAAATCTGACAATCCAATATGTGAACACTAACGAAACAGTACATTGTCAACTTAAATTTTCTTCCAACGCAGTTAGCGCATACTGGAATTTGTGTTTCAACAAATTCATGATGTAATTCATAGACTGAGAAGCTCATACAATTCCGATGATCTCCAATCTAAGTCTCTATCAGATATCCGATTATATGATGTAGTATCATATAATATAAGCAAAAATTTTTACATAAGAGCCCACGTAGGGACAACCCTCTTGCCATTGAATCATTGTATATTCATACAATGAGAATTGTATCAGTTCATATACGGAATTGGAGGGTTTGAACATTCTCAAAAACCTGTTGTAGTCAATTATATTCGGGTTATTGTTGACTGGTCTCCTTAATTTCATGATTATTTTGTTTATATTCTGCACGATATATGATAATTTTATCGGTAATTTAGTGTCTACACCCTACAGGTGAAGACCTCATTTGACAATAGTGTTTGAGGTCACGTTGCATGCATTGATTTTTCTTCTTTTTCTTGCGTATGAACTTTGTATTGACATAGAATATAATTATTTTCATGTTACAGTGTATATTGAAAAATTTTTAATCGGATAATATGTCAATTTACATGTTTTTTCTGTAAAACTGAAATTCTTTGCTCGATCGATTTCTTTTTTTTTAACCTGTTGTGATAGTCATTTGTGAACGAAGAATTTTAATGTTTTTAACTTAAAATTTTATTACCTACATGTAGTTTTTATATTTTCTGTTGAACGAAATATTTTCAATGATTTCAACTTAATGTTTCGTTATTTACTTGTAGTTTTTATTTTTTCTTGCTAAGCGAAAGATTTTTAAAATTTCAATTTGTAGTTGTATTCTAATGTTTCAATCAATGTTAGTACCCAATATGAGCAATCTTTGTATGTTATTCGTCCCATTCTCAGTATTTCCCTTTCCCAAAGTAAATTTATTTATATTTCCTAGAGGAAGACGCATTTCTGGTGACTAAACGTTGGGATTTTTAGAGAAGCAAAATAAAATTCGAAGCTTAAAGATCTATTCGTTGTTGTATTAATGAGAAGTCCCTTGTTCAGTGGAAAAATGATTGTTGGATATTAGTGGACTTGGAACTAATTACATGACTAAATAGTTTACACTTATTCTTATGGGGATATGTCAAAAGTTTAGTTGATGTCACTCCAGTGAACCCTGTACAAGAATTGAGGAATCGAATAATAACCTCTCGAAAGCGATACCCCAGAATATATTTCTAAGAGTGCGTGAGAATTTGCGAAGAAGGATAGAGGCCTGTATTCTTGCACTTTGGGGACACTTTCAGCAACTTATTTAGTTTTCAAGTATTCTTCTTTTTTATTTTGATATCGAATAAGTATTAGTTGAGTCTCAGAAGACGAGCTATAAATATAAAGGCAACTTTCGGGCAAACCTATCGAGTATTTGTATTTTTTTTTCTTCAGCGAAAAACATACAATTCAATAATTTTTCTTTCGAAAACGGTTGGAGATACAAAAAAATTACTACTGTCGATAAAATTACTGAATTTAAAGAAAATGGCGAAAATTGATCAATCGCTGATTAGTGGTGTACTACAAAAATGTTTGAAAGAGCAAAACAGGATATGGTCTTCGAAAAGAATACAGCTTGTGAATTTCTGCTGAAATCTAGGAGTCCAGATTATCTTTGTTTGTAATCCTCAAAGTGTGCTGGCGTTTAAAATATACTACTACAGCAGAAGCATCATAATACATTTCCTCATAATCGGGAATGCCACTTGATTAATTGTGTGTTTTTTGCTAATTACAATTTATTTAGTTCTTAATTGTTCGTTATTTTAGTATAATATTGAATAAGTATAAGTTGAGTGTCAGAAGAAGAGCTATCAAACGAAAATCAAATTTCGGGCATAACCATCAAATATTTCTAGAGCGTCTAACGCCTCCATGTCTGAGTTCTTGTTCTGTGCAATAATCTCTACACTTTTCCTCTCATTTCACTCACGCACTATTATCTCTAGGACTAATTCATCCCCTGTCTCGTGTACTCTCTGTGTTGTTGCGCAGATCTAATATGTTTTCCTACAGCACTAATCACGCTTGTGCTAAAGTCTCTTGTTTTCATATTATTCCCATTCTTAGATCTTGGCTGCCGCCCATTTTTTCCTTGATTTTCAGACAATCTCTTTTCGTTATTTTCCTCATAAATTCTTATTGCGCTTCTCATATTCCTAAATAATTTTTCGCCATTATCTTTGGTTCTTTCACACTACTCCGAAGAACGCTTCTTCCGTACTCATTCTCTGTCTTTCTTACCTACTCAAGTATTTAATCACTGAACATATTTCTTTCACCTTACTGTTGCCTCATTTAACAACTTTTTCCACAGAGAATTTTAAACTAAATTTTGTTCTGCTCTGTCGTTTTGCCAGATAATTCCGCTACATCCAGTAGCATCATTTCTGAGTTCTTGTCCTATACAATAGTCTCTACCCTTTTTCTCCCATCTCTTTTTCGCACTGTTATCACTATGCCTAGTTCTTCTTTTGCTCGTGTACTCTCTTCTGCATTGCTTCCGCATTTTTTTCATATTTACGGCATACCTCTTCCTCGTGAACTCTCATCTGGCATTTTATTCATAGGGATACTCCTCTGAAACGCTTTTCCAATATTTTCATAAAGCACTTCCATATTACATTTTCATTTTGCAATTTTCCTGCACATACTTCAGCATTGTGTTATTGGACAGACTCTTACGTCTTTCCATATAACACCTTCCACCCTTGTTTGTGTTTCTGTCTGTTGTTCCTATATCCATCCCTTTCTTAGATCTTGGCTGTTGTCTCTTATTTCTTTGATTTTAACACAATCTCTCTTCGTTATTCTTCCTCATAAATTTTCTCCTCATATTTCTAGATCATTTTCCGCCATTATCTTCGTTTCTTTTGCACTACTCCAGAAAACTTTTCTTGTGTACTCATTTTAAATTTCCCCATGATAGTGTCATATCACCAGTCATTAATTTTTCACGTTCCTTTTGCCTTAACATACCACTTTTTTCACTACGAATTCAACCCTACATTTTCTCCCGCACGATCGTTTCTCCAATTACTACCACTCTTTTCAGTAGTTCTTTTCTCTCGAACTCTCCTGTAGCCTTTCCTTCCTTTAGCATCAGCAAATATCAACTAACGGATTGACTCCTGAACTCTTCTTCAGTACAACACCAACTAGCCTTTCTCTCGCATTTCCTCTCCTACTATTATCTCTAGATCTATATCCTCTTTTTTCCCGTTCACGTTCGTCTGCATATCTCCCGCAATTTATTTTCCATAGTTCAGCACAACTGTTCCTTCTAAACTCTTATTCAGCATTTTTTTAACATATTTTTCTTCGGGATACTTTTCTGAAACACTGTCTTTAATTTCCTCTTGCTCATTTTCTGCAGCTTCTCCATTATAATGTTATTGCACAGATCTTAACTCTTTCTTCTTTTTCATAAGGCACGTACCACGCTTGTGCTTCAGTCTCTTGTTTTCATATTGATCCTATTCTTAGATCTTGGCTGCAACCAATTTTTTCCCCGATTTTCAGACAATCTCTTTTCTTCATTTTCCTCATAAATTCTTATTGCGCTTCTCATATTCCTACATCATTTTTCGGCATTATGTTTGGTTCTTTCACATTACTCCGATGAACTCTTTTTCCGTACTCATTCTCTGACTTTCTTACCCCTTCAAAGTCTCTTGTAACCAGACATATTAATTTCTCGTTCATTTTGCCCCTTTTTACTCCGTGTATTTTCATCTACATTTTTTTTTGGTCTATCGTTTCGCCTATTACTTCCGCCTCTTGCTGTAGTTCTTTCCTCGCGTACTCTCCTGAGCCATTCCTTACGCTCGCGTCTCCTTATCTCGACTAACGCATTCAATTTTGAACCATTCTCCAATACTATTACTCTCTAGCCTTTTACTCGCAATTCATTTTCGCACTATTATCTCTAGGTCCAGTTCTTTTCCCCGTTTGCTCTCTTCTACACTTCTACCACACCTTTGTTTCATATGTAATGCATACCACTTCGTTCCAAACACTCATCTAGCATTTTTCTCTGATTAAACATCTGGATTTTTTTCTGGGTTGCTTTGCTGCGATTTTTACAATGCACTCTCTTTTTTAATTTCCCTCTCTTTTCTCGTTCGCCCTCGTCTGCATATCTCCCATATTTTATGTTCAATTTATATAACGATACTCACTAGGCATTCAATTTTTACATTTTCTTCTCGCACACTTCCTGCACATTCTACAGCATTGTGTTATGGCACAGATCTAAACCATTACGTATTTTTCATACTGCTCCAACCATGGTAGTGCTTCAGTCTCTTGTTTTCATATTGATCCCATTCTTGGATCTCGGTTGCCACCCATTTTTTCCATGATTTTCAGACAATCTTTCTTCGTTATTTTCCTCATAAATTCTTATTGCGCTTCTCATATTCCTTCCTCATTTTCGACCATTAATTTCGGTTCTTTCGCACTATTCAGAATATCTTTTTTTCCGTATTCATTATCTGTCTTTCTTACATATTCAAAGTCCTTCATCAACAGACATGATTCTTGTCTCTAGGCCCAGTTCATCCTTTTGTTCTTGTACTCATTTTTGCACTGCTTCTGCCCTTGTTTTTCATATTTACAGCTTACCTCTTCCTCCTAAACTCTCATTTGGCGTTTTCTCTCATTCTATTCATTGGTATACTTCTCTGACACGCTTTCCTAAGATTTTCATAAGGCACATTCATATAACAATTTCATGTTGCACTTATCCTGCAGATACCTCATACATACATATTTATGTACAATACTAGCCTTTCTCTCGCATTTCCTCTCGTACTATTATCTCTAGTTCCAGATCCACTTTTTTTTCGTTCACTCTCGTCTGCACATCTCCCGCATTTTATTTTCCATATGTCAGCACAACTCTACCTCCTAAACTCTCATTCAGCATTTTTCTATCTTATTATTATTCACGATATTGACTAGGCACTCTCATTTTGCAGCTTCCTTTTGCACATTTGCTGAACCTTCTCCAGCATTGTGTTATTGCACAGATCTCAACGCTTCCGTCTTTTTCATACAGCACTTACCACGCTTGTGCTTCAGTCTGTTGTTCTCATATTTATCCTATCCTCAAATCTTGACTGCAGCCCATTTTTTCGTAGAATTAAGACAATCTCTCTTCATTATTTTCTTCATTCATTCTTAGTGTGCTTCTCATGTTCCTAGAACATTTTCTGGCTTTTTGTTTGGTTCTTTCACACTACTCCAATGAACTCTCCTCCTTATTCATTCTCTGTCTTTCTTACTCATTCAAATTCTCTTATCACTAGACATATTAATTTCACCTTCCTCTTGCATTAACTTACCACTTTTTACGCCGAGTATTCTAACATACATTTTTTTTCGATCTGTCGTTTCGCCTATTACTTCCGCTCTTTGCTGTTGTTCTTTCCATCTGTACTCTCCTGAAGCCTTTCCTTCCGCTCGCATCTCCTCATCACGACAAACGCTTTTATTCTTGAACCATTCTCCTGTACTGTTTCTCTCTAGCCTTTCACTTTCATTTCATTTTCGCACTACTATCTCTAAGTCCAGTTCCTCATTTTCCCCGTTTATTCCCTTGTGCACTCCTCCAGCATCTTTGTTTTATATGCAATGCATTCCACTTCGTCCCAAACACTAATTTGGAACAAAGTTCTCATTTTTTCTCGTTCACCCTCGTCTGCACATCTCCCGCATTTTATGTTTCATATTTACAGCACAACCCCTTAACTTTCATTTGGTATTTTTCTATCATTTTATTCTTCGGGAAATTTCGCTGAAAAGCTATCCTACGATATTCACGCGGCACTCACATTTTACATGCTCCTTTGCACATTTCCTGCACCTATTACAGCTTTGTGATATGGCACAGATCTTAACTCTTACTTCTTTTTCATACAGCACTAACCACGCTGGTGCTTCAGTCTCTTGTTTTCATATTGATCTTATTCTTAGACCCTGGCTGCCGCATAGTTTTTTCTTGATTTTCAGACAATCTCTCTCTTCGTTATTTTCTTTATAAATTCTTATTGCGCTTCTCATAGTCTTTCCTCATTTTACGCCATTAATTTTGGTTCTTTCGCACTGCTCAGGAGAACTCTTTTTCCATACTCATTCTCTGTGTTTCTCACCTATCCAAAGGCTTTATCACGAGACATGATTCTTCCACCTTCCTTTTGCCTCATCTTTCCGCTCATTCCACCGACAATTTCAACCTACATTTTCTTTAGTTCTGTCGTTTCGCCTATTCTTTCCGCTCCGTCCTGTTTCCTCCCGATCTCTTCTGAAGACTTTCCTTCCGCTTCATCTCCTCATCACGATTAGCGCATTGATATTTCTGAACTCTTCTCCTGTACCATAACTCTCTAGCCCTTTTCTGGCTATTCACTTTCGCCCTATTGAGTGCTTGTTCTGTACAATGATCTCTACCCTTTTCCTCTTATCTCACTTACGCACTATTATCTCTAGGACCAGGTCATCTTTTTTCTCGTGTACTCCCTGTGTTTTTGCACAGTAATAATTTCTTTTTCCTACAGCACTAACCACGCTTGTGCTACAGTCTCTTGTTTTCATATTATTCCTATACTTAGATCTTGGCTGCTGCCCATGATTTTCAGACAACCTCTCTTCTTCATTTTCCTCATAAATTCTTGTTGCGCTTCTCATATTCCTTCCTCATTTTCCGCCATAATCCTTGTTTCTTTCACACATCTCCGAAAAACTCTTCTTTCGTACACATTCTCTATTTTTCCTACCCCCTGAAAGTCTCTTATCTCTAATCATTAATTTTTCACCTTCCTTCCGTCTTAACATACCACTTTTTCCACTGCAAATTCAAGCCTACATTATCTCCCGTTCTATCGTTTCTCCAATTACTTCCGCTCTTTCCTGTATTTCTTTACTCTCGAACTCTCCTGTAGCCCTTCCTTCCGTTCTCATCACCAGATCTAAACTAACGAATTGATTCCTGAATTCTTCTTCTGTATAATACTCTCTAGCCTTTCTCTCGCCTTTCCTCTCGTACTATTATCTCTAGGTCCAGATCCACCTTTTTCTCGCTCACTCTCGTCTGCACATCTCCTGCATTTTATATTCCATATTTCAGCAAAACTCTACCTCCTTAAATCGCATTCAGCATTTTTCTATCATATTATCCTTCGCGATGATACTCTGAAACACTTATTTCAATTGCTTCTTGCTTTACTACGATATTGACGAGGCACTCACATTCTTCATCCTCTTGCACATTTGTTGCACCTTCTCCAGCATTAAGTTATTGCACAGATCTGAACTCTTCCCTCTTTTTAACACAGCACACTCACCACGTTTGTGCTTCAGTCTCTTGTTTTCATAATGATCCTATTCTTAGATCTTGGCTGCAGCCCATTTTTTCCTAGATTTTCAGACAATCTCTCTTCGTTATTTTCTTCATAAATTCTTAGAGCGTTTCTCATATTCCTAGATCATTTTCTGGCATTGTGTTTGGTTCTTTCAAACTACTCCGATGAACTCCTCTTCCGTACTCATTCTCTGTCTTTCCTACCCCTTCCAAGTCTCTAATCACCATACATATTAATTTCACCTTCATTCTTTCTTTCTTTCACCATCAACTTACAACTCTTTACGCCAAGTATTTTATCCCTCATTTGTTTTTCGTTATGTCGTTTCGCCTATTACTTCCGCTTTTTGCTGTAGTTCTTTCCTCCCGTTCTCTCCTGAAGCCTCTACTTCCGCTTGCATCTCCTTATCACGACTAACGCATTTATTCCTGAAACATTCTATTGTATTACTCTCTAGTCTTTTACTCGCATTTTATTTTCGCACTATTATCTCTAGGTCCAGTTCCTCATTTTCCTCGTTTGCTCTCTTGTGCATTTCTCCTGCATCTTTGTGTCTTATGCAATGCATACCACTTTGTCCCATTACACATCGGGATTTTTTGTTTGGAGTGCTTTGCTTAGATTCTCACAAAGCACTCATATTTTACATTTTCCTCTTGCAGTTTCATCATTTACCCCAGCACTTTGCTTTCGACCAAAGTTATTCTTTTTTCTCGTTCACCCTCGTCTGCACATCTCCCGCATTTTATATTCAATATTTATAGCACAATTTTGGTATTTTCCTACCATTTTATCCTTCGGGATATTTCTCTGAAACCCTATCGTAACATATTCACGAGGCACTCACATTTTACATCTTCCTCTTGCACCTACTACAGCAATGTGTTATGGCACAGATATAAACTCTTACGTCATTTTCATAGAGCACTAACCACGCTTGTGCTTCAGTCTCTAGTTTTCATATTCATCCAATTCTTAGATCTTGGCTGCAACCAATATTTTATCTGATTTTCAGACAATCTCTCTTCTTAATTTTCCTCATAAATTCTTATTGCGCTTCTCATATTCCTAGATCATTTTTCGGCATTATGTTTGGTTCTTTCACATTACTCCGATGAACTCTTCTTCCGTACTCATATTGATCCCTTTCCGCTCTCCTGTAATTCTATCCTCCTGAACTCCACATAAGCCTTTTCGTCCGCTCGATTCTCCTCCTCATCTAACGCCTTCATTTCAGAGTTCTTGTTCTGACGCTAATCTCTACCCTTTCCTCTCATTTCACTTACGCTCTATTACCTCTAGGACCAGTTCATCCTTTTGCTCATGTACTCTTTGTGCTATTGCACAGATTTAATTTCTTTTTATACTGCACTAACCTCGCTTGAGCTACATTCTCTTGTTTTCATATTATTCATATTCGTAGATCTTGGCTGCCGTCCATTTTTTCCTTGATTTTTAGACAATCTCTCTTCATTATTTTCCCCATAAATTCTTTTCGCGCTTCTTATATTCCTTCCTCATTTTCCGCCATTAACTTTGGTTCTTTCACACAATTCCGAAGAACTCTTTTTCCATACTCATTATCATTATTTCCCACCTATTCAAAGACCTTCATCACCAGACATGATTCTTTCACCTTTCTTTCGCCTCTACTCACCACTTTTTCTACCGGGAATTTTAACCTACATTTTCTTCTGCTCTGTCGTTCCGCCAATTACTTCCGCTACATCCTGTAATTCTTTCGTCCCGAACTCCCGTAAACCTTTTTGTCATTCATTTCTGAAATCTTGTCCCTTACAATACCCTTTTCCTTTCATTTCACTAAGGCACAACTATCTCTAGGCCCACTTCATTCTTTTGCTCTTGTACTCTCTTCTGTACTGCTTCTGCTCTTGTTTTCCATATTTGCAGCAAAGCTCTTCCTCCTAAACTCTTATTGAGTGTTTTCTCTCATTTTAGTCATCGAGATACTTCAATGAAACGCTTCCCTATTTTCAAGAGGCACTTTCAAATTACATTGTCATCTTGCACTTTTCCTGCACATACTTCAGCATTGTGCTATCGCATAGACCTAAACTCTTACGTCTTCTTCATACAGCCGTAACCACTTTTGTGCTTCAGTCTCTTGTTTTCATATTGACCTAATTTTCAGACCTTTGCTTCCGTCTAATTCTTCCTTGAATTTCGGACAATCTCTCTTCGTTATTTTCCTCATTAATTCTCAATGGGTTTCTCATATTTCTACCTCATTTTTCTGCATTATCTTCGGTTCTTTCACAATACTTCGAAGAACTCTTCTTCCGTACTCTTTCTCTATCTTTCTCACCTATTCGAAGTCTCTTTTCACCAGACATATTATTTTCACCGTCCTTTTGCCTAATCTTACCGCTCATTCCATCGGGAATTTCAACCTACATTTACTTTTGCTCTATCTTTTCGCCTAATACTTCCGCTCCATCCTGTAATTCTTTCCTCCCGAACCATCCATATGCCTTTTCGTCCGCTCGTTTCTCACCATCTCGTCTGTTGCATTCATTTCTACTTTTTTGTCTTATACAATAGTCTCTACCCATTCTTTCTAATTACACTCACGCACTGTTTATCTCTAAGCTAAGTTCTTCCGTTTGCTCGTGAGATCTCTTCTGCACTATTTCCACATTTTTTCCATATTTACAGCATGCTTCTTCCTAAATACTCTTTCGGCATTTTCTCTCCTTGTGTTTTTCGGTACACTTCTCTGAAACGATTTCCTAAGATTTTCATAAGGCACTCTCAGACTACAATTTCATCTTGCACTTTTCATGCACATATTAGAGTATTGTGCTATCGCACAGACCTAAACCCTTACGTCTTTTCATAAAGCACTTTCCACGCTTGTGCTTCTGTCTCTTGTTTTCATATATGTATCCCTCTCTTATATCTTGACTACCATCCCTTCTCTTCTCGATTTGTACTCAATCTCCCTTTGTTCTTCCTCATAAATTTGTGTCTCATATTCCTAGATCTTTCTCCGCCCTTATCTAAGTTTTATCACACTACTCCAAAGAACTTTTGTTATGTACTCATTCTCTATGTTTCTTACCCCTTCGAAGTCTTTTATCACCAGTCATTAGTTTTTCACCTTCCTTTCGAAATAATATACCACTTCTCTCACTGGGAATTTAAACGTACATTTTCGTCCGTTTATCTTTCGCCAATTTTTTCCGCTCTTTTTTTTTTTTTCCTCCCGAACTCTCCCGTAGCCCTTCCTTCTTTTCGTTTCACCTTATCTCGACTAACGCGTTTATTCCTGAACTCTTCTTCTGAACAATACTTGAGCATTTTTCTCGATTTTCATTTTTGTACTATTATCTCTAGATCTAGATCCAATTCCTCTTTTTCCCTTTCTCTCTCGTCTGCACATCTCCCGCATATTCATAGCACAACTCATCCTATTAACTCTCATTTGGCAATTTTTTCATCATTTTTTTCTTTGGGATACTTCTTTTAACCCCTTTCTACAATATTCACTAGGCACTCACGTTTTACATTTTCCTCTTGCACATTGCCTGCACCTACGTCAGCATTGTGTTGTCGCACAGAGCTGAATTCTTACGTCTTTCTCATACAGCACTTACCAATATTGTGCGTCAGTCTCTTGTTTTCATATTGATCCCAATCTTAGATCTTAGTTTCCGTCACTTCTTTCGTAGATTTTCATCCTATCCCTCTCATTATCTTTGCTCATAATTTCTTATTGCGCTTCACTTTCGCACTATAGTCCAGTTTCCCATTCTCCCCGTTTACTCTATTTTGCACTGCTTTAGCATTATTGTTTTATATGCAATGCATACTACTTCGTCGCAAACTCTAAGTTGACATTTTTCTCTAATTAACGACAGGATAGGAAGTAGTTGGCGAAACGATAGAGTGAGCGAAAATGTAGGTTTAAATTCCCAGTGCACGAAAAGTACAAGATAAAATGTAATTTTTGAGTGCCTTATGAAAATCTTAGAAAAAAGCTTCAGAGAAGTATCCCGAAGAACAAAATGAGAGAAAAAGCCTAATGAGAGTTTGGGAGGTATGCTGTTAATATGAAAAAAATGCGGAAGCAGAGCAGAAGAGAGTACAAGAGCAAAAGGAAGAACGGAGCATAGAGATAGCAGTGCGTGAGTGAAATGAGGAAAAAAGGTTAGAGACTATTGAATAGGACAAGAACTCAGAAATGAATGCAATAGACGAGATAAGGAGATACGAACGGACGAAAAGGCATATGGATAGTTCGGAAGGAAAGAATTCCAGGATGGAGCGAAAGTAATTGGCGAAACGAGAGCAGAAGAAAATGTGGGTTGAAAGTCTCGGTGGAAAACGTGGTTAGTTAAGGCAAAAGGTAGGTAAAAGAAATATGACTGGTGATAAAATACTTTGAATAGGTATGAAAGGCAGAATATGAGTACAGAAGAAGAGTTCTTCGGAGTAGTAAGAAAGAACCAAAGATAATGGCGGAAAATAAGGAAGAAATATGAAAGGGAAAATAACGAAGAGATATTGTCTGAAAATCAAGCAAAAATTGGGCTGCAGCCAAGATCTAAGAATGGGATCAATATAAAAACAAGAGACTGAAGCACAAGCGTGGTTAGTGCTGTATGAAAAAGACGTCAGAATTTAGATCTGTGCCAGAGCGCAATGCTGTAGTAGGTGCAGGAAATGTGCAAGAGGAAAATGTTAAATTAGAGTTCATCGAGAATATCGTAGGAAAGCGTTTCAGAGAAGTATCCCGAAGAATAAAATGATGTGAAAATGCTAAATGAGAGTTTAGGAGGACAGGTAGTGCTGTAAATATGGAACATAAAATGCTGGAGATGTGTAGACAAGGGTAAACGAGAAGAGAGGAACTTTGTTCGAAAGTATAGTGCGGGGTAAATGGAGAAAGTGCAAGGGGAAAATGTAAACTGTGAGTGAGTTGTGAAAAACTCAGCAAAGCACCCCAGAAAAAAATTCCAATGTTTAATGAGAGAAAAATCCAAATGAGTGTTAGGGATGACGTGGTATGCATTGCATATGAAACAAAGATGCGGGAGAAGTGTAGATGAGAGTAAACGGGGAAAATGAGGAACTTGACCTAGAGATAATAGTACGAAAATGAAATGCGAGTAAAAGACTAGAGAGTAATGGTACAGGAGAATGGTTCAGAAATAAATGCGTAAGTCGTGATAAGGAGATGCAAGCGGAAGGAAAGGCTTCAGGAGAACACGGGATGAAAGGACTACAGCAAAGAGCGGAAGTAATAGGCGAATCGACAAAACGAAAAAAAATGTAGGTTAAAATACTGGGCGTAAAAATCGGTAAGTTAAGGTAAGAGGAAGGTGAAATTAATATGTCTGTGATAAGAGACTTTGGAGGGGTAAGAAGGGCAGAGAAATAGTACGGGTGAAGAGTTTATCGGAGTAGTGTGATAGAACCAAACATAATTCCAGAAAATGATCTAGGAATATGAGAAGCGCACTAAGAATTGAAGAAAAAAATAATGAATAGAAATTGCAGCCAAAATCTATGAATGGGATCAATATGAAAACAAGAGACTAAGGCACAAAAGTGGTTAGTTCTGTATGAAAAAGACGTAAGAGTTTAGGTCTGTGCGATAGTACAAAGCAAAAGTATGCGCAGAAAAAGTGCAAGATGAAACAGTAATATGAGTGTGCCTTATAAAAATCTTAGGATAGCGTTTCAGAGAAGTATCCCGATGTGTAAAATGAGAAAAAACTCCAAATGAGAGTTTAGGAGGAAGATGTATGCTGTAAATATGGGAAACAAGAGCAGAAGCAGTGCAGAAGAGAGTACAAGAGCAAAAGAATGATTTGGTCCTAGAGATAATAGTGCGTAAGTGAAATGAGAGAAAAAGGTTAGAGAGTATTGCACAGAACAATAACTCAGAAATGAAGGCGTTAGACGAGATAAGGACAAACGAGCGGACGAAAAGGCTCATGCGGAGTTCGGGAGGGCAGAATTACAGGATGGAGCGGAAGTAACTGGCGGAACGACAGAGCAGAAGAAGATGTAGGTCGAAATTCTCGGTGGAAAAAGTGGTGATTTAAGGCAAAAGGAAGGTGAAAGAGTCATGTCTGGTGATGAAGGACTCTGAATAGGTAATAAAGACAGAGAATTGTTATGGAAAAAGAGTTCTTCTGAGTAGCGTGAAAGAACCACAGTTTATGGCGGAAAATGAGGAAGGAATATGAAAAGCTCAATAAGAATTTATGAGGAAAATAATGAAGAGAGATTGTCTGAGAATCAAGCAAAAAATAAGCGGCAGCCAAGATCTAAGAATGGGATCAATATGATAACAAGAGACTTAAGCACAAGCTTTGTTAGTGCTGTATGGAAAGGACTTAAGAGTTGAGATTTGTGCCATAACACAATGATGTAGTAGGTGCAGGAAATGTGCAAGAGGAAAATGTAAGCCTTGAGTGCCTCGTGAGAATCGGAGGATAGCGTTTCAGAAAAGTATTCCGACGAATAAAATGATAGAAAAATTCCAAATAAGAGTTAAGGAGGACAGGTTGTGCTGAAAATATGGAACAAAAAAAGCGGGAGATGTGCAGACGAGGGTGAACGAGAAAAAAGAGGTACTTTGGTCGAAAGCAAAGTGCTGGGGTATATGCAAAATGTGCAAAAGGAAAATGTAAAATGAGAGTGCGTTTTAAAAATCTCAGCAAAGAACACCAGAAAAAAATCCCGATGTTTTATGAAAAAAAATGCCAAATGAGTGTGCTATGCCTTGTATATGAGACAAAGATGCGGGAGTAGTGCAGAAGGGAGCAAACGGGGAAAATCAAAACTGGACCTAGAGATAATAGTGCGAAAGTGAAATGCGAGTAAAAGGCTAAAGAGTAATAGAACAGGAGATAAGTTCAGGAACAAATGCGTTAATCTTGATAAGGAGATGCGAGCAGAAGCAATGCAGAAGAGAATACAAGAGCAAAAGAATGAACTGGGCCTAGAGATTATAGTGCTTAAGTGAAAAAAAGTAAACAATTGGTAAAGTTTTGGTTTCTTCTAATTTATTGGTATCAATCCACTGAAACCCGCCATAGGGAAAGTACTGACACATTGCCCAACCGCTTAAATCATTGACATCGAGATACAATGAATATTTTACTTGTTCTTTCTCATTGAAAGATTTCATATATCAGTCTGAGCATTCACCTAAGTATCTGCGGTTATGTCCGAATCATTGAGCTTGTTATAAAATTCTGCTTTTGTTGGTAAATTTGTAGAATCTAATTTATCAATTGAGTCAACATAATCGTATGGATAACCCCCTTTTTGGATGAAAGATGAATATGCGTTTCATTCAAACTCGAATTCTGACTTCAGAGCTGCCGAAATTTTTCTTTGGGTAGATATGCTGCCCATTCTGTAGGCTGGTCCCCATAAATCTGAACGATTCAATAAATCGAAATTTGATTCTCTCGACACCCAGTTTTGTAAATGAGATCTACTTTTATTTGCTGATAGGCAAGAGGTAAGTGTGCCCTGTTTTCGCTAGTTCACGTATCATAAAATGACTTTCATATCCGTTCAAATTATGGAAGACTATGGGGATGTCAAAAGATTTTCTTAATTGTAAAGTACATAACTCATGGGTCTTCCACGGAGAGCCATTGTGAAATGATTATGATCCGAAACGATTGTATCTTTTGGTTTAAATGGCTTTTCACAAATATGACAGATTAGTAATGAATTTTCGAAATCAGTCGGTATTATCATAGGTTCTCATACTCAATTATCGCATTCAAATTTTCATATACTTCTACTATACCATCATCTGCTAAATCATCATCGGGATAATATTTATCCAGAATAAGCAATAAATTGAAATGTCTTTTGGGAATTTTATTTTTACACAGCCGTATCGGCACCACTGTTTATTTTTCTTTTCAATCAATCTCTAGACCAATCATATTAACCGAAGTAGAGTTTAACTTTTCGAATTTTGGTTATTTTTTCAGATTCATGGGAGTCTGGAGCCCCTGACAATTCAAAACGGTCGAATAATGCGGATAAGATGATAGACGATTAAATGCTCTTGGATTCAAATGAAATCCAGCTAAAATAGACCAAAAGAAGCATGCTTCATCATCATAATTCTAGATGTTTATGCATGCTTTTCTGCTACTGATTTCATTGGGGAGTCTTATGTAATACGATCCACCATTGAAAAATTCGTATTTGTTGATGTTCACCTCTAGGGAAACGATTGACTGAAGTCCAAATCCATTTCCTGCTTCAATAAATTCTGATAATTTGCGCATAATTATTGGAATGAAACTATTCTCCAAAATTTTCTTGAAGTTAGTACTAATATCTATGACCAACTCATCTAGGCTGGCCCGCATAAATCTGAACGATTCAATAAATCGAAATTTGATTCTATCGACCCCCAGTTTTGTAAATGAGATCTACTTCTCTTTGCTGATAGGCAAGAGGTAAATGTGCCCTGTTTTCGTTAGTTCACGTATCATAAAATGACTTTCATATCCGTTCAAATTATGGAAGACTATGGGGATGTCAAAAGATTTTCTGAATTGTAAAGTACATAACTCAGGAGCCTTTCCACGGAGAGCCCCTGTGAAATGATTATGATCCAAAACGATTGTATCTTTTGGTTTAAATGGCTTTTCACAAATATGACAGATTGGTGATGAATTATCAAAATCAGTCGGTATTATTATAGGTTCCTAATTTTTAATTAACCCATTCAAATTTTCAGCTATACTATCAAGTTCGGATGAAAAACCAAGTGACAGCGTCCGGCCCTATATAACTCTTGTAGAACGATTTTGATAGATCGTAAGTGCATCTCAGGTGTAGTCCAATACTGATTCGCAAGTGGTGTTGATATTTTCGAGTATTTGTCTTGTCATTTGAATCATTTACTGGTGCTAAATACGACTCAACAAAAATCAGCATAGATACAAAACTAGGCTTTTTGTTTTTTGATATGATTTTTGAAGTAAACAGAAATTTCTTTTGGAAATGATATTTTACTTGAAACTTTGATCATGTCTCTGAATGTGGATCTAATTTTGTCTGAGAAACGAAATAATTGAGACACCTATCACAAATGAATTTTCTATGTCTATTTGAATTTACTCTACCCGAAACAAGCCTCGGTAAATTTTTAATCAGTACACAATGATATCGGATTTCTGAGTCACCATTGTCAACCACCATAGCATCATCTGTAAAATCATCATCGGGATAATAATTATCCTGATTAAGCAATAGATTGAAATGTCGCATCAGCACCACTATTTATTTTCCTTTTCGATCAATCTCTAGACCAATAATATTAACCGACAGAGAGTTTAATGTTTCGAATTTTGGTCATTCTTTCAGATTCATGGGAGTCTGGAGCCCTGATATATATATATATATATATATATATATATATATATATATATATATATATATATATATATATATATATATATATATATATATATATATATATATATATAGATACAATTTCTGGTCTAAGTTTCAACAATTTGGTATTTTCCTGCATATGCGCTTCTACCAGGCCATAAGTCGATATTATTAGTGGCATTACCTTCTAACTTTTCAATTTACGAACTTCCCTCAGTTCAAATGCCAAATCCTGCTATTTAGTTATTTTCTCAGTATATGCCTTAGTAATGTTCTCATCCGCTGGGATACTAAAATCCAGAATTAAAGCCGTTCCACCCTCGAGATCCAAAACCGCGATATCAGAACTGTTGTGCGCAACTGGTCTATCCGTAATCAGGGTTGTATCCCAGTACATCTTATATTTTCCGTTTTCGAGTACTGCCTTGGGTTTGTATTTGTAAGCTGAAATAGTTTCTTTACATAGCCCTAGGTTTACAGCGATACTTTATTGATACACCCTGGCCACTGCATTATGACGTTCAAGGTAATCCAGAGGAGCTAAGATAGGGCAGCTGGATGTTATATGCTGAATTGATTCCTGCCCCTTTACGCACCTGCGACACTGCTCTGTTGGGATATCCTGTTTTGTGATGTGTTTCAGGTACATCCTTGTGGGGATAACTTGGTCCTGGATTGCGCACAACCGTCCCTCTGTTTCAGGGAATAAGTAGCCAGCCGTCAGGTAAGTAAGCGACTCTTTTCGATCTACATCTTTATTTTTCAGGTGAATCGGATTTCTACTATGAAATGCTTTAGAGTACCACTCCTCCGATAGCTGGGCCACAGTATGAGATTTCACAAGAAATCCCATATTCGAAAGCTGCAGTGCCGATAGGTTTTCGTCCGCGTCACATATGGTGCAATAAAACGGTGAGTGTTTGCTGATAAAATAGTCTCTCAGTTGGTCCACATTGATCTTATGACTCATCTCTAGTGATGCAAGGCCTCGTCCTCCCTGTGTTCTTGGTAGGTACAAGCGGTTTATAGACAAGAGTGGATGGTGAATCCCGTGTGCCGTTAACATCGCTCTAATTCTTATATCCATAGCTCTATCTATATATATATATATATATATATATATATATATATATATATATATATATATATATATATATATATATATATATATATATATATATATATATATATATATATATATATATATATATATATATATATATATATATATATATATATATATATATATATATATATATATATATATATATATATATATATATATATATATATATATATATATATATATATATATATATATATATATATATATATATATATATATATATATATATCATTCGGTCATCCTCATTCAGAAAATAGTTGTGTTGCCTTTTATCTTCTAACATATATAGCTTTTCACAAAATTCACCTTCATACAAGTCGAGAACGTTCTCAAACATTTTCAAGACGGATAGAAGTGAGCTTATAGAGAGTTCATTGAAAAGTTTCCTTATTTTATATTCCCAACAGAGTTGTTTTTTCGAAAACAAACCGAGATTATTTTGTATTTCAAAATATCTACGTGGTATGTTTTCTTACATAAATAATCGTGATTTGTTACATGAATGCGCGATTATTTATTATTTTCGTTGTTCAAAATTATGCATGTGGTTTATAAACCCAATGAAAATATCTAACATGGTTATTCTTCTAATTGCACACCAAATTTTTTCTCACCGTTACGCCAATAAATACCAATGAAACATTGGAGGTACATCAGTTGAAGTCAAGTCCTTTGAGCTTCACGAAAGTTTATAAGGTATTCTTTCTTTCTAACTACTGAAAATTTTTTTGTAGTTCTTCGGTGACTCAGATCTCTGGTAAGTAGAATTTTTTTTTTACTTTGATTCAATCAATTTCATCGTTAACGCTATTCTTATTAGCATATTTTGTTTTGGATTTATTGAAAATTTGAAAAATTTCCGCTTTCATAGAGAAGCCGACTATAAAGCTGAGGGATCTACCAGTTAATGTAATACAGAAAATATTTGATGGAAAATTGATGACCAGTCGATATAGTGGAATGATTTTGCTAGCATTAGCTGAAAATCAAGTGTTTCTACCAAACAGAGTAATTTATACATTAAGCCGAACATTGACCAATTTGTCAGCCAGAAATATGAGCTAAAATTCATTGTAGAGAAGGTGCTACAGAGTCAACCGAAACCAGCAGCTATTTTCGAAATTGTTGAGCTGTAAAATGGGGGTATGTTGAAGGGCAATAAATTTTTTTTCATAGTGCTAACCTGAAATTCTCCTACTCAAAAGGGGTGACGAGCTTAGGCAGATTTGGTCCAAACATTTGGCAGGGAAAAGTAGGCAATTCAACAAGTTCATCAAAAATGGTTCATTTAATCATGGTGAACAAATTCAGTTGCAATCTTTTATTCCACATTTGAAAAGATACGAGCTACAACTTCAAAATCATAAGAGTGGCTCTCTCAAACCAAAAAGAAGTGATAGAGTGAGATAGGAAAATATTCAATCAGCTTTCAAATCTCGAATTCGAACTGGAGAATTTAGAACATACTGAATTAGACAAATTTTTCAAGGACCCATTTCATCTCTTCAAGAGGCAGACCCAAAGTACTCTCAAAAAAATGTTGATAATTAAAATTAATCGTATTTTTGTCGTCAATTCATAGAGAGAAGTAGGGAACAAGAATTTCTAGAATATAAATATTTCTCAACTGAAAATGAAGTCATATTCATTACTATTATCTATTAGTACTAATCTCAAGAAAATTTTGGAGAATAATTTTATTCCAATAATTATGCGCAAATGTTCAGAATTTAATGAAGCAGGAAGTGGATTTGGACTTCATTCAATCGTTACCTTAGAGATAAACATCAACAAATACGAATTTTCCAATGGCGGATCGTCTTACATAAGACTCTCCAATGAAATCAGTAGCAGAAAACCATGCCTAAACATCAAGAATTATGATGATGAAGCATGCCTAAACATCAAGAATTATGATGATGAAGCATGCCTAAACATCAAGAATTATGATGATGAAGCATGCTTCTTTTGGACTCTTGTAGCTGGACTTCATTTGAATCCAAGAGCATCTAATCGTCTATCATCTTATCCCCATTATTCGACAGTTTTAAATTGTTAGGGGCTCCAGACTGCCATGAATCTGAAAGAATAACCAAAATTCCGAACGTTAAACTCTCGTTCGGATAATATTTTTCGTCTAGAGATTGATCGAAAAGGAAAATATACAGTGGTGCCGATACGGCAGTGTACAAATGAAATTCCCAGTAGACATTTTAATCTATTGCTTCATCAGAATAATTATTATCCCGATGATGATTTTACAAATGATGCTATGATGTGATTGACAATGATGACTCAGAAATCAGATATCATTATGTACTGATTAATAATTTACCGAAGCTTGTTTCGGATCAAGTGAGTTCAAATAGACATAAAAAATTCATTTGTGATAGGTGTCTCAATTATTTCGTTTCTCAGACAAAATTGAATCAATATTCAGAGACATGCGCAAAGGTTCATGAAAATTTCATTTCCAAAAGAAACTTCTGTTTACTTCAAAAATCACATCAAAATTCAAAAAGCCGAGTTTTGTATCTATGCTGATTTTGAGTCGTATTTATTACCAGTAAATGATTCAAATGACAAGACAGATACTCGAAAATATCAACACCACTTGCCAGTCAGTGTTGGACTATACCTGAAATGCTCTTACGATCCATCAAAATCGTTCTACCAGAGTTATATAGGGCCGGACGCTGTCACTTGGTTTTCATCCGAACTTGATAGTATAGCTGAAAATTTGAATGGGATAACTAAAAGTGAGGAACCTATGATAATACCGACTGATTTCGATAATTCATCACCAATCTGTCATATTTGTGAAAAGCCATTTAAACCAAAAGATACAATTGTTTTGGATCATAACCATTTCACAGGGGCTCTCCGCGAGAAGGCGCATGAGTTATGTACTTTACAATTCAGCAAATCTTTTGACGTCCCATAGTCTTCCATAATTTGAGCGAATTTCATGATACGTGAGCTAGCGAAAACAGGGCGCATTTACCCTTGCCTATCAACAAGAAAAAGTAGATTTCATTTAATAAACTGGGGGTCGAGAGAATCAAATTTCGATTTACTGAATATTTCAGATTTATGGGGGCCAACCTAGATGAGATGGCACCATATCTACCCAAAGAAAAATTTCGGGAGCTCCGAAGTCAAAATTCGAATTTCAATGAAACGCATATCACTCTTTTATCGGAAAAGGATGTATTCCCATACGATTTTGTTGACTCAATTGATAAATCAAAATACCGTCAAAAACAGAATTTTATAACAAGCTCGATGATTCGGACATAACGGCAGATGCTTATGCGCATGCTCAGACAGTCTGGCCAGCTTTCAATTGTCGTACGATGAAGGACTATTTGGAATTGTACCTGAGAACTGATATTTCATTATTGGGTGATGTGTTTGAAACATTAAGGGAAACCTGTCTCAAAGAGTATGAACTAGATCCAATCAGGTATGATATTGTCCCCGGGTTTAGTTGGGATGCAATGCTTAAATCCACTCAATGTAATTTAGAACTATTATAGGACGTTGATATGATTTATTTCATCGAAAAAGGCATTTGGGGGAGAAAGAACTATTAAAATATTTATTGCATCTCGATGTCAATAATTTATACGGTTGGGCAATGTGTCAGTACTTTCTTTATGGCGGGTTTCAGTGGATCGATACCAACAACATAGATGTAACCAAAATTCCAGACGATGCGTCAGAAGGCTATATATTAGAAGTTGACTTGAAGTATCCAGACCATTTACATGATGCGCATGGAGATCTTTCTTTCTGCCCGGAATCACGCGCACCACCAGGCGCAAAATCACCAAAACTACTGTCAACGGTTCATAAAAAAGATAAATACACCGGGGGCTTAAATTCAGACAATCACCTTGGTTAAAGTCATACATTGACACAAACACAGCTTTAAGAGCTGTAGCATCAAACGATTTCTAGAAGAATCTCTACAAACTTATGAATAAAACGGTGTTTGGCACGAGGATGGGGAATCTAAGAACATCGAATCGTGAAACTTGTTTCGCACTACGAAGGTAGATATGGGGCTAAACATCACATTTCAAATGCTCATTTTCATAGTAGAAAAATTTTTGATGAAGATCTTATGGCAATTGAGCTTAAACAGAGTAATATAATCTTTAATAAACCATTGTACATAAGTTTGGCAGGCAATATTGGACATCTCGAAAACATGTGTTTATAATTTCTTTTATGGTTACATAAAGAGATGATGATGAGACGCCTACTGATCCATATGGAATCATAGAACATGATTGCTATACCCATTTTGCTACATCTGATTACCTACCAGATAACCGATTTAATATACCTCGACACAATAAAAAAGGCTTGGGTCTTATGAGAGATGAGGCCAGTGGAAAGATTATGAGAGAATTGGTTGGTCTCCGCTCGAAAGTGTATCCGTTTCTTATTGAAGAGACGGAATGCGTCAAGAAAGCTAAAGGGATAAAGAAGGGTGTAAACAAGAAATCTAACTACTGAATTACCGGTGATAAGAGCAACACCTATATGCTGTGGAAAGACTATTGAAGACCATTTCTTCAATTCGGGTCGCACACTTATCTCTTCACCCCTAAAATTGATCAAGTTGAAATCTTGATCTGATATACTCAACGTTATATTAAGAATTATATGCTTAGTTACAGGACGTCACTTCTTTCATTGATTTTCATCCTATCCCTATCGTTATCCTTTCTCATGATTTCTTATTGCGCTTCACTTTCGCACTAGATTCTCTAGGTCCAGTTTCCCATTTTCCCCGTTCACTTTATTTTGCACTTCTTCAGCAATATTGTTTTATATGCAATGCATACAACTTCGTCCCAAACTCTCAGTTGGCATTTTTCTCTAATCAACGACGGATGCGGAAGTAATTGGCGAAACGATAGAGTGGGCGAAAATGTAGGTTTATATTCTCAGTGCACGAAAAGTGCAAGATAAAATGTAATATGAGAGTGCCTTATGAAAATCTTAGGAAAGCGTTTCAGAGAAGTATCCCGAAGAACACAATGAAAGAAGAAGCCTAATGAGAGTTTATGAGCAAAAGGTATGCTGTTAATACGAAAAAAATGTGGAAGCAGTGCAGAAGAGAGTACACGAGCAAATGGAGCTTAGAGATAACAGTGCGAAGTGAAATGAGAAAAAAATGGTAGAGACTGTTGTATTGGACAAGAACTCAGAAATGAATGCAATTTACAAGATAAGGAGATACGAACGGACGAAAAGGCATATGGATAGTTCGGAAGAAGAATTGCAGGAGGGAGCGTAGGCTTGAATTTGCAGTGGAAAAAGTGGTATGTTAAGGCAAAAGGAAGGTGAAAGAAATATGTCTGATGATAAAAGACTTTGAATAGGTATGAAAGACAAAGAATGAGTACGGAAGAAGAGTTCTTCGGAGTAGTGTGAAAGAACCAAAGATAATGGCGGAAAATGAGGAAAAAATATAAGAAGCGCATTGAAAATTAATGAGGAAAATAAAGAGCAGAGATTGTCTGCAAATAAGGGAAAAATTATGCGTCAGCCAAGATCAAAGAATGGGGTCAATATGAAAACAAGAGACTGAAGCACAAGCGTGGTTAGTGCTATCTAAATAAGACGTTATAGTTCAGATCTGTGCCATAACACAATTCTGTAGTAGGTGCAGGAAATTTGCAAGAGGAAAATGTAAAATGTGAGTGCCTCGTGAATATCGTAAGATAGCGTTTCAGAGAAATATCCCAAAAGATAGAATGATAGGAAACTGTCAAATGAGAGTTTAGGTGGACGGGTTGTGATGTAAATATGGAATATAAAATGCGGGAGATGTGCAGACGAGGGTAAACGAGAAAATAGAGTTACTTTAGTAGAAAGCAAAGGGCTGGGGTAAATGCTGAAATTGCAAGAGTAAAATGTAAAATGTGAGTGCGTTTGAAAATTCTCAGCAAAGCACTCCAGAAAAAAATCCTGATGTTTGAAGAGAGAAAATGCTAAATGAGTGTTTGGGACGAAGTGGTAGGCATTGCATATAAACAAAGATGCGGATGGAATGCAGAAGAGAGAGATAACGGGGAAAATGTGGAACCGGACCTAGAGATAATAGTGCCAAAGTGAAATGCGAGTAAAAAGCTAGAGAGTAATAGTACAGTAGAATATTTCAGGAAGAAATGCGTTAGTCGTGATAAGGAGATGCGAGCTGAAGGAAAGGCTTCAGCAGAGTACGGGAGGAAAGAACTACAGCAAAGAGCGAAAATAATAGGCGAAACGACAGTACAAAAAAAATGTAGATTAAAATACTCGGCATAAGAACGGGTAAGTTGATGCGAAAGGAAGGTGAAATTAATATGTCTGGTGATAGGAGACTTTGAAAGGGTAGAAAGACAGAGAATGAGTACGGAAGAAGAGGTCATAGGAGTAGTGTGAAAAAACCAAACATAATGCCAGAAAATGATCTAGGAATATAAGAATAATATATGAAGAGAATAACGAAGAGATATTGTCTAAAATCTAGGAAAAAATAGTTAAATATGAAAACAAGAGACTGAAGCACAAACGTGGTCAATGTGCTGTATGGAAAAGACAGAAGCGTTCAGATCTGAGCAATAACACAATGCTGGAGGAGGTGCAGCAAATGTGCAGGAGGAAAGTGAAAAATTTGGATGCCTCATTAATATCATAAGAAAGCGTTTCAGAGAAGTATACCGAAGAATGATATGATAGAAAAATGCTGAATGAGAGTTCAGGAGGTAAACTTGTGCTGAAATATGGAAAATAAAATGCGGGAGAAGTGCAGACGAGAGTGAACGAGAAGAACTTGGATCTGGACCTAGAGATAATAGTACGAGAGGAAATACGAGAGAAGGGCTAGAGAGTATTGTATAGTCGAAGAGTTCAGGAATCAATTCGTTAGTTGAGATACGGTGATGCGAAAGGAAGGAACGGAGATTTCGAGAGGAAAGAACTACAGGAAAGAGCGGAAGTAATTGACGAAACGATAGAGTGAGAGAAAATGCATTGATTTCGCAGTGGAAAAAGTGGTATGTTAAGACGAAAGGAAGGTGAAAAATTAATGACTAGTAATAAGAGATTTTCAGGGAGTAGGAAAAATATAGAATGAGTACGTAAGAGTTCTTCGGAGAAGTGTGAAAGAACCAAGGATTATGGCGGAAAATTAGGGAGGAATATGAGAAGCGCAACAAGAATTTATGAGGAAAATATATATAATGGCGGAAAATGATCGAGGAATATGATATGAAAAAGAGTTGATTTCTGTGAAATAACACAGAGAGTACACGAGTAAAAGGATGAACTGGTCCTAGAGATAAAAGTGCGTAAGTGAAATGAGAGTGCTATATGAAAAGACGTAAGAGGCTGTGCAACAGCAAAATGCTGAATTATGTGCAAGAAAAGTGCAAGATAAAAATGTAATATGAAAGTGCCTTATGAAAATCTCAGAAGAGCGTTTCAGAGAAGTATCCCGATGCATAAAATGAGAAAAAATGCCAAATAAGACTTTAGGAGGAAGAGGTATGCTATATATATGGAAAAAATGCGGAAGGAATGAAGAAGAGAGTACACGAGTAAGAACAACAACTGGGATAAGTGATAACAGTGCGTGAGTGAAATGGGAGAAAAAGGGTAGCGACTATTGTATATGAGAATAACTCAGAAATTATTGCGTTAGACGAAATAAAGAGATGCGAGCGGAAAAACGGCTCACGGAAAGTTCTGGAAGGAAGGATTACTGGATATAGTGAAAGTTATTGGCGAAACCACAGAGCAGAAGAATAATTGGATTAGAATTCTCGGTGGAAAAGTGGTAATTTGAGGCAAAAGGAAAATGAAAGAAATATGTTCGGTGATAAACTACATGGATAGATAGGAAAGTCAGAGAATGAGTACGGAAGAAAGTTCTACGGAGTAGTGTGGAAGAGCCAAAGATAATGGCGAAAAATGAGGAAGGAATATGAGAAGCGCAATGAGAATTTATGAGGATAATAAAGAACAGAGATGGTCTGAAAATTAAGGAGAAGACGGGCGGCAGCCAAGATCTAAGAATAGGAATAACATGAAAACAAAAAACTGTAGCACAAGCGTGGTTAGTGCTGTAGGAGTACACGAGCAAAAGGATGAACTGGTCCTAGAGATACTAATGCGTTAGTTAGATAAGAGAAAAAGGGTAGAGATTATTGTACAGAACAAGAACTCAGACATGAAGGCGTTAGACGAGATAAGGAGAATCAAGCGGACGAAAAGCCTTATGTGGAGTTCGGGAGGGAAGAAATACAGGAGAGCGGAATTAATTGGCGAAACGGAAGAGCAGAAGATGAAAAGGTTTCAATTCTCAGTGAAAAAATAAATAATTCAAAGCAAAAAGGATTTGAAATAGATATGGCAGGTTAAAAGTGCCTTTGGAGAGGCAAGAAAGACAGAGAATGTACAGAAGACAAATTCTTCAGAGAAGGATTGAAGTAGGAAACAAAGAAAAAAGCAGAAATTGATCTAGGTATACGAGAAGCGAAATCATATTTTTTGAGGTGAAATAATGAAGAAGGATTGTGTGAAAATCAAGAAAAGAAGTGATGGAAGCCAAGATCTAAGCTATATCGTGTACTTTACAAGCTTGATCCAATTGATTTATTCCAGGATCAACTCTAGCCAAGATCTCTTCTATTTTTGTTCCAGGGCCGCACCAGCTAGGTCGAAAAGACCTTTTTAGTAGGAAACTATCAGATTTTTCTTTTTCTTATTTATAGCCTGGTAAATGAAATTCAAATAGCAGTTTATAAATTGGTGTGTTCACTATACCTCGTCCTTTAGCTGTGGTTAACATGATACTAAATCCAAACCTGCTTTCTCCAGCTTTTATACACAAATAGCAATTGATTTTTCTTGAGGCAGGACCGTCTTCTTGTACTGCCCCAGTGTTGCAATGGATTTAACAAGGTAAATGATTTTTCAGCAGTACTCTATAATGTGCAGGTAAACGATTCCAAATAAGAATCAATTCGGATGGTCGAACGCTTTCTTGGAAAAAACACAATGGCAGTTGGCATTATTCCCTTGTATTCCATAAGGTAATACTTCTTTTTCCCAATAGAACGTGATAGAATCTCAACAGAATATCACTTGACATGTTACTCTCTCGGAAGGTGAACTAGAACTAATTCTCTAAACATCGCCATCATCGTCATCATCATTTTCGGAAAGAAATATCCTGTTTGCTAATATCGTAGACAATAATTCTTTCAGTTGTACTAAAAGTCCCTTCGACTGACATGGTACACCCAACGTAGTTTCCAAACTGAATTTCTCTGCCTTGATAATTGTTCCTTGAAACTCATTGAACTGGAAGACATCTGAATGTTTGAAAAAGTAAACTTTTCCATTAATGTAGAGAAACACGTTATCAATGCTTGCTGTTATTCCGATAAATATTTCATGTATGTACTTAGTACTTTTTTGCTCTTGGTTCAGCTCATCTACTTCAATAATTAATGTTTCATTATAAAAGATGAATGCACGACCTTATAGGTGCTTATTGCTCCATTAACTTTACTATATGCTGGAAGTTCTAAATTGATTAAATATTGACGATTTTCAATCTGAAAACTATTCGGATCCACAATCATACGCTGATCATTATATATCAAGTTATTATTTCCATCAGGTGTCGTGAACATGTAACCATCTTTTCGAGATGATAGATTTGTAATTGATAGAAACGATGATACTTTTTGTGGTCCTCTATTAGTTGTGTCAATTAATGTCATAATCCAAACCAACTGATCATAAAAGATATAGAGGAATTTATTGACAACTAATAACTTGTGAATTTTATGTTTTATTGAACATAATTCTGATGCACTTTTTTCGGTAATTGCTCTAGTAGTAGTATTAGTTATTGTTGTTGGTCTTTTCATTATTGTTGATGGTCTTCTCGTTGTTGTTGTTGTTGGTCTTCTTGTTGTGGTGGACCATACAGTGACTGAATAGCATCTATATTATCTTCATCTAGTAAAAAACTTATTCTATCATTTACTAGGGTTGGGAACATTACCGATGTGTATACGCTAGAATGACCAACTCCCAATGCATAGCCAATTTCATGAATCATCGTAAAATACAATGACGTTTCATTTTCTTGCGGAGAAGATCTGGTTTTTCCAAGCCACTTTCCATTTTTATTTAAATGTTTTTCAGTACATGGTTTATTTCGATCAGGAAGGAATGCATGTCCTGAGACACCCACCCCTGAATCAAATGCACATTTTCTGCTACCCCGAAATGGATGAAATTCATTATGTTTTATGTCTGAATAACTTATAAGAATATCGGGCCCATACCAATTCTCTATAAATGTAAAACTTGTATGTCTAGCTCATTCTGCAAAACATTACCCCGCAATTAATCGATCTGATGGTTCTCCATAAAGGAACTTCCATTTCAGGATATTCTTCAACCATCGTCTATTTTTTTGTTGGCTAAAAAAAAAGTCGTGCGGAAAATCAGTGATGCCCCAACTCGGTTCTTCTATCATTTTGATTGTAGAATTATCTAAAATTCCTGTTGCATTGATGTGATAGAAATATTGAAATTTGATTAGCGCATCCTGAAACGGACTCGTACGACCATGAACTTGTAAGAATGCAGCAGATATATTTTCTGATAAATAACCATATTTTAGTAGATAAGTTGTAGCCTCTTTCTGATCGATTGAATCTCTAACAAGCGGAAGGAATATAAGCAAGATTGACATTATCGAATGAGGTGTAGATTGCGACAGATATAAATAGATGAAAATTATCGTATTTATTATTATATTACCGACTGTGATTCATGAAAGATGGTTGGAGAAACAATAGCCGAGATGATAGCTCGATATATTTTCATATTATGTAATATATTTGGTTCAGGAATAATTCTGTGGTTTCTACGATGTTTGGATAAAAAAATGGAACGCTTTTCGATAAAAAAGGAAAATTAATCTTGATGGATGATCATTTAAATTGTATAAGTTGTAACTTAACATTATTCTGTTTCGAGAATCCGCTTAACCAGAGTAAACGTGAAACAATTGAAAATGCTAAACGATTCTGTATAATGGATGATCGTTATTACTGCTGCATTTCAAGAAATACAAGTGTAGAGCTTGGTGATGACGTCCTTGATGGAAAAGCCTGTTCAAAATGTGAATCATTTGTTTTTCTCCGTTGTGATTGTATAGTATACCAAAACCTTGAAATGAATATGAAAAATTGGTTTGAAAAATAAAACTTTTGAACTGATATATTGTTTTAATTAAAAAACTTGTTTGGGGAGAAGATGCAGAAAGTCGGGTCTGAAACCGAGATCCTTCGTTTTTCTCTACCTACATCTTACCAGGAAAATACCCAAATTGCATGATCTCCACGTGCATTTTTGAGTGTCAACACCTCTCACCTCTCACCAGCATCTCCTTGTAATGCCCCCACACGTACCATCCCAAATCCTCTCCGCATCTTACATCCACACCTCCATCCCCAAAATATACCCGCCACACACGCATTCGGAGCCAACCCCATCTATTTCCGGTGCAGAAGTGACATAGAACACTTACACTTTACCCTTTTCCTATCATTTCACACACGCACTATTATCTCTAGGACCAGTTCATCCTTTTGCTCGTGTACTCTCTGTATTATTGCAAAGAACTAATTTCTTTTACCTACAGCTTTTTTCCCTTACAGCACTTACCACGCTTGTGCTTAAGTCTCTTGTTTTTATATTGATATCATTCTTAGATCTGGGCTTCCGTCTCTTCTTTCCTTGATTTTGATACTATCCTTCTCGTTATCCTTCCTCATAAATTCTTATTGCGCTTCTCATATTTCTAGATCATTGTTTGCCTTTATCTTTGGTTATTTCACACTACTCCGAAGAACTTTTCTTCCGTGCTCATTCTGAGTCTTTCTTACCTTTCAAATTCTATTATCACCAGACATATTTCTCTCACCTTTCCTTTGCCTTAACTTACCTTTTTTGCCACCGAGAATCTTTACCAACAATTTCTTTCATGCTGTAGTTCAGCCTTCCATTTCCACTCGTTCCTGTAGTTCTTGCCTCCCAAACTCTCCTGAAGCCTTCCCTTCCACTCGCATCTCCTTATAATGAATAACGCATTAATTTATGAACTCTTTTCCTGTACCTTAACTCTCTAGCCTATTCCTCGCATTTCAGGTTCGCACTATCATCTCTAGGTCCAGATCCTCATTTTCCCCATTAACTCTCTACTGCACTTCTCCCGCATTTTTGTTTTCTATGAAATCTAACCAAACCCAAACTCTCATTTGGTATTTTTCTCTCATTAACGATTGGGATTTTTGCTGAAGTGTTTTGCTCAGATTCACCCATTGCACTCATATTTTACATTTACCTCTTGCATTTTTTCTGCACTTACCCCTGCACCTGCTTTCGATCATATGTTAACGTCTTATTTATACAGCTTCTTCTACGCTCATGCTCCTGTCTCTTGTTTTTATATTTATTCCTTACTTAGATCTTGGCTTCCGTCAATTCTTTCCTTGATTTTCACACTATCCCCTTTTTTTATTCTTCCTCATAAAATCTTATTTCGCTTCTCATATAGCTAGATCATTTTCCAACTTTATCTTTGGTTCTCACTATCACCGTTCTCTGAAGAACTTCTCTTTTGTACATTCTCTGTCTTTCTCGCCTCTTCAAAGTTTCTTAGTACCTGCCATACCTCTTCCAAATTCATTTTCTTCTGCTTCTTCGTTTTGCCAAATAATTCCGCTATCCTGTAATTCTTCCCTCCCGAACTGCACATAAGCCTTTTCATCCGCTCGAATCTCGTTTAACACATTCACTTCTGAGTTCTTGTTCTGTACAATACTCTCTACCCTTTTCCTCTCATTTCACCTATACACTTTTATCACTAGGACTAGTGCATCCTTTTGCTCGTGCACTCTCTGTGTTATTTTATGAATATCAACTCTTTTTCTTACAGCACTTACCACGCTTGTGCTTCTGTCTCTTGTTTTTATATCGATCCCTTTCTTAGATATTGGCTCCGTCCCTTATTTCCTTGATTTAAACAAAATCTCTGTTCGAGTTCTTGTTCTGTTAAATACTATAGTTGTTCTATGTTACTTCTGCACCAGAAGTGGAAATGGTTGTCTTCGATGACGTGTGCACTACATGGGGATGCTGGTGAGAGATGTTAGATGACACGCAGATGATGCACGTGGAGATGATGTACCGTCGTAGCATGTCTGTTATATCTGCAGTGGTCCATGATATTTTCAATGAAATCATTTAGAAGGAAACGATTTTATTATGGAAATAATCCCGAGGAAATAATGGTGACAAACAAGCAGCCCTGTGTTTGTCAATAGAAAACCGCGATAGTTATTTTCAATGTGATTATAAACCACATGCATAATTTGGAAAAAACTTTTTATTTTATTTTTATCTTCTCCTTTGCAGTTGATGAACAATGATATAAAGTGAAAGGTGAATGCCACGACTGGGGTCGAGTGATTTATGTATGACCAAATCACGACAGTTTGACCACAGAGCTCGCCCCTAAAAAGCTCCTCCATATCTTTAGGGAGCTCTTGGGGTGGTGGATGAGGCACTAGCGTAATCGATGTCTGAAAAATACATGCAGTATGAACGAATGAAAAAATCAAAAGTATGTATAACATGAATGATGGCTTTGAAGTTTATAGAATTCTTATTTATGCTAAAATATCTATTATTTTCTGTTATATAAATGATGGTGTATTAATATGCTTGAACAGACTGAATAATGGAGAAAAAACTCTTGATCTTATCTGAAATACTATATCTTAATGATATTTCGGAACTAAGAAAGAATATATTGCAAGTAAATTGAAATATTAGTAAATTGGAATATAAGCTTGAATATTGATCTGAAAATGAGTTTATCTTGATTATATTAGGTATTTTCAGAGACGAAAAATGATCATGAAATCTAATTATCCATCTGAAAAACTGAGTAATATCTGTAACACAAATATTCCCAATTTTCAGTTTTATATCCTTTATAATGTATTAGATGAAATTCTCACTAACCTGTTCCGCTGAGAAAAATCTCCCAGTACGCCTTCAGTTAATTCAAGTAATCTTGTTGTTGTTACCATGTTTTTCTTTATCTGTATGGATGTTCACCAGAAATTTATCTTTCATAACACAGAATAATCATGCTTTGAAGTTTGAATGCGCGATTACTTTGTTTTTCAGAATATCGAAATTGTTATATTTTCTTTCACAAATAATTGTGGTTGGTAACTTGAATGCCCGATTTTTCATTATTTTAGTTTTTTCGAGAATATGCATGTGGTTTATAATCACATTGAAAATAATCGCGGTTGTCTATTGACAAACACTAAGCTGCTTGTTTGTCACCATTATTTCCTCGCGATTATTTTCATAAAAAAATCATTTCCTTCTAAATGATTTCAATAAAAATATCATGGTCCACTGCTGATATGACAGACATGCTATGACGATACTTCATCTCCACGTGCATCATCTGAGTTTCATCGAACATTTCTCTCCAACATCCCCATGTAATGCAACCCCCACACACGCCATCGAAGCCAACCCTATCCACTTCCATGCAGAAGTGACATAGAACAACTACAGTATTTAACAGAACCAGAACTCGAAGATATTGTGTTTAAATCAAGGAAATAAGAGACGGCAGCCAAGATATAAGAAAGGGATCGATATAAAAACAAGAGACTGAAGCACAAGCGTGGTTAGTACTGTAAGAAAAAGAGTTGATATCTGTGAAATAACACAGAGAGTACACGAGTAAAAGGATAAATTGTTCCTAGAGATAATAAAGCGTTTGTGAAATGAGAGGAAAAGGGTAGAGAATAGTTGTACTATGACACTTCTTCACGGGAAGTGGATAGGGTTGGCTTCGATTGCGTATGTGGGTGGTGTATTTTGGGGGTGGAGGTGTGGATGTAAGATGCGGAGATGATTGGGGATGGCTCGTGTTGGGGCGTTACAACGGGATTCTGGTGAGTGGTGTTCGATGACACTCGAAAATGCACGTGGAGATCTTGCAATTTGGGTAGCTGCGTAGTTAGATGTAGGTAGAGAAAAACAGAGGATCTCGGTTTAAGGCGCAACTCTCTGGATCTTCTCCCCAAACAAGTTCTTTAATCAAAACAATATATCAGTTCAAAAGTTTCATATTTCAAACAAATTTTTCATATTCTTTTCAAGGTATTGATATATTATACAATCACAACGACAAAAAACAAATAATTCACATTTTGAACAGGCTATTCCATCACGGACGTCATCATCAAGCTCGACACTTGTACATCTTAAAATGCAGCGGTAATAACGATCATCCATTGAACAGAATCGTTCAGCATTTTCAATTGTTTCACATTTACTCTGGTTAAGCGGATTTTCGAAACAGAATAATGTTTAGTTACAACTTATACAATCTAAATGATCTTCCATCAAGATTAATTTTCCTTTTTCTCTCGAAAGGCGTTCCATTCTTTTCATCTAAACATCTTAGAAACTATAGAATTATTCCTGAACCAAATATATTATATGATATAAAAATATATCGAGCTATCATCTCGGCTATAGTTCACACTTCATTCGATAATGTTTTTCTTGCTTATATTCGTTCCGCTTGTTAGAGATTCAATCGATCAGAAAGAGGCTACAACTTATCTACTAAAATATGGTTATTTATCAGAAAATATATCTGCAGCGTTCTCACAAGTTGATATGGTCGTACGACTCCGTTTCAGGATGCGCTAATCAAATTTCAAGATGTCTTTCAGATCAATGCAACAGGCATTTTAGATAATTCTACAATCAAAATGATGGAAGAACCGAGATGTGGCATCACGTCTCCGCAAGACTTTACTTCAGCTAACAGAAAAGATAGATAATGGTAGAAGAATATCCTGAAATGAAAGTTTCTATATGGAGAACCACCAGATCGATTAATTGCGAGGGAATATTTTTCAGAATGGGCTAGACATGCAAATTCAACATTTATAGAGAATTGGTATGAGCCTGACATTCTTATAAGTTATCCAGACATAAAACATAATGGATTTTGTTCTGTGGAGATCTGTAGCAAAGACTGTAATTGAAGCAAATAATGATTAGAAGAAATTAGAAGAGGATAAATGACAAAATTTGTCAATGGAATGAATAGCCAGTGGTTCGGGGATGTATGTTAGGAAATCAAAACGTGGATATGGACTCAATATAAAAAAACAAAAAAAACTGAATATCTCGCTACCCAATGGCGCTTTCTATGATTATAAAATTGAAAAATAAGCACAGAAGCTCAAGATACTGAATTTCAGAAGTGTTTTTATGAGAGACAACTCACCCAAAAATCCTCGAAGGAATGAATATGGAATTATGAACTTGGATGGCTCATCTGGACAGGGAGCACACTGGGTAGCGTATATTGAATCCGACAACACTGTTGAATATTCCGATATTTTTGGCAACCTCAAGCCACCAAGAGAACTAGTTCAACATGTGAAATGTCCACTACTATGCAATAGAGATGCATATCAGAATTATAATGGTGAAATATGTGGTAAATTTTGCTTCGAATTTCTGCAAGATGAATATCTATAAAGAGCGGTGATGTGTTTTTTATTTCATCAGTCATAACGTTGAAAGGTCACATTTCGACTTCATCAATGGATTTAGTTCCTCCAATTGAATTAAATCCTAATTATCTTTACAGAGTAGCACTTATTGGTTTTTATTCATACCATTCCATACCAAATATAGAAGACAGTACATTTGTACATATTGGTGAATCGAAAGTTCAAATACCGACTGGAACGTACGAGATTGGTGATTTGGAAGCCTTCATTGAGAAGAAAATACAGACCGAAGAATAACTCAAGAAGAAATCTGACCAGAAAATGTTTTTCCTGTGGCCGAATAACAATACGTTGAAGTGTGAAATATTTCACACTTGGGCAAGTTACTTGGATTTTCGGAAGAAGTTCTCGGACCAAATACAGTGTATCAATCAGATTTACCAGTTAATATCGTCAAAGTGCAAACGATACACATTGATTCGAATCTAACAAAAGGAGCTTTCTACAACGATCGTCCAACTCATACGATTTACGAGTTTTCAGTGCGATCAGATCCAGGTTACGCCATTTATGAAACACCCAGGAATTTGATATATCATCCTGTAACTAAGCATATAATTTCTAATATAACGTTGAATATATTAGATCAAGATTTCTACTCGGTCAATTTTAGGGGTGAAGAGATAATTGGGCGACTCAAAATGAAGAAATGGTTTAAGTCTGTACACAGTATAAAGGTGTTGCTCCTATCACCGATAATTCAGTACTTAGCTAGCAGGGGCAAAAGAATCAAGTGACTCCTGAAGAGCGAAGATTTTCACAATAAATTGGATATTTTGTCCGCACCAACGATCAATTTGTACCAGCCTGTAAGAAATTATGAGTTCATCGTTGAAGTTGAGCCTAGGACTTATTTACCATGTATCAAGTCATTCGGTTATAGCGATACCATGGAGATTTTCATTAATCGACCAGATGTTTGGTCTTCCATGCATGATGCAACTGTTATTATACGGGGGAAAGTTATAAAAGAAAAATCCGGAGCAGCAACATCAGTACATAATGCCGAAGCGTTCCTTTTTGATTCGATTACATACGAATTGAATGGAACAATTGTTGATGACGTCACTGACCCTGGTATAATAGGCTCTGTACGAGGTTATTTGTGCTATGACAAACCATATAGTCTTGAACTAAGTCCATCTGGATGAATGAGCTCTAACGTAGATATACCTGTCGGAGATGATGGAGAATTTGTTTTGAATGTACTGATCAGACATTATCTGAATTACTTCAATGATTATCGAAAAGTAACTATGGGTAGACAGCTATTACGATTCGTTCGAGCTCGTAACGATTCCAATACTCTAAGAATAACCAAAGGACTAGCTCCCGATGTAACCAAAGCAAACATCGAAATACAGAGCATTGAATTGAATGTAAAACACGTATATCCTAATGATTATTTGAAGTTGGGACTTTTGCAAGAAATTAAGGCCAATAGAACGATACTTGTGCCGACTAGGAAATGGGATAAATATGAACTAATTTCTTTAACTGAAGGTGCAACTAAAGAAATATGGAATGTACGAACAACCAGTACTGTAGATTGTCCTAGGTTTGTTATTTGTTGCTATCAGACAAACAGAAAGAATGTCGCCTCAAAAGGTGCAACATATTTCTATTGTATAAATGTGTCAGATGTTCGACTACTGTTAAATGGCGAGTATTATCCTCCAATGTGCATGTTTCATCATAGTAAATCACGTATATGTGCTGTGACCAACACAAGTGACATATTCAACTGAATTAAGAACAAATGGCGTATATGGAATCCGTTAGTCTACTTCGTCGAGAGTTTTGCCGCCTATCCATCCATGATGAATGGGACATAGAAGTATTCCAGAACAAGAAAAGATTTACAAATTCTAAATGTAAAATTTTTAAGCCTTTAAAACTTGCTAAATAAATAACTTGATGTTTTTCATTTTTTTCATTTTTTGAATCAGTAGCATAAAGTGAAATAGTTCAGTTTCAATCATGTTACAAATAGAGCAACACCCGAATACATTGTCAATCGACAATTTAGATATTACAACGAAAATCCAAGAGGTAAAAAACATAGTGACCTATTTCCACATAGTTGTCTTTTTTTCATCACAGGCCCAAGTGGGTGTGGAAAATCAAATGCACTCCTAACCTTACTCTTCAATGAGAATGGTCTTCAGTTTGAAAATATTTACATTCATTCAAAGAGTTTATATCAACCAAAATACCAATTACTTGAACAAGTGCTCAAAGGTGCTGAAATAGACAAACATCCATTCAATGAGACTGATGAAATCATGGATCCGTGTGAAGCTAGAGAGAATTCTGTGTTTATATTTGATGATATATCGTTTAGTAAACAGCACAAAATTCGATTATATTATTCTATGGCCAGACACAAAAAAATAGATTGTGCTTTCCTCAGTCAAACTCATACAAAGTGCCAAAAACAGCTGATTAGAGATCATAGTTCTATTTGAACAAGATGACTTGAACTTACGACACGCTTTCGAAGAACACGCGACACCTGATATGACTTATGAAATATTCAAAGAATTATGCTCTCTGTGCTGGAATGATGACTGATATGGATTCATCACCATAGTGAAAGACTTTGATTTGAATGAAGGTCGTTACAGGAAAGGTTTCGATAAATATATAAAACTACTTGACCAATAAGAATGACGTTAGTTTCATCAGATTGATATCAGTATGAAGATGTCTAAAGAACGTAAATTGAAAATTCAATAGTTAATAAGAGACGTACGTAAAAAGTATGTCGCCTTGAAACTTGGACGATCAGAAGACGATGAAACTATACAACGTTTATTCACATCTATAACAAAAGGTCTTGATAGCATTAGAGGTAAACAGGTAGCGGCTATGGTACAATAAGCGACACTTCGTCCGCGTAAGTCAAAGTTTCTTAGCCAAATGCTTTAATCAGCCTATACACCGCCCCCAACGGCTTTTAAACCGCTATACAGCCTGTTTCCAATGGGGGTTAGTTTTTCTGGAACCGCATCAGTTCATTAACAGCCGGTTAATGACGAATCTTCAGATGACGAAGTCTTCTACGATGATGGGGTATGATTCCCAACTACGCCATTTCAACGACGTACGATATTTCCAAAACCAACTCCACCAGGAATTTTTGTTTCATTGCTACTGAAATCCTCACGACAGAAAAATTGAAATAGACTTTCTTTCGACAATTGATGTAGCAAAAAGCGATTCTATGAACGATGATGATGAAGACATTGATGATAATCGGTCTTTGAAAGATGAAAAGTCCCACCAGAAACTTTATGAGAAATCACAGAACTCTGCTGCTCTTGATCAGTTCTTCGAAAAATACCCACATAATGTAAAGAAATATATTCATCCTTTCCGAATAAAAAAAAAGTATGATCCTACTCTATCAAAATGGAATCTGGGCTCTGAGCAAATGAAATTTGATAAAAAAAGTGGCGATATAATAATTGAAAATCAAAATTTCAATGGGACACCTGGCCTGTATGACCTAATATTCATGAAGCAGCCTGAAAAATACCTTAAAACAGATCTTGAAGCTTATAGGAGGATTCCTCATTTAACCAATGCATATAGCCGAAAATTTGAAGCCACAAGACAAATAAGGGGTTCTAAGAGCTACAAATATACTGTTATTGTTCGTCCGCTAATGAAAACTGAATCAACAAGTGGATTCGACCTGATGTGTTATAATGATGAACCTATAAAATATGTTTTCTGGGATAATACTGATGAACTCATAGACCGATTGAGGGTGCTCTATGCCGCAAAATATGCTGGGAATAATTCCAATGAAAATTAGATTCAATCAATTATCGAGGTAATACGTGAAGCAAAAGTTATTTATTGATGTCTCTAGTGTCTACCATCACTGTAATCATGTCTCTTCATAAGTTCGGACATTCTTCCCAGCGCGTGGGAAACTTAAATAAACGTCAGCGCGAGGAATAGGGTTTTCCTCATACCGCCGATTCCAACTATGATTTCGAAAATCATAAACTATCCAATATAAAGGACGCTACTGAAAATAGAATTGCAACAACTAAGAAATATGTAGATGCTGTATTGAAAAATGTTGAAAGTTATGTAGGTAAGGAAGTAAACGAAGTTAGCGATCAACTAAAGAAGCAATTAGATTTAACTGAAACAGTGAACTTATTGAAAAATAATTTTGAAAGTACAATCGAAAAAGTGAATTTGGATATATCAGCTAATTCCAAAACACTTTCATATACCCAAAGCTCCATTCAAAATATAAATGAAGCTATGAAACATTTATCGGATAAAATTGAACTGAAGCTGAAAGAATCTAACAAGTACTTGATGACTTTTGGATTAGCCTATCATGAGTTCAAAGATGATATTACTACTTGTGTGACTGTACTGGAAACTGATGTACTTGAAAACCATAAAATGATAATATCCAATGAAGAACAAACGAGGAAACTGAAGAAAAATGTTTCGGATGTTGAAGAAACAATTAAATATTTATCAAGTATTCAAGAGAAATTGGGATTACTGAGCAGTACTATCAATTCAATGAATGAATAATTTGAGAAATTGAGTAGTGAGTTTTCATCTGGTGCCTCTAAAGCTACTACGCTGAGTGTTCTTCCTCCAATTCTGTGAACCACTCCAATGAAAAAATAGAAGTCGTTAACGAACTACATAAGCCGGCTCCAAAGAATTTTCCACGTTGACGTACTGTCGTGAAGGCAATCGATGACTTATGGCAATATGATTTGGCTAAATTGGATCTCTCTGCCAACAAGAATAGAAAACATAAATTCATTCTTGTTGTTATTGACTGCCTTTCGAAATTCGTATGGGCTAGAGATCTGAGAACGAAAACTGGTGATGAAGATACTCGTGCATTCTCGGAAATGCTTCAGAATGGAAGATGACCTAAAAATCTACAATTAGACCAGGGAACAGAATTCTTCAATACCAAGTTTCAAGGACTATTGAGAAAATATAATATGAACCATATAATACATTCAGCATTAAAAAGGCTGCTATTTGTGAACGTTTAATACGTACAATTAAAGAGAAATTATTCAAATATTTCAGTTTGAATGGATCGTATAAGTGGATTGATATTCTGCTTACAGTTATCGATAATTACAACAATTCAAAACATCGAACTATTTGAATGAAGCCGAAAGATCTATCAAAGCAGAATGAGCTATCAGTTTTGAAATCAACATACACATACATGAAAATTGCAGGCAGAAACAGGTTCCGAGTTGGTGACATGGTTCGTATCAGTAAAGAAAAACATGTCTTTGTCAAGGGCTTTTTACCACGATGGACTACAGAGCTCTTCCAGATCGTGAAAGTTGAAATTGCGAATCCGGTAACTTACCTTCTTGAGGATGAGCTTAAACAACGAAGATGGCTTCGCCTCGATTCATCGCATGAAAGTTGGATTGATTCTCTAAACATACTTTGGTATAAGTTTGACTACGACAATATCATCATCATCTCTCAAAACAGTGGTTTATGTGAAGAGTTTGATGTAGATCTAGAACTTGAAAAACTTCACGCTAGTGTGATAAAGCATTAGAAAATGAGAGAAATTATATTCTCAATCAAACTTTTACAATTGACTCTCAATTCAAAATCCATGTAGGGTTGAGTTTTTCTCGAAATTTCATGCCTGCCGTAAGAAATTCAATAAATGACCTCTCGATTTCTAAGGATGATGAAAAATGGAAAATATTAATCGAGTTACTAAAGAAAGAAGAAGATGGTGATTTCAATGGTATCACAATTATCACTTCAATATGTCAAGAATCAAAATATGTTTCGCTATAAAAAATAATGAATTTATATATTTCAATCAAAGTGAATTGAGTGAAATTTTGAATTCTCTGATATCAGCTAGACTTGAAATGTTAAATCCTTTGAATTTCTCTATGTATTATTATAAATTTATAAAAATTATTCGAGAGATAAGTGTTGAAAGAGACATATACTATCAAGATTTGATAAGTGATTTTTGTAAGTTACCTGTTGATATGTATTCTTATTGTATCATTGAATGTATGGACTATTTCAAAGATCTTATTCTTAACGATGTGAATAGAGCATGAATAAAACAGTTATAATGATTGAAGTATTTTTATTGATTATTTTTAGTAACAAGCTTCACAGTAAGTGTGACATAGTTTCTGTGCATTTCAAATCAATTCTCTTATAGAAATGTGACAAAAGTGGTAAATTGGAAATAACATTCGGTGGGTAATCATCTTTAAGATTGATTACAGATATAAATTTTAGTAGAGGTGAATCTATATAATCTAACCTAACCTTACTTAACCTAACCTCACTTTTGTATTGAAATCGAAATTTCCAAAATTTATATTTATTAGAGTTGAGGAATGTAAATGTAAAGCTTTCTTTACAATATGTGCGCCAGAGCCAAGTCCATGAAACAAAATACATTAGTTAGAAAATTATTTTGAATTTTAACTTCTTTTCGAATAATCATTGATTGAACTTCAAAATTGATTTAACACCTCGAAAATACAGCGCTTAATTGAATTTTAATAGTATTCATAAAAAGTAATGTAGCATTGACGCCACCTTTTATAGCGAGTCAAGTGCTCTAAAAGATCGGGAGAAGAATCGAAAATGAACACATCAATATCGCCAAATGAGTTTGTTTCTCCAACTAAATAGGTCACAAATCCTCCAGCTAGTATCCATTATTTCGAAGAAATGGTCATAACTTCCTCAAACTCCAAGGGAAAATTTTTTTAAAGCGTTGGATCAGATCCTCTCGTGAATGAATAATATGAATTACATATTATCGATCTCTAATACTAAAATGACCCCATGGAAGGGTGTGGCTGGAGCCTAGAGGTATGTGGCGTTCGTCATCGAAATTTCGTAGTGCTACCTTAGATTGTTGAACTGAAAAAACATGAGCCTGAGAGCAATATTTTCGAAATAACATCTTCTATAATCATAAAAAGTGATACATTTCTTTATTACACCCTCTTTTATCCCTTTAGCTTTCTTGACACATTCCGTCTCCTCAATAAGAAACAAATACATTTTCGAGGCGAGACCAACAAATTCTGTCATAACCTTCTCATTGCTCATAAGACCCAAGACTTTTTCATTGATTCGAGGTATATTGAATTGGTTATCTGGTAGGTAATCAGATGTATCAAAATGGGTATAGCAATCATGTTTTATAATTTCATATGTATCATTAGGCATCTCGATCACGATACCGTCAGCATCTATATTAGTTAGGATACATTCTGGAGATTTCTTCTTCATGTAACCATAAAACAAATTATAAACACATGTTTTCGAAATGTCCAATATTGCCAAACCTTTGTACTATGGTTTATCAAAGATTGTGTTACTCTTTTCGAGCTGAATTGCCATTAGATCTTCATCAAAAATGTTTCTACTATGAAAATGAATATTTGAAATGTAATGTTTAGCCCCATATCTACCCTCGTAAGTGCGAGACAAGTTTTACGATTCAATGTTTGCGTAGAATCTCCATCGTCTTACCAAACACACTATAATTCATAAGTTTGTGGACATTTTTCTCGAAATCGTTTGATGCTGCAGCTCTTAAGGCTGTGTTTTTGTCAATGTATGACTTTAACCAAGGTGATTGTCTGAATTAAAGCACCCGGTGTATTTTGGTTAAGATCAAACCATTGACGTTAGCTTGTTTGAAGTTTCTGTAATGTATGACATACTTCTTTTTTTTATAAACCGTTGTAAGTAGTTAGGTAATTTTGCGCCAGGAGGTACACGTGATTCCGGGCAGAACGGAAGATCTCTATGGGCATCATGTAAATGGTCTGGATACTCCAAGTCAACTTCTAATATATAGCCTTCTGACGCATTATCTTGAATTTTGGTTACATCTAAGTTGTTTGTATCGATCTACTGAAACCCGCCATAAGGAAGGTACTGAAACATTGCCCAACAGTATGAATTATTGACATCGAGATACAATAAATATTTTACAAGTTCTTTCTCATTGAAAGATTTCATATATAATTATTATTTGCTTTTGAATATCTATTTGAACACTAAATGATTCCCCCCCGAATGCCTTTTTCAATGAAATTAATCATATCAACGTCATGTAATAGTTCTAAATTACATTGGGTGTATTTAAGCATTGCATCCCAACTATACCCGGGAGAGTTTAATACCTGATTGGATCTAGTCCATACTCTTCATGACAGGTTTCCCTGAATGATTCAAACACATCAGCCAATAATAAAATATCAGTTCTCAGGTACAATTCCAAATAGTCCTTCATCGTACGACAACTGAAAGCTTACCAGACAGTCCGAACATGCGCATAAGCGTCTGCCGTTATGTCCGAAACATTGAGCTTGTTATAGAATGCTACATTTGTCGGTAAATTTGTACAATCTAACTCATGAATTGAATCAACATAATCGTATGGGAATAATCTCTTTACAGATGAAAGAGTAATATGCGTTTCATTCAAATTCGAATTTTGAATTCGGAGCTCCCGAAATTTTTCTTTGGGTACTTATGCTGCAAACTCATCTCGGCTGGCGCCCATAAATCATACGACTCAATAAACCGAAATTTGATTCTCTCGACTCAGAGTTTTGTAAATGAAATGTACTCTTTTTTGTTGATAGGCAAGAGGTAAATGTGCCCTGATGTCGCTAGTTCACGTATCATGAAATGACTTTCATATCCGCTCAAATTATGGAAGACTATGAGGATGTCATAAGATTTGCTGAATTGTAAAGTACATAACTCATGCGCCTTCCCACGGAGAGCCCCTGTTACGTGATTATGATCCAAAACGATTGTTTCTTTTGGTTTAAATGGCTTTTCACAAATATGACAGATTGGTGATGAATTATCGAAATCAGTCGGTATTATCATAGGTTCCTCATTTTTGATTATCCCATTCAAATATTGAGCTATTTTATCATGTTCGGATGAAAACCAAGTGACAGCGTCCGGCCCTATATAACTCTTGTAGAACGATTTTGATGGATAGTAAGAGCATATCAGATATAGTCCGACAATGGTTGGCAAGTGATGTTGATAATTTCGTGTATTTGTCTTGTCATTTAAATCATGTACTGGTGCTAAATACGACTCAAAATCAGCATAGATACAAAACTCGGCTTCTTGTTTTTCGATATGATTTTTGAATTAAACAGAAGTTGAAAAATATTCATATTATAAAATTTCTTGATCTCCACTTCTCTCTATAAACTGACTAAAAAAACACGATAAATTCTATATATCGGAAATTTTTCGGGAGTAATTTGGATCCGCCTCTTGAAGAGATGAAATAAGTCCTTGAAAAATTTGTCTAATTCAGTATGTTTTAAATTTAGTATAACTCGAGCTCGAATTCTAGATTTGAGAGCTGATTCAATATTTTTCCATCTCACTCTATCACTTCTTTTCGTTTTGAGAGACCAACCCTTATGGTTTTGAAGTTGTAATTTGTATCTTTTCAAATGTGAAATAAAAGATTGGAATTGAATTTGCTCACCATGATTAAATAAACCTTTTTGATTTACTTGTTAAATTGCCTAATTTGCCTTGCCAAATGCTTAGACGGAATCTGCCTGAGCTCGTCACCCCTCTTGAGTAGGAGAATTTCAGGTATGGCACTATGAAAAATATTTATTGCCCTTCCACATACCTCCATCTTCAGCTGAACAATTTCGAAAATAGCTGCTGTTTTCGGTTGACTCTGTAGCACATTCTCTCCAATGAATTTTAGCCGGTATTTCAGGCTGACAAATATCAATATTCGGCTTAATAATGTAAGTTACTCTGTTTGGTAGAAACACTTGATTTTCAGCTAATTCTAGCAAAACCATTCCTCTATATGGACTGGTTATCAATTTTCCATCAAATATTTTTTGTATGACATTAACTGGTAGATCTCCCAGCTTTATAGTCGGCTTTTCTATGAAAGCGGAAATTTTCTTAATTTTCAATAAATCCAATTTACTAATACACAATACGCTAATAAGAATAGCGTTAATGATGAAATTCATTAAATCAAAGTAATAAATTTTTCAACTTACCAGAGATCTAGGTCACCGAAGAACAACAAAAAATTTTCAGTAGTTAGAAATGAAGAATACCTTATAAACCTTGGTGAAGCTCGAAAGACTAGACTTCAACTGATGTACCTTCAATGTTTCATTAGTATTTATAGGCATTACGGTGAAAGAAAATTCGCTGTGCAACTAAAAGAAAAACCATGGTAGTTATATTTTTATTGTGATTATAAATCACATGCATATTTTTGAACAACTAAATAATGAATAATCGCGCATTCAAGTAACAATCCACGATTATTTGTGCGAGAAAACATACCTACCTAGATATTTTGAAAAACAAAATAATCTCGCTTTGCTTTCAAAAAACACCTCTCATTATGTTGGGAATATAAAATAAGGAAACTTTTCGATGAACTCTCTATAAGTTCACTTCTATCCGTCTTTAAAATGTTTGAGAATGTTCTCGACTTGAATGAAGAAGAATTTCGTGAAGAGCTATATATGTTAGAAGATAAAAGGCAACACAATTATTTTGTAAATGAAGATGACCGAATGAGACTTGAACATCTTGAAGAAATATTGGAGATAATTGATTATTTCAAACAGTGTGATGATGTGAAAGATTTTCGATGTGAATTCTAGTCAGCGGATTTGCACACATACATACATACTGCATCTAGAAGAAGTAATCGCTAGCGAAATTGGAAAAATATTGATTATAATAATGGTATATGTATCTTTTGTCATCAATTTTAGGAATCGTTAATAAAATATGTACTATTACTGTGTTTCCATTCACGCATCACACATAAATGATAATATATATATATATATATATATATATATATATATATATATATATATATATATATATATATATATATATATATATATATATATATATATATATATATATATATATATATATATATATATATATATATATATATATATATATATATATATATATATTGCTAGTTCTCCATACGTTTTGCTCAAAGCGGTAACGCCCTTTCTGAAAGCCAATATTTATTGTACAATCCGACAACGTTCATCTACCAGACTGACGCTCTCTATTTCCCCGAGCGCTACAAGCTTCGTAATACTGATAATAAAAACTTTAGGTCGTCAGCTGTACTTTTTCACGTTTTAATCATTATCATGTATTTGCGGTTGAGCAGTCTTATCAGCACTGCTCGAACTTGGGAATTATTTTTTCCTTAGCAGTCGATGAACAATGATATGAAGTGAAAATTTTGAATCATCTGTTACATATTGGTGAGTGAAATTAACCAAGCAATATGGAAATATTTATTTAATTATTTTTTACTCTGGAGTGACAAAGCGAAAGGTGAATGCCACGACAGAGGTGGTGTGATTTATGTATGACCAAATCACGACAGTTTGACCAGAGAGCTCGCCCCTAAGGAGCTCCTCCAAATCTTCAAGGAGCTTTTGGGGTAGTATATGTGGCACCAGCGTAATCGATGTCTGAAAAATACATGCAGTATGAAAGAATGAAAAAATCAAAAATTGAGGTTAAAATTTCCGGTGGAAAAAGTGGTAAGCTAGGGCGAAAGAAATATGCATGGCGATAAAAGACTTGAATACGTAAGAAACACAGAGAATGAGTACGGAATGAGAGTTCTTCGGAGTAGTGTGAAAGAACAAAAGATACCAAAGCGGCAGCCAAGATCTAAGAGTGGGAACAATATGAACACAAGAGTGGTTAGTGCTGTAAGAATCAGAAGTCAGATCTGTGCAATAACACAGAGAGAAAACGAGCAGAAGGATGAACTGGTCATATAGATAATAGTTCAAAAGTGAAATGGGAGGAATAGGGTAGAGAGTACTGTACAGAACGAGAACTCAGAAATGAATGTGTTAGATGAGATGACGAGATTCGAGCGGACAGAAAGGCTTATATATGTTCGGGAGGGAAGAATTACAGGAGAACAGAAATAATTGCGAAACAAAAGAGAAGAAGGTAATAAAGGATTAAATAAATTCTCAGGGCAAAATATTAATATTTCACAGTAGAAGGAATATTAAAGAGATATTGGAAGTAATGAGGAACTTAGTAGAGGCTAGATAGACAGAGAATGTACAGAAGGAAAGTTCTTCTGAGAAGGGTGAAAGTAAGAACCAAATATAAAGGCGAAAATGATCTAGGATATGAGAAGCAAAATAAGACTTTATGAGGAAGAATAACAAGAAGAGATACTGTGAAAACTAAGGAAATAAGTACCGGAAGCTAAGATCTAAGAAAGGGATAAATATAAAAACAAGTGACAGAAGCATGAGCGTGGAAAAAACTATATAAATAAGTCGTTAACATATGGTTGATAGCAATGTGCAGGGGTAAGTGCAAAAAAAGTGCAAGAGGACAATGTAATATGTGAGTGCGTGGTGAAAATCTCAGCAACGCATTCCAGAAAGAAATCCCGGTATTTAATGAGACAAAAATGCTGAATGGGAGTTTGGGACGAAGTGGTATGCATTGCATATGAAACAAAAATGTGGAAGAAGTGCATGGTAGAGTAAACGGGGAAAATGAGGAACTGCACCTAGATATAAAAGTTCGAAAGTGAAAAGCGAGGAAAAGGCTAGAGAGTTATGGTACAGGTGAAGAATTAAGAGAAGAATGCGTTAGTAGTGATGATGCGATGCGAGCGGAAGGAAAGGCTTCCGAAGGGTTTGGGAGAAAAGAACTATAGGACAGAGCAGCAGTTATAGGTAAAACGACAGCACGAAATGAAATGTAGGATGAAATTCTCGGTGGAAACAGTTTAAAGTTCAAGGAATAAGAATTTGAAACGAGTATTTCTGGTGATAAGAGACTTTGAAGAAGTAAGAAAGACAGAGAATGAGTACGGAAGAGGATTTCTTCGGAGTCGTGTGAAAGAACCAAAGATAATGGCAAAAAATGATCTAGAAATATGAGAAGCGCAATAGGAATATATGAGGAAAATAACGCAGAGAGAGATTGTCTGAAATTCAAGGAAGAAATGGGCGGTAGCCAAGATATAGGAATCGGAACAATATGAAAACAAGAGACTGTAGCACAAGCCAGGTTAGTGATGTAAGAAAAAGAGCTTAGATTTGTGCAATAACACAGAGAGTACACGAGCAAAAGGATGAACTGGTCCTATCGATAATAGTGCATCAGTGAAATGAGAGGAAAATGGTAGAGAAAATTGTGGAGAACAGGAACTCAGAAAAGAATGTGTTGGTCGAGAGTCGAACGGACGAAGGGGTTTATGTGGAGTTCGAGAAGTATGAATAACAATGGAGCGGAAGAGATATGGCAGGTGATAAGGAACTCTGGAGATGCAAGAAATACGGAAAATGTACAGAAGAAAAGTTCTTCAGCGGAGGGTGAAGTAAAATCCAAATATAAAGGCGAAGAATAACAAGGAGCGATACTTTGAAAATCAAGGAAAGAATTGACGCAAGCCAAGATCTGAGAATGGGGAAAATATAATAACAAGAGACTGAAGCATGAGCGTAGAGAAAACTGTATAAATAAAGCGTTAACATATGGTCGATAGCAAAGTACTGGGGTAACTGCAGAAAAATTGCAAGAAGAAAATCTGAAATGTGAGTGCGCTGTAAAAATCTCAGAAATGCACTCCAGAAAAAAATCCCGGTATTAAATGAGACAAAAATGCTGATTGGGAGTTTGGGACGAAGTTGTATGCATTTCATATAGAACAAAGATGCGGGAGAAGTGCAGAGGAGAGTAAACGAAGAAAATGAGGAAGTGCACCTAGAGCTAATAGTGCGAAAGTGAAAATGGAGGAACAGGCTACAAATTTAAGGAACAGGAGAAGTGTTCAGAAATGAATACGTTAGTCATGATAAGGAGATGCGAGCGGAAGGAAAAGCTTCAGGAGAATTTGGGAGGCAAGATTTACATGAGCGGAAATAAAAGGCTAAACTAGAGAACGAAAGAAATCGTAGGTTAAAATTCTCTTTGGAAAAAGTGGTAAGGTGAGGTAAAAGGGAGGTGAAAGAAATATGTCAGGTGATAAGAGACTATACGGGGTAAGAAAGACAGAGAATGAGTACGGAAGAAGATTTCCTTGGAGCAGTGTGAAAAAATCAAAGATAATAGCGGAAAATTATCTAGGAATATGATAAGTGCAATGAGAATTTAGGAGAAAAATAACGAAGAGAGAGATTGTCTTAAAATCAAGAAAGAAATGGCGGAAGCCAAGATCTCTGAATCGGAACAATTTTAATACAAGAGACTGTAGCACGAGCGTGGTTAGAGATGTAAGAAAAAGAACTTGAATCTGTGCAATAACACAGAGAGTACACGAGCAAAGTGATGGACTATTCCTATAGATAATAGTGCGTAAGTGAAATGAGAGGAAAGTGGTAGAGGTATTGTACAAAACAAGATTTCAGAAATGGGTGTGTTAGACGAGATAAGAAGATTCGAGCGGACAAAAAGGCTTATGTAGTGTTCGGGAGGGAAGACTTACAGGAGAGCGGAAATAATAGCGAAACAGATAAGCAGAAGATAGGTACCGCCTAAATTCTGAGTGAAAATACTAATTCACAGCAAAAAAAAATTTGAAGAGATATGGCAAGTATAAACGAACGGCGAGATAGACAGAGAATATACAGAAGGAAAACTCTTCAGAGAAGGGTGAAAGTAAGAACCAAATATAAAAGCAAAAAATGATCTAGGTATATAAGAAGCGAAATAAGATTTCATGTGGATAAGTAACGAAGAGAGATTCTGTGAAAATCAAGAAAAGAAGTGACGTAAGCCAAGATCTAAGACAGGGATGAATATAAAAACAAGAGACAGAAGCAGGAGCTTAGAAAAAAGCTGTATAAATAAGACGTTAACATACGGTCGATAGCAAATTGCTGGGGTAAGTGCAGAAAAAGTGCAAGAGGAAAATGTAAAATGTGAGTGCGTTGTGAAAATCTCAGCAATGCACTCCAGAAAGAAATCCCAATATTGAATGAGACAAAAATGCAAAATGTGAATTTGGGACGAAGTGGTATGCATTTCATATAAAACAAATATGCGGGAGATGTTAGAGGCAAGTAAACGGGGAAAATGAGGAACTGCACCTAGAGATAATAGTTCGAAAGTGAAAAACGAGGAAAAGGCTAGAGAGTTATGGTACAGGAGAATAGTTCAGAAATGAATACGTTAATCATGATAAGGAGATGCGAGCAAAAAATAAAGGCTTCAGAAGAGTTTGGGAGGCAAGAACTACAAGAAAGAGCGGAAATAATATGCAGAACTACAGTTCGAAAGAAATTTTTGGTTGAATTTCTCGGTGGAAAAAGTAGTAAGATGAGGCAAAAGGAATGTAAAAGAAATAAGTCTGATGATAAGAGACAATGAGGGGTAAGAAAAACAGAGAATGAGTACGGAGGAAGATTTCCTCGCAGTAGTGTGATAGAAACAAAGATAATCGCCGAAAATGATCTAGGAATATGAGAAGCGCAATAACAGTTTATGCGGAAAATAACGAAAAGAGAGATTGTCTGAAAATAAAGGTAAAAATAGGCGGTTGCCAAGATCTAAGAATCGGAACAATATGAAAACAAGAGACTGTAGCACAGCGTGGTAAGTAATGTAAGAAAAAGAGCTTAGATTTAAGCAATAACACAGAAAGAACACGAGCAAGAGGATGAACTGGTCCTAAAGACCAGTACCTATAGATAGTACATAAGTGAAATGAAAATTAAATGATAGAGAGAATTGTGCAGAACAGGAACTCAGAAATGAATGCGTTAGAAGAGATTCGACCAGATGAAAAGGCTTATGTAGGGTTCGAGAGGAAGGAGTTACAGGAGAGCAGGATTAATTACGAAACGAAAGATCAGCAGATAGAGAAGGGTTCAAATTCTCAGTGAAAAAATAAATAAATGAAAACAAAAGGAATTTGAAAGAGATATGGCAGGTTATAAGTAACTTTTGAGAGGCAAGAAAGACGGAGAATGTACAGAAGAAAAGTTCTTCAGCGGAGGGTGAAAGTAAGATCCAAATATAAAGGCGAAAAATGATCTAGGTATATGAGAAGCGAGATAAGATTTTATTAGGAAGAATAACGAAGTGGGATACTGTGAAAATCAAGGAAAGAAATGACGGAAGCCAAGATCAAAGAAAGGGATATATATAAAAATGAGAGACAGAAGCATGAGCGTAGAAAAAACTGTATAAATAAGACATTAACATACGGTCGATAGGAAAGTGCTGGGGTAAGTGCAGAAAAATTGCAAGAAGAAAATGTTGAAGGTGAGTGCGTTGTGAAAATCTCACTCCTTAAAAAAATCCCGATATTCAATGAGACAAAAATGCTGAATGGGAGTTTGGAACGAAGTGCTATGCATTTCACATAACACAAAGATGCAGGAGAAGTGCAGGGAAGAGTAAACGGAGAAAATTAGGAACTGCACCTAGAGAAAATAGTGCGAAAACGAAAAGCGAGGAAAAGGCTAGAAATTTAAGAAACAGGAGAAGAAATCAGAAATGAATCATTAGTCATGAGAAGGAGATGCGAGCGAAGGGAAAGGCTTCAGGAGAGTTTGGGAGACAAGAATTAGAGGAGAGAGCGGAAATAGAGGGCTGATTTACAGAACGAAAGAATTGTAGGTTAAAATTCTCGGTTGAAAAAGTGGTAAATTGAGGCAAAAGGAAGGTGAAAGAAATATGTCAGGTGATGAGCGACTTGGAGGAGGTAAGAAAGACAGAAAATGAGTACGGAAGAAGACTTCTTCGGTGTACTGTAAAAGAACCAAAGTCCAATAAGAAATTATGAGGAAAATAACGAAGAGAGAGAATGTCTGAAAATAAAGGAATAAATGAGCGATAGCCAAAATCTGAGAATCGAAACAATATGAAAACAAGAGACAGTAGCACAAGCGTGGTTAGTAGTGTTCAATAAATCAGAGAGTACACGAGCAAAAGAATGCTAAAGTCCAATAGTGCAATAGTGCGTAGGTGTAATGAGAGAAAAATGGTAGAACGTATTGTACAGAACAAGATCTCGGAAATGAATGTTAAACGAGATAAGAAGATTCGAGCGGACGAAAAGGCTTATGTTGAGTGCGGAAGGGAGGAATTACAGAAGAGTAATTGCGAAACGAAAGAGCAGAAGAAAATAAACGCTTAAATTCCCACTGAAAATATAAATAATACAAAACAAAAGAAATTTGAAAGCTATATGGCAGGTAATGAGGAACTGTGGACAGGCGAGAAAGACAGAGAATGTTCAGAAGAAAAGTTATTCAGATAAGGGTGAGAGTAAGATCCAAAGATAAAGGCGGAAAATGGTCTAGGTGTATGAGAAGCGAAATAACATTTTATGAGGAAGAATAACTAAGAGGAATAGGTTGAAAATCAAGGAGAGAAATGAGGGAAGCCAAGATCTAAGAAAGGGATCGATATAAAAACAGGAGACAGAAGCACACGCCTAGAAAGTGTTATATGAAAAGACGTAAGAGTGTGCAATTGCACAATGTTGAAGTTTGTGCAGGAACAGAGCAGGATGAAAATGTGATATAAAAGTGCCTGAAGTAAATCCAAGGAAAGCGTTTTAGAGGAGTATTCCGATGAATAAAATGAGAGAAAATGCCAAATGAGAGTTTAGGAGGAAAAGGTATGCTGTGAATATGGAAAAAATGCGAGAGGAGTGCAAAAGAGAGTACACGAGCAAAGGAAAGAACTGGGCGAAGAGATAAATGTGCGTGGGTGAAATGAGAGATAAGGGTTGAGGCTATTGTATAGAACAAGAACTCAGAAATGATTGCGTTTAACGAGATAAGGAGATGCGAGCGGACAAAAAGCTTACGGAGAGTTCGGGAAGGAGGAATTACTGGATGGAGCGGAAGTAATAAAAGAAATGACAGAACAGATGAAAAAAGTGGTAAGTTGAGGCAAAAGGAAGATGAAAGGAATATGTCTGGTGATAAGAGATTTTGAAGGGGTAGGAAAGACAAAGAAAGAGTACGGAAGAAGATTTCTTCGTAGACGTGTGAAAGAACCAAAGATAGTGGCGGTAAATGATCTAGAAATATGAGAGGCGCAACTAGAATTCATAGGGAGGATAACGAAGAAAGAGATGAGATTGTCTGAAAATCAAGGAAAAAAAGGGCGGCAGCCTAGATCTAAGAATTGGAACAACATGAAAACAAGAGACTGAAGCACAAGCGTGGTAAGTAGTGTAAGAAACAGAGCTTAGATCTGTGCAACAAAAGAAAGTCAACGAGCAAAAGGACGAACATGTCCTATAGATAATAGTGCAAAAGTGAAATGAAGGTAAAATGGTAGAGAAAATAGTGCAGCACAGGAACTCAGAAATGAATATGTTGGAAGAAATTCGAGCTGATGAAAAGGCTTATGTGGAGCTCGAGAGGGAAGAATTACAGGAGAACACAATTATTGCGAAACGAAAGATCAGCAGATAATGAAGGTTTAAATTCTCAGTGAAAAAGTGGATAAATGAAAGCAAAAGGAATTTGAATGAGATACGGCAGGTAATAAGGAAATTTGGAGAGGCAAGAAAGACGGAAAATGTACAGAAAAGAAGTTCTTCTGAGAAGGGTTAAAGTGAGAACCAAATATAAAGGCGAAACATGATCTAGGTATATCAGAAGCGAAATGAGATTTCATGAGGAAGAATAACAAAGAGAGATATTGTGAAAATCAAGGAAAGAAGTGACGGAAGCCAAATCTAAGTATGGTATCAATATAAAAACAAGAGACTGAAGCACAAGCTGGTAAGTAATGAATGAAAAGACGTAAGAGTTTAGATCTGCGCGATAACATTATGCTGATGTAGGTGCTATAAATGAGCACGAAGAAATTGTATTATGTGAAGTGACGGAAGCCAAGATCTAAGAAAGGGATAAATATGAAAATAAGAGACAGAAACTTGAAAGTAGAAGAAACTGTATAATTAAGACGTTAACAATAGTCGATAGCAAAGTGCTGGGGTGAGTGCAGAAATAGTGCAAGAGGAAAATGTAAAATGTGAGTGCATTGTAAAAATCACATCAATGGTTTCCAGAAAAAAAAACTGATATTAAATGAGACAAAAATGCCGAATGGGAGTTTGGGACGGAGTGGTATGCATTTCATATAAAACAAAGATGCAGGCGAAGTCAGAGGAGAGTAAACGGAGAAAATGAGAAACTGCTCCTAGCGATAATAGTGCGGAAGTGAAAAGCCAGGAAAAGTCAAGAGAGTTACGGTACAGGAGAAGAGTTCAGAAATGAATCATTAGTCATGATAAGGAGATGCGAGCGGAAGTAAAGTCTTCAGGAGAGTTTGGGAGGCAAGAACTACAGGCAAGAGCGGAACTAAAATGCTAAACTACAGAACGAAATAAATTGTAAGTTGAAATACTATGAGGAGTAGGAAAGACAGAGAATGAGTAAGGAAGAATGTTTCTTCGGAGTAGTGTAAAAGAACCAAAGAAAATTGATGAAAATGATCTAAGAATATGAGAAGCGCAATGAAAATTTATGAGGAAAATAACAAAGAGAAAGATTGTCTGAAAATAAAGGAAAAAAAGAGCGGTAGCCAAGATCTAAAAACCGCAATAATATAAAAAATAGAGACTGTAGCACAAGCGTTGTTAGTGCTGTAAGAAAAAGGGCTTAGATTTGTGCAATAAATCAGAGAAAACACGAGCAAAATAATGAACTGGTTCTATAGAAAATGGTGCGTAGGTGTGATGAGAGGAAAAGGGTAGAGAGTATTGTACAGAACAAGAACTCAGAAATGAATGTTAGACGAGATGAGGAGATTCGAGTGGACGAAAAGGCTTATGTAGAGTTCGAGATGGAAGAATTACAGGAGAGTGGAATTAATTGCGAAACGAAAGAGCAGAAGATAATTAAGGCTTAAATTCTCAATGAAAATATAAATAATTCAAAGCAAAAGGAATTTGAAAGCTATATGGCAGGTAATGAGGAAGCGGACAGGCGAGAAAGACAGAGAATGTTCTGAAGAAAAATTGTTCAGAGAAGGGTGAAAGTAAGAACCATAGAGAAAGGCAGAAAATGGTCTAGGTGTATGAGAAGCGAAATAAGATTTTATGGGGAACAATAACGAAGTGGAATGGGTAGAAAATCAAGAAAAGAAGTGACAGAAGACAAGATATAATGAAGCGATCGATATAAAAACAAGAGAAAGAAGCAGACGCCTGGAAGTGTTACATGAAAAGACGTAAGAGTCTGTACAATTGCACAATGCTTAAGTATGTGCAGGAAAAGTGCAACATGAAAATGTAATGTAAAAGTGCCTTATGTCAATCTGAGAAAAGCGTTTCAGAGGAGTATCATGATGAATGAAATGAGAGAAAATGCCAAATGCGAGTTTAGGAGGAAAAGGTATGCTGTAAATATGGAAAAAATGCGAGAGGAGTGCAAAAGAGAGTACACGAGCAAACGAAAGAACTGGGCGTAGTGATAAATGTGCGTGAGTGAAATGAGAGAAAAGGGTTGAGACTATTGTATAGAACAAGAACTCTGAAATTATTGCGTTTGACGAGATAAGATGATGCGAGCGGACAAAAGGCTTACGGAGAGTTCGGGAAGGAGAAATTAGAGGATGGAGCAGAAGTAATTATAGAAACAACAGATCATATAAAAAAATGGTAAGTTTAGGCAAAAGGAAGGTGAAAGGAATATGTCAGGTGATAAGAGAATTTGAAGGGGTAAGAAAGACAGAGAACGAGTACGGAAGAAGATTTCTTCGGAGAAGTGTGAAAGAACAGAAGATAAAGGCGGAAAATGATCTAGGAATATGAGAAGCGCAGTAAGCACTAAGGCGGCATCCTAGATCTAAGAATCGGAACAACATGAAAACAAGGGACTGTAGCACCAGCGTGGTAAGTAGTGTACGAAAAAGAGCTTAGATCTGTGCAATAATAGAAAGTACTCGACCAAAAGGGCGAACATGTCCTATATATAATAGTGCATAAGCGAAATGAAATTAAAATGGTAGAGAGAATAGTGCAGAACAGGAACTCACAAATGAATGTGTTGGAAGAGGTTCGAGCTGATGGAAAGGCTTATGTGGAGCTCGAGAGGGAAGAATTACAGGAGAGCAGAATTAATTGCGAAACGAAAAAGCAGCAGATATTGAAGGCTTAAATTCTCAGTGAAAAAGTAGATAAATAAAAGCAAAAGGAATTTGAAAGACATATGGTAGGTAATAAGGAACTTTGGAGAGGCAAGTAAGACGGAGAATGTACTGAAGAAAAGTTCTTTACAGAAAGGTGAATGTAGGAACCAAATATAAAGGCAAAAAATAGGTATATAAGAATCGAAATTAGATTTTATGAGGAACAATAACAAAGAGAGATACTATGAAAATCAAAGAGAAAAGTGACGGAAGCCAAGATCAAAGTATGGTATGAATATGAAACCAAGAGACAAAAGCACATGCATAGTAAATACTGTATGAAATAGACGGAGGAAATTAGATCTGTGCGATATCATAATGCTGAAGTAGGTACAATAAATGAGAAAGAGAAAAATGTATAATGTGAAGTGACGGAAGCCAACATTTAAGAAAGGAATAAAAATAAAATAAGAGACAGAAACATGGGCGAAGAAAAAACTGTATAAATAAGACGTTAACAAATGGTCGATAGCAAAGTGCTGGGGTAAGTGCAGAAAAATTGCAAGAGGAAAATGTAAAATATTACTGCGTTGTGAAAATCTCAGCAATGCACTCCAGAAAAAAAAAACCGATACTTAATGAGACAAAAATGCCAAATGCGAGTTTGAGACGAAGTGGTATGCTTTGCATATGAAACAAAAATGCGGATGAACTGGTCCTATAAATAATGGTGCATCAGTGAAATGAGAGGAAAATGGTAGAGAAAATTGTGCAGAACAGGAACTCAGAAATGAATGTGTTGGACGAGATTCGAACGGACGAAGGGGCTTATGTGGAGTTCGAGAGGGATGAATTACAGGAGAGCGGAATTAATTGCGAAACAAAAGAGCAGAATATGATGAAGATTTATATTCTAAGTGAAAAAATAAATAGTTGAAAGTAAAAGATCTAGGAATGGGGAAAATATAATAACAAGAGACTGAAGCATGAGCGTAGAAAAAACTGTATAAATAAAGCGTTAACATATGGTCGATAGCAAAGTACTGGGTTAACTGCAGAAAAATTGCAAGAGGAAAATGTGAAATGTGAGGGCGTTGTGAAAATCTCAGAAATGCACTCCAGAAAAAAATCTCGATGGTTAATGAGACAAAAATGCCAAATGCGAGTTTGAGACGAAGTAGTATGCTTTGCATATGAAACAAAAACTCGGAAGAAATGCATGAGAGAGAAACAGGAAAAATGATAAACTGCTCCTTGAGATATTAGTGCGAAAGTGATGAGCCAGGAAGAGGTTAGAAAGTTATGGTACAGGAGAAGAATTCAGAAATGAATACGTTAGTCATGATAAGGAGATGCGAGCGGAAGGAAAGGCTTTAGGAGAGTTTGGAAGGCATGAACTACAGGAAAAAGCGGAAATAAAAGGCTAAACTACAGAACGAAATAAATTGTAGGTTAAAATTCTCGGTGGAAAAAGTGGTAAGTTGAGGCAAAAGGAAGGTGAAAGAAATATGTCTGGCGATAGAGACTCTGAAGAGGTGAGAAAGACAGAGAATGAGTATGGAAGAAGATTTCATCGGAGTAGTGTGAAATAACCAAAGATAATGGTAGAAAATCATATGAAGACATGAGAAGAGCAATAGGAGTTTAAGAAGAAAATGACAAAGAGAGAAATTATCTGAGAATCAAGGAAGAAATGGGTGGTAGATAAGTTTTAAGAATGGGAACATTATGGAAACAAGAGACTGTAGCACAAGCGTAGTAGTAGTGCAGTAAGAAAAAGAAGTTATATCTGTGCAATAAATCAGAGAGTACACGAGTACAAGAATGAACTGGTTCTATAGAAAATAGTGCGTAAGTGAGATGAGAGGAAATTGGTAGAGAGGATTGTGCAGAACAGGAACTCAGAAATGAATATGTTAGAAGAGATTCGAGCGGACGAAAAGTCTTATGTGGAGTCCGAGAGGGAAAAATTACATGAGAGCGGAATCAATTTCGAAACGAAAGATAAAAAGATAATGAAGGTTTAAATTCTTTGTGAAAATGTAAATAAATGAAAGCAAAAGGAATTCGAACGAGATATGGCAGGTATTAAGGAACTTCGGTGAGGCAACTAACACGGGGAATGTACAGAAGAAAAGTTCTCCAGAGAAGGTTGAAAGTAAGAACCAAAGATGAAGGTGGAAAATAATCTAGATATATGAGAGGCGAAATAAGATTTTATGAGGAAGAATAAAAAATAGGGATACTGTGAAAATCAAGGAAAGAAGTGACGGAAGCCAAGATTAAAGAAATTGATATATATAAAATTGAGGAACAAGCATGAGCGTAGAAAAAGCTGTATAAATAAGACATTAACATGAGGTCGATAGCAGAGTGCTGGGGTAAGTGCAGGAAAATTGCAAGCGGAAAATGTAAAATGTAAGTGCGTTGTGAAAATCTCAGCAATGCCCTTCAGAAAAAAACCCGATATTTAATGAGACGAAAATTCCGAATGGGAGTCGGTCAGATGACTGGTCCTATAGATGATAGTGTATCGGTAAAATGAGAGGAAAACGATAGAGAGTATTGTGCAGAACAAGAACTCAGAAGAGAATGTGTTAGAGCGGACGAAAAGGCTTATATGGAGTTCGAGAGGGAAGAATCACAGGAGAGCGGAATTAATTGCGAAACGCAAGAGCAGAAGGTAATGAAGGTTTGAATTTTCAGTGAAACAATAAATAATTCAAAGCGAAAGGAATTTGAAAGTTATATGGCAGGTAATAAAGAACTTTGGAGAGACGAGAAAGACAGGAAATGTTCAGAAGAAAAGATCTTCAGAGAATGGTGAAAGTAAGAACCAAAGGTGAGGACGGAAAAAGATGTAGGAATATGATAAGCTCAATGAGAATTTATGAGGAAAATAACGAAGAGAGATTGTCACAAAATCGAGGAAAGAATGGGCGGCAGTCAAGATCTAAGAATGGAAACAATATGAAAACAAGAGACTGTGGCAAAAGCGTGATTAGTGCTGTAAGAAAAAGGGTTTAGTTCTGAGCAATTACATAGACAGTACAAGAGCAAAAGGATGAACTGGTCATATGGATAGTAGTGCATAAGTGAAATGAGAGGAAAATGATAACGAAAGAGCAGAAGATAATGAAGGCTTAAATTCTCAGTGAAAATTTAAATAATGCAAAGCAAAAGCAATTTGAAACTGGTATGGCAGGTAATAATGAACTTAAGAGAGGCGAGAAAGAAAGAGGATGTACAGAAGAAAAGTTCTTTAGAGAACGGTGAAAGTAAGAACCAAATATAAAGGCAGAAAATGATCTTGGTATATGAGAAGGGAGATAAGATTTCATGACGAACAATAACGAAAAAGAATAATGTGAAAATCAAGGAAAGGATTAACGAAAGCCAAGATTTAAGAAAGGGATAAATATAAAAACGAGAGACAGAAGCATGAGCGAAGAAAAAACTGTATATAAATAAGTATAAATTAGACGTTAACATATGGTCGATAGCAAAGTGCTCGGGTAAGTGCAGAAAAATTGCAAGAGGAAAATGTTATATGTGAGTGCATTGTGAAAATCTCAGCAATGCATTCCAGAAAAAATCCCGATATTTAATTGGACAAAAATGCCGAATGGGAGTTTGGGACGAAGAGGTATGCATTTCATATATAACAAAGATGCGGGATAAGTGCAGAGGAGAGTGAACGGGGAAAATGAGGGACTGCACCTAGAGATATTAACGCGAAAGTGGAAAGCCAGGAGGAGGCTAGAGTTATGGTGCAGGGGAAGAATTCAGAAATGAATACGTTTGTCGAGTTAAGGAGATGCGAGTGGAAGCAAAGGCATCAAAAGAGTTTGGGAGGCGAGAACAACAGGAAAGAGCGGAAATCAAAGCCAAACTAGAGAACGAAAAAAATTAAAGGTTAAAATTCTCGGTGAAAAAAGTGGTAAGTCGAGGCAAATGGAAGGTGAAAGAAATATGTCTGGTGATAAGAGACTTTGAAGGGGTAAGAAAGACAGAGAATGAGTACGGAAGAATATTTCTTTGGAGTAGTGTGAAAGAACCAATGATAATGGTGAAAATGATCAAGGAATGTGAGAAGCGCAATAAGAATTTATAAGGAAATTAACGAAAACAGAGATTGTCTGAAAATCAAGGGAAAATGGGCGGCAGCCAAGATCTAATAATCGGAACAACATAAAAACAAGAGACTGTAGCAAAAGCGTGGTTAGTAATGTAACGAAAAGAGCTTAGATCTGTGCAATAACACAGAGAGTACACGAGCATAAGAATAAACTGGTCTTTTAGATAATAAAGCGTAAGAGAAACGAGTGGAAAAGGGTAGAGAGTAATGTACAGAACGAGAACTCAGAAATGAATGTGTTAGACGAGATGAGGAGATTTGTGCGGACAAAAAATTTTATGCAGAGTTCGGGAGGGAAGAATTACAGGAGAGCTGAAATAATGGCGAAACGAAAGAGCAGAATATAATGAAGGCTGAAATTCTCAGTGAAAATATAAATATTTCAAAGCAAAAGGAATCTTAATGAGATAGGGCGGGTAATGAGGAACTTAGGAATGACGCAAAAGACAGAGAATGTACAGAAGAGAAGTTCTTCAAAGAAGGGTGGAAGTAAGAACCAAATATAAATGCGGAAAACGATATAGGTATATAAAAAGCGAAATAAGATTTTATGAGGAAGAATCACGAAGAGGGATAGTGTGAAAATCAAGGAAAGAATGGAAGGAAGCCGAGATCTAAGAAAGGGATGAATATCGAAACAGAGGCATGAAGCTTGAAACATGAGCGTAAAAAAATCTGTATGAATAAGACATTAACATATGGTTGATCTCAAAATGCTGGGGTAGGTGCAGAAAAAGTGCAAGAGGAAAATCAAAAATGCGAGTGCATTGTGAAAATCTCAGCAATGCACTTCAGAAAAAAGCCCTATATTGAATGAGACAAAAATGCCAAATGCGAGTTTGGGACGATGTGGTATGTATTGCATATGAAACAAAAATGCGGGAGAAGTGCATGAGAGATTGAACGGGGAAAATGAAGAACTGGACTTTGAGATAATAGTGCTAACGTGAAAGCGAGAAATAGGCAAGGAAGCTATGGTACCAGAGAAGAGTTCAGAAATTAATTCCTTAGACATCATAAAAGGAAGGTTGATGCAATATGTCTGGTGATAACAGACTATGAAAGGTTGAGAAAGACAGAAAATGAGTACGGAAGAAGCATGAGCGTGAGAAAAGCTTTATAAATAAGACATTATCATATGGACGATAGCAAAATGATGAGGTTAGTGCTGAAAAAGTGCAAAAGAAAAATATAAAATGAGAGTACGTTAGATCAATCTCAGCAAAACACCTCAGAAAAAAATCCCGATAGTTAATGAGAGAAAAATGCCAAATCGGAGTTTGAGATGAAGTGGTATGAATTTCATATGAAACAGAAATGCGTGAGAAGTGCAGAAGAGAGTGAATGGCAAAAAGGAGGAACAAGACCTAGAGATAATAGTGCGAACCTACAAAGCGAGAAATAGACTACAGAACTATGTAACAGAAGAACAGTTCAGAAATGAATGCGTTAGTCCAGATAAGTAGATGCGAGCAGAAGGAAAGGCTTAAGAAGAGTTCGTGAGGAAAGAACTAAATGAAAGAGCGGAAATAAAAGACTGAACTACAGAACGAAAAAAATTGTAGGTTGAAATTCTCTGTCGAAAAAAAAGTGGTAAGTTGAGGCAAAAGAAAGATGAAAGAAATATGTCTGGTGGAAAGAAACTTTGAAGAGGAAAGGAAGACAGAGAATGAGTAAGGGGGGACATTTATTCGGTGTAGTGTGAAAAAACCAAAGATAATGGCGGAAAATGATCTAGGAATAAGAATTTCTGTGGAAGGATAACGAGAGGGAAAGTAGGAAAATCAAGAAAGGAAGTGACGAAAGCAAAGATCGAAGAATGGGATTAATCAGAAAACAAGAGTCTGAAGTACAAGGGTGGTTAGTGCTGTAAGTAAAAGTGTTTATATCTGTGCAATAACACACACGAGCAAAAGGATGAACTTGGCCTATAGATAATAGTGCGTAAGTGAAATGGGAGGAAAAGGGTAGAGAGTATTGTACAGAACAAGAACTCATAAAGGAATGTGTTAGAGAGGACGAAAAGGCTTATGTGGAGTTCGAGAGGGAAGAATCACAGGAGAGCCGAATCAATTGCGAAACGAAAGAGCAGAAGGTAATGAAGGTTTAAATTTTCTGTGAAACAATAAATAATTCAAAGCGAAAGGAATTTGAAAGTGATATGGCAGGTAATAAGGAACTTTGGAGAGGTGAAAAAGATAGATGATGTACAGAAAAAAAGTTCTTTAGAGAAGGATAAAAGTAAGAACCAAAGATAAAGATGCAAAATGATCCAAGTATATGAGGAGCGAAATAAGATATTATGAGGAAGAAAAACAAAGAAAGATAGTGTGAAAATCAAGGAAAGAAAAGACGGAAGCCAAGATTTAGGAAAGGGATTAAAATAAAACAAGAGACAGAAGCATGAGCGTAGAAAAAGCTGTATAAATAAGACGTTAACATATGGTCGATAGCAGAGCGCTGGGGTAAGTGCAGTTAAAGCGCAAGAGTAAAGTGTAAAATGTGAATGCGTTGTGAAAATGTCAGCAATGCACTCCAGAAAAAATCCCGATATTGAATGAGACAAAAATGCCTAATGGGAGTTTGGGATGAAGTGGTATGCATTTCCTACGTAACAAACATGAGGGAGATGTGCAGAGGAGAGTAAACAGGGAAAAGGAGGAACTGCACCTAGATAATAGTGCAAAAGTGAAAATCCAGGAAAAAAGATAGAGGCAGAAAATGATCTACGTATATGAGAAGCGAATTAAGATTTTATGCAGAAGAATAACGAAGAGTGATAGTGTGAAAATAAAGGAAAGAATTGACGATAGCCTAGATCAAACAATGGGATTAATATTAAAACAAGAGACAGAAGCATGAGCGTAAAAATGGTTGTATAAATAAGACGTTAACATATGGTCGAAAGCAGAGTGCTGGGGTAAGCACAGAAAAAGTGCAAGAGAAAAATGTAATATGTAAGTGCATTGGATAAATCTTAGCAAAACACTCGAGAAAAAAATCCTTAAGGATAATGAGAGAAAAATGGCAAATGAGAGTTTGGGACGAAGTGGTCTGAATTTCATATAAAACAAAAATGCGGTAGAAGTACAGAAGAGAGTGAATGGTGAAAATGAAGAACAGGACCTTCATATAATAGTGCGGCCCTGAAAGCGACGAATAGGCTCCTAAGTTAAGGTACAAGAAAAGAGTTCAGAAATTAATGCGTTAGTTACATAGAAGGAAGGTGAATGAAATATGTCTGATGACTGTGAAGGGGTAAGAAACACAGAGAATGAGTACGGAAGAAGCATGAGCGTAAGAAATTCTGTATAAATAAGGTGTTAACATATGGTCGATAGCAAAGTGCTGAGGTTAGTGCTGAAAAAGTGCAAGAGGAAAATGTAAAACGTAAGTGCGTTGGGTCAATCTCTGCAACACTCCAGAAAAAAAACCCTATAGTTAATGAGAGAAAAATGCCAAAAGAGGGTTTGAGACAAAGTGGTATGAATTTCATATAAAAAAAATGCGGGAGAATTGCTGAAGAGAGTGAATGGGTAAAATGAGGAACTGGACCTAGAGATAATAGTGCGAACCTGAAATGCGAGAAATAGACTACAGAATGATGTAGTAGGAGAAGAGTTCAGAAGTGAATGCGTTAGTCATGATAAGGAGATGCTAGCGGAAGGAAAGGCATCAAGAGAGTTTGGGAGACAAGAACTAGAGGAAAGAGCGGAAATGAAAGGCTTAACTGGAAAACGAAAGAAATTGTAGGTTAAAATTCTCTGTTGAAAAAGTAGTAAGTTTAGACAAATGGAAGGTGAAACAAATATGTCTGGTGATAAGAGACTTTGAAGGGGTAAGAAAGACAGAGAATTAGTACGGAAGAACAGTTCTTCGGTGTAGTGTGAAAGAACAAAAGATAATGGTGGAAAATGATCAAGGAATATGAGAAGCACAATGAGAATTTATAAGGAAAATAACGAAGAGAGAGATTATCTGAAAATCAAGAAAAAAATGGTTGGCAGCCAAGATCTAAGAAGCGTGGTTAGTAATGTAAGAAAAAGAGCTTTGATCTATGCAACAACACAGAGAGTACACGAGCAAGGGGATGATCTGGTCTAAGAGATAATTGTAAGTGAGGTAAATGAGAGGAAGAGGGTAGAGAGTATTGTACAGAACAAGAACTCAGGAATGAATGTGTTGGACGAGATTCGAGCGGACGAAAAGGCTTATGTGGAGATCGGGAGGGAAGAAATACAAGAGAGCGGAATTAATTTCGAGAAGAAAGAGCAGAACATAGTGAAGGCTTGAATTCTCAGTGAAAATATAGATAATTCAAAGCAGAAGGAATTTTTATGACATATGGCAGGTAATAAGGAACTTAGGAATGGCGCGAAAGACAGAGAATGTACGGAAGAGAAGTTCTTCAGAGAAGGGTGGAAGAACCAAATATAAATGCGGAAAATGATATAGGTATATGAGAAGTGAAATTAGATTTCATGAGGAAGAATAACTAAGAGGGATAGTGTAAACATCAAGAAAAGAATGGAAGGAAGCCAAGATGTAGGAAAGGGATTAATATTTAAACAAGAGGCAGAACCATGGGCGTAGAAAAAGCTGTATGAATAAGAAAAATTAACATATGGTTGATAGCAAAGAGCTGGAGTCAGTGCAGAAAAAGTGCAAGAGGAAAATCAAAAATGTGATTGCGTTGTGAAAATCTCAGCAATACACTCCAGAAAAAAGCCTGATAGTTAATGGGACAAAAATGCCAAATGCGAGTTTGGACGATGTGGTATGCATTGCATATGAAACAAAAATTCGAGAGAAGTGCATGGGCAGTAAACGGGCAAAATGAGGAACTGCGCCTAGAGATAATAGTGCGAAAAAGGTAAGCGAGAGAAAGGCTAGAGAATTGGAGTACAGGTGAAGAGTTCAGAGATGAATATGTTAGTCGTGATGATGAGATGCGAGCAGAAGAAAAGGCTTCTGAAGGGTTTGGGAGGAAAGATATATAGGACAGAGCAGAATATATAGGCAAAACGACAGCACGAAATGGAATGTAGGATAAAATTCTCGGTGGAAACAGTTTTAAGTCCAAGCAGAAGGAATCTGAAAGAAATATTCCTGGTGATTTTATACTTTGAAAGGATAAAATGAGAAGCTCAATAAGAATTTATGAGGAAAATAACGAAGAGAGATTGTCTGAAAATCAAGGAAGAAAAGGGCGGCAACCAAGATCTAAGTATGGGAACAATATGAAAACAAGAGACTGTTGCACAAGCGTGGTTAGTGCTGTAAGAAAAGAAGTTTATATCTGAGCTATAACACAGAGAGTATTAGAGCAAAAGGATGATCTGGTCCTAGAGATAAGTGTAAGAAAGTTAAATTAGAGGAAAAGGGTAGACAGTATTGTACAGAACAAGAGCTCAGAAATGAATGTTATGGACGAGATTCGAGCGGACGAAAAGGCTTATGTGGAGTTCAGAAGGAAAGGATTACAAGAGAGCGGAAATAATTGGCGAAACGAAAGATCAGATGAAATAGAAGGCTTAAATTCTCAGTGAAAAAATAAATAATTCAAAGCAACATGACTCTGAAAGAGATATGGCAGGTAATAGGGAATTTGGACAGGCGAGAAAGGCAAGGAATGAACAGAAGGAAAGTTCTCCAGAGAAAGGAGAAAGTAAGAATAAATGATGAAGAGGGATATTGTGAAAATCGAGGAAGGAATTAACGAAAGCCAAGATCTAAGAAATCATAAATATAAAAACGAGAGACAGAAGCATGAGCGTAGAAAAAACTATATAAATAAGACGTTAACATATGGTCGATAGCAAAGTGCAGGGGTAAGTGCAGAAAAATTGCAAGAGGAAAATGTAAAATGTGAGTACATTGTGGGTATCTCAGCAATGCACTCCAGAAAAAATTCCGATATTTAATGAGACAAAAATGCCGAATGAGAGTTTGGGACGAAGAGGTATGCATTTCATATATAACAAAGATGCGGGAGAAGTGCAGAGGAGAGTAAACGGGGAAAATGAGGGACTGCACCTAGAGATATTAACGCGAAAATAAAAAGCCAGAAGGAGTCTAGAGTTATGGTGCAGGGGAAGAATTCAGAAATGAATACGTTAGTCCTGCTAAGGAGATGCAAGTCTGATGATGAGAGAATTTGAAGGGGTAAGAAAGACAGAGGAAAGAATTGAAGAAAGCCAAGATCTAAGAAAGGGATCGATATAAAAACAAGAGACAGAAGAACACTGGTGAAAAAAGCTTTATGAAAAGACGTAAGAGTCAGTGCAAATGCACAATGCTGAAGTATCTGCAGGAAAAGAGCAAGATGAAAATGTAGTATAGAAGTGCTTCATGTTAATCCAAGGAAAGCGTTTCAGAGGATTATTCCGATGAATAGAATGAGAGAAAATGCCAAATGAGAGTTTAGGAGGAAGAGGTATGCTGTGAATATGGAAAAATTGCGAAAGCAGGGAAGAAGAGAGTACTCGAGCAAAAGGAAGAACTGGGCTTATTGATAACAATTCGTGAGTGAAATGAGAGAAAAGGGTTGAGACTATTGTATAGGACAAGAATACAAAAATGAATGCGTTGGACGAGATAAAGAGATGCGAGCGGTCGAAGGGTCTTACGGGGAGTTCGGGAAAGAAGAATAACTGGGTGAAGCGGAAGTAATTGGGGAACGACAGAACAGATTAAAATTTAGGTTAAAATTCTCGGTGGAAGAAGTGGTAAGTTAAGGCAAAAGAAAGGCGAAAGAAATATGTCTGATGATAAGAAACTCGAATAGGTAAGAAACACAGAGAATGAGTACGGAAGGAGAGTTCTTATGAGTAGTATGAATGGACCAAAGATAATGGCGGAAATTGATATAGGAATATGAAAAGCTCGAGAGGAATTTATGAGTAAGGATAACGAGAGGGATACTATGAAAATCTAGGAAGGAAGTGACGGAAGCCAAGATAACGAAGAGAGATTTTCTGAAAATCAAGGAACAAAATATACGGCAGCGTTGATCGAAGAAAGGGAACAATATGAAAATGGTTGAGAGTATTGTACAGAACAAGAAGTCAGAAATGAATAAGTAAGACGCGATAAGGAGATTCGAGCAGACGAAGAGACTTATGTGCTGAAGAACCAAAGATAAGGACGGGAAATGATCAAATAGAATAAAATGCTCAATAAGAATTTATGTAAAAAATAATAAAGAGTCACAAAATCAAGGAAAGAATGAGCGGAATCCAAGATCTAAGAATGGAAAGAATAAGAAAAATAGAGATTGTTGCACAAACGTGGTAAGTGCTGTAAGAAAAATAGTTTAGATCTGTGCAATAACACAGAGAGTACACGAGCAAAAGGATGAACTCGTCCTAATGAAAATATTGCGTGGGTGAAATGAGTGGAAAAGGGTAGAGAGTATTGTACAGAACAAGAACTCATAAATGAATAAGTGAGACGAGTTAAATAGATTCGAGCAGACGTAAAGACCTATGTGGAGTTCGGGAGGAAAGAATTACAGGAGAGTGGAATTTATTGACGAAATGAAAGAGCAGAATAAAATAATAAAATAATAATAAAAGAGACAGAAGTATGAGCCTAAGAAAAGCTGTAAAAATAAGAAGTTAACATATGGTCGATATTGAACTGCTGGGTTAAGTGCTGAAAAATTGCAAGAGGAAAATGTAAAATGTGAGTGCGTTGATTAAATCTCAGCAAAACAATCCACAATATAATCCCGATAGTTAATGAGGGAGAATGCCAAATGAGAGATTGGGTTGATGTGGTATGAGTTTCATATGAAACAAAAATGCGGGAGAAGTTCAGAAGAGAGTGAATGCGAAAAGTGAGGAATTTGATCTAGAGATAATAGTGCGAACCTGAAATGCGAGAGGCTACAGATTTATGTAACAGGAGAAGAGTTCAAAAATGCGTTAGTCAAGGAGATACGAGCAGAAGGAAATGCTTCAGGAGAGTTCGGGAGGAAAGAACTACAAGAAAGTGCGGAAATAATAGGCTAAACTACAGAACGAAATAAATTGTAGGTTAAAATTCTCGATGGAAAGAGTGGTGAATTGAAGCAAAGAAATATGTATGGTGATAAGGGACTTTAGAGGGATAAGAATGACGGAGAATGAGTACGGAAGAAGATTTCTTCTGAGTAGTGTGAAAGAACCATAGATAATCGCGGAAAATTATCTAGGAATATGAGAAGCGCAATAAGAATTTGTGAGGGATATAACGAAGAGAGAGATTGTCTGAAAATCAAGGAAGAAATGGGCGACAGCCAAAATTTAAGAATGGGAACAACATGAAAACAAGAAAATGTAGCACAAGCGTGGTTAGTAATGTAGGAGAAAGAGCTTAGGTCTTTGCAATAACAAAGAGAGTACACGAGCAATAGATAATTGTGCGTAAGAGAAATGAGAGGTACAGTGTAGAGAGTATTGTACAGAACAAGAACTCAGAAATGAATGTGTTAGACGAGATGATTAGATTCGAGCGGACAAAAAGGCTCATGTAGAGTTCTGGAGGGAAGAACTACAGGGTAGCGGAATTAATTGTGGAAAGAAAGAGCAGAACATAATAACGGCTTAAATTCTCAGTGAAATTATAAATAATTGAAAGCAAAGGGAATTTTGGCAGGTAATTAGGAATTTAGGAGAGGCGAAAAAGACAGAGAAGGTACAGAAGAAGAATTCTTCAGTGAAGGGTGAAAGTAAGAACCATATATAAGGGCGGAAAATGATCTAGGTATATGAGAAGCAAAATAAAATTTTTTGAGGAAGAATAACGAAGAGGAAAAATAAAAAAGAAGGATAGTTTGAAAATCAAGGAAAGAAGTGACGGAAGCCCAGATCTAAGAAAGGGATAATTATAAAAACAAGAGACAGAGGCATTAACGTAAAAAAAGCTATATGATTAAGACGTTAACATATGGTTGAGAGCAAAGTGCTGGTGTATGTGCAAAAAAAGTGCAAGAGGAAAATGTAAAATGTGAGTGCGTTGTGAAAATCCTAGCAATGCACTCCAGAAAAAATCCTGATAATTAATGCGACAAAATTGCCAAATACGAGTTTGAGACGAAGGGGTATGCATTGCATTTGAAACAAAAATGCGGAAGAAGTGCATGGGAGAGTAAACGGGTTGAATGAGGAACTGTACCTAGAGATAATAGTGCGAAAGTTAAAAGCGAGGAAGAGTCTAGAGAGTTATGGTACGGGTGAAGAGTTCAGAAAGGAATGCGTTAGTCGCTGTGATGAGATGCGAGCGGAAGGAAAGGATTTTGAAGGGTTTAGGAGAAAATAATTTTAGGAAACTGCAGAAGTTATAGGCGAAACGACAGCACGAAAAGGAATGTAGGATGAAATTCTTGGAGGAAACAGATTTAAGTTTGGGCAAAAAGGATTTTACAGAAATATTTCAGACGATAAGAGACTTTGAAGGGATAAGAATGACAGAGAATGAGTATGGAAGAAGATTTCTTCGGACTAGTATGAAAGAGCCAAAGATAATGGCGGAAAATGATCAAGGATTATGAGAATCACAATAATAATTTATGAGAAGAACAAAATGTACGGCAGCCAAGATCTAAGAATGGAAACAATATGAAATCAATTGAGTGTAGCACAAGAGTGGTTAGTGCTGAAAGAAAAAGAGTTTATGTCTGTGCAATAACTCAGAGAACAAAAAGAAAAATGAACTGGTCCTATAGAAAATAGTGCTTGAGTTAAATGTGAGGAAAAGGGTAGAGAGTATTGTACAGAACAAGAACTCAGAAATGAATGTGTTAGACGAGATTAGGAGATTCGAGAGGACGAAAAAGCTTATGTAGATTTCGGGAGGGAAGAATTTTAGGAGAGCGGAATTAATAACGAAACAAAAGAGCAAAAGATAATGAAGGCCTAAATTTTCGGTGTAAATATAAATAATTCAAAGCAAAAGGATTTTGAAAGATATATGGCAGGTAATGAGGAACTTTAGACAGTCGAGAAAGACAGAAAATGTACAGAACAAAATTTCTTCAGAAAAGGATGAAAGTCAGAACCAAAGATAAAGGGGGTAAATGATCAAGGAATATAAGAAGCACAATAAGAATTTATGAGGAAAATAACGATCAAAGATATTCTGAACATCATAGACAAAATGTACGGCAGCAAAGATCTAAGAATGGGAACAATATGAAAACAAGAGACTGTACCACAAGCGTGGTTCGTGCTGTAAGTAAAAGAGTTTAGTTCTGTGCAATAACTCAGAGGGTACTCTAGCAGAAGAATGAACTGGTCCTATAAAAAATAGTGCCTGAGTGAAATAAGAGGAAAAGAATATAGAGTATTGTACAGAACAAGAACTCAGAAATGAATGTGTTAGACGAGATTGGGAGATTCGAGAAGACGAAGAGGCTTATGTAGAATTCGGGAGGGAATAATTACAGGAGAGCAGAATTAATTGCGAAACGAAAGAGCAGAAGATAATGAAGGCTTAAATTTTCAGTGAAGATATAAATAATTCAAAGCAATAGGATTATGAAAGATATATGGCAGGTAATGAGGAACTTTTGACAGGCGAGAAAGACAGAGAATGTACAGAAGAATAGTTCTTCAGAAAAGGATGAATGTAAGAACCAAAGATAAAGTCGGAATATGATCTAGGTATATAAGATGCAAAATAAGATTTTATGAGGAAGAATAAAAGAGAGCTATAGGTTGAAAATCAAGGAAAGAAAAAGCTAAGATCTAAGAAAGGGATCGATATAAAAACAAGAGACAGAAGCACACGCAAGGAAAGTGCTATATGAAGAGACGTAGGAGTCTGTGCAATTGTATAATGCTGAAGTATGTGCACGAAAAGAGCAAGATGAAACTATAATATGAAAGTGCCTTATGTAAATCCAAGGAAAGCGTTTCGGAGGAGTATACCGATGAATAAAATGAAAGAGAATGCCAAATGAGAGTAAAGGGGGAAGGGGTAAGCTGTAAATATGGAAAAAAGCAAAAGCAGTTAAAGAGAGAGTACACGAGCAAAAGGAAGAACTGGACTTAGCTATAACGGTGCATGAGTAAAATGAGAAAAAAGGGTTGAGACTATTGTATAGGACAAGAACTCAGAAATGAATGCGTTTGACAAGATAAGGAGATGCGAGCGGATGAAAAGGCTTACGGAGAGTTCGGGAAGGAAGAATTACAGGATGGAGCGGAAGTAATTGGAGAAACGACAGAGCAGATGAAAATTTAGGTTGAAATTTTCGGTGGAAAAAGTTAAGGCAAAAGGATGGCGAAGGAAATATGTCCGGTGATAAAATACTTGAATAGGTAAGAATCAAAGAGAATGAGTTTATGAGGAAAACAACGAAGAGAGATTGTCTGAAAATCAAGGAAGAAATGAGCGGCAGCCAAGATTTAAAATTCGAAACAATATAGAAAGAAGAGATTGTAGCACAAGCGTGGTTAGTGCTGTAAGAAAAAGAGTTTATATCTGTGCAATAATACAGAGGGTACACGAGCTAAATGAATGAAATGGTCCTATAGATAATAGTGCCTTAGTGAAATGAGAGGAAAAGGTTAGAGGGTGTTGTACAGAACGAGAACTCAGAAATGAATGTGTTAGATGAGATTCGAGCGGACGAAAAGGCTTATGTGGAGAGGGAAGAATTACAAGGGAGCGGTATTAATTGAGAAACGAGAGAGCAGAAATAATAAGGTTTTTATTCTCAGTGAAAAAATAGATCATACGAAGCCAAATGAATTTAAAAGAGATATGGCGGGTAATAAGGAACTTTGGGAGGCGAGAAAGACAAGCAATGTACAGAAGAAATGTTTTTCAGAGAAGGGTGGAAGTAAGAATGGAAAATGAAGGCGGAAAATAATCTAGGTATATGAGAAACGAAATAAGATTTTATGAGGAAGAATAACGAAGAGTGATAGTGTGAAAATCAAGGAAAGAATTGACGAAACCCAAGATTTAAGAAAGGGATAAATATAAAAACAAGAGACAAAAGCATGAGCGTACAATAAGCTGTATAAATAATAAGACGTGAACATATGACATATGGTAGATAGCAAAGTGCAGGATGAAGTGCAGAAAAAGTGCAAGAGGAAAATGTAAAATGTGAGTGCGTTGGCTGAATTTCAGCAAAACACTCCAGAAAAGAATCCTGATGGTTAATGAGAGAAAACTGCCTAATGAGAGTTTGGGACAAAGTGGTATGAGTTTCATATCAATCAAAAATGCGGGAGAAATGCAGAGAAGAGTGCATGGGGAAAATGAGGAACTGGACCTAGAGATAAAAGTGCGAACCTAAAAGCGAAAAATAGGCTAGGAAGTTATGGTACAAGAGAAGAATTCAGAAATTAATTCGATAGTCATGATAAGGTGATGCGAGCGGAAAGAAGGACTTCAGGATAGGTATGGAGGAAAGTACTACAGGAGAGAGCGGAAATTAAAGGCTAAACTACGGAACGAAAGAAATTGTGGGTTAAAATTCTCGGTGGAAAAAAGGTTAAGTTGAAGCAAAAGGAAGGTGAAAGAAATATGTCTAGTGATAAGAGGCTATGAAGGGGTGAGAAAGACAAAGAATGAGTACGGAATAAGATTTCTTCGAAGTAGTGTGAAAGAACCAAAGATAATGGCGAAAAATGATCTAGGAATAGGAATTTCTGAGGAAGGATAACGAGGGGGATACTATTAAAATCAAGGAAGGAAGTGACAGAGGCAAAGATCTAAGAATGGGATCAATATCAAAACAAGAGTCTGAAGCACAAGCGTAAGCGTGGTTAGTGCTGTAAGATAAAGAGTTTATATATGTGCAATAATACCGAGAGTACTAGAGCAAAAGGATGAACTAGTCCTATAGATAATGGAGCATTAGTGGAATGAGAAGAAAACGGTACAGAGTATTGTGCAGAACAAGAACTCAGAAATGAATGTGTTATGGCGGACGAAAAGTCCCTTGTTGAGTTCGAGAGGGAAGAATCACCCGAGAGTGGAATTAATTGCGAAATTGAAAGCAGAAGGTTTTGAAAGTTTAAATCTTCAGAGAAAAATAAATAACTCAAAGAAACGGAATTTGAAAGTGATATGGCAGGTAATGAGAAACTTTGGAGAGGCGAGAAAGACAGGGAATGTACAGAAGAAAATTACTTCAGAGAATGGTGAAAGTAAGAACCGAAGATAAGGACGGAAAAAGATCTAGGAATATGAGAAGCTCAATAAGAATTTATGAGGAAAATAACCAAGAGAGATTGTCACAAAATAAAGGAAAGAATGGGCGGATGCCTAGATCTAAGAAAATTAATAATGTGCAAACAAGAGACTGTGGCTCAATTTAGGTTAGTGCTGTAAGAAAAAGTGTTTAGATCTGTGCAGTAATATAGAGAGTACAAGAGCAATAGGACGAACTCTTCCTTGCGATAATAGTGCGTAAGTAACATGAGAGGAAAAGGGTAGAGAGTATTGTACAGAACAAAAACTCAGAAAAGAATGTGTTAGACAAGATACGTGTGGACGAATAGGCTTATGTGGAGTTCGAGAGGGAGGAATTACAGGAGAGCGGAATTTATTGCGAAACAAAAGAGCAGAATAGGATAAAGGTTCATATTGTCAGTGAAATAACGAATAATTCAAAGCAAAAAGAATTTAAAAGAGATATGGCAGGTAATAAGGAACTTTGGAGAGGTGAGACAGACAGGGAATATACAGAAGAGAAGTTCTTCTGAGAAGGGTGAAAGTAAGAATGAATGATGAATGCGGAAAATGATCTAGGTACATGAGAAGCGAAATAAGATTTAATGAGGAAGAATAACGAAGAGGGATAGTGTGAAAATCAAGGAGAGAATTGACGAAAGCCAATATCTAAAAAAGTTAAATATAAAAATAAGAGACAGAAGCATGAGCGTACAATAAGCTGTATAAATCAGACGCTAACATATGGTCGATAGCAAAGTGCTGGGGTAAGTGCAGAAAAATGCAAGAGGAAAATTTAAAATGTGAGTGCGTTGGATAAATTTCAGCAAAACCCTCCAGAAAAGAATCCCGATGGTTAATGAGAGAAAAATGCCAAATCAAAGTTAGGGACGAAGTGGTATGAATTTCATATAAAACAAATATGCGGGAGAAGTGCAGAAGAGAGTGAATGGGGAAAATGAGGAACTGGATCTAGAGATAAGAGTGCGAACCTGAAGCAAGAAATAGGCTAGGAAGTTACGGTACAAGAGAAGAGTTCAGAAATTAATTTGTTAGTCATGATAAGGAGATGCGAGCGGAAGGAGAGTTTGGAAGGAAAGAACTACATGAAAAACGGATATATAAGGATCAACTACACAACGAAAGAAATTGTAGGTTAAAATTCTCGGTGGAAAAAAAGGTAAGTTGAAGCAGAAGGAAGGTAAAAGAAGTATGTCAGGTGATAACTTGCTTTGAAGGGGTGACAAAGACCGATTACTTCGGAGTAGTGTTAAAGAACCAAAGACAATGGCTGAAAATGATCTAGGAATAAGAACTTCTGAGGAAGGATAACGAGAGGGATTGTATAAAGATCAAGGAAGGAAGTGACGGAAGCCAAGATCTTAGAATAGCATCAATATGAAAACAAGAGACTGAAGCACAAGCGTGGTTAGTGCTGTAAGAAGAAGAGTTTATATCTGTGTAATAACACAGAGAGTACACGAGCAAAGGATGAACTGGTCCTATAGATAGTAGCATAAGTGAAATTAGAGGAAAAGGGTAGAGAGTATTGAACAGAGCAAGAAGTCAGTGAATGTGTTTGACGGTATTCGAACGGACGAAAAGGCTTATGTGGAATTCGAGAGGGAAGAAACTCAGGAGAGTGGAATTAATTGCGAAACGAAAGAGCAGAAGGTTATGTAGGTTTGAATGTACAGTGAAAATATAAATAATAATTCAAAGCAAAAGGAAATCTAATAGAGATATGGCAGGTAATAAGGAACTTTGGAGAGGCGAAAAAGACAGCGAATGTAGAAAAGAAAAGTTCTCAAGAGAAGGGTGAAGGTAAGAACCTAAGATAAGAACAAAAAATGATCTAGGAATATGAAAAGCTCAATTAGAATTTATGAGGAAAATAACGAAGAGAGATTGTCCTAAAATTAAGGAAAGAGTGGGCGGCAGCCAAGATCTAAGAAGGGGAACAATCTGGAATTAAGAGACTGTGGTCAAGCGTGGTTAGTGCTGTAAAAAAAAAGGGTTTAGATCGGTGCAATAACATAGAGAGTTCACGAGTAAAAGAATGAACTAGTCCTATAGATAATAATGGATAAGTGAAATGAGAGGAAAATGGTAGAGAGTATTGTGCAGAACGAGGAATCAGAAATAAATATGTAAGACGATATTCGAGCGGACGACAAGGCTTATGTGGAGTTCGAGAGGGATGAATTACATGAGAGCGGAATTAATTGCGAATTGAAAGAGCAGAAGATAATGAAGGTTCAAATTCTCAGTAAAGAAATAAATAATTGAAAGCAAAAGGAATTTGGAAGTGATACGGCAGGTACTAAGGGCCTTTGGAGAGGCAAGAAAGACGGATAATGTACAGAAGAAAAGTTCTTCAGAGAAGGGTGATGGTCAGAACCAAGGATGAGGACGGAAAAGGCTCGAGGCATATGATAAGCTCAATAAGAATTTATCAAAAAATTACGAAGAGAGTTTGTCACAAAATCTAGGAGAGAATGGGCGTCAGCAATGATCTAAGAACAGGAACAATATGAAAACAAGAGACTGTGGCACAAGAGCGGTTAGTGCTGTAAGATGAAAGGGTTTATATCTGTGCAATAACATAGAGAGTACACGAGCAAACGAAAGATCTGGTCCTATAGATAATAGTAGGAACCTGAAAGCGAGGAATGTAGAAGGAGGAGAGTTCAGAAATAAATGCGCAAGAAGGAGATAAGGAGATGCGAGCAGAAGCAAATATAATAAATATAAAATTGTAGAATACAATGTTCGATGGATAAAGTGGTAAGTTTAAGCAAAAGGAAGGTGAAAGAAATATGTATGGTGATAAGAGACTTTTGAGGGGTCATAAAGACCGAGAATGAGTACGGTAGAAGATTTATTCGGAGTAGTGTGAAAGAACCATGGATAATGGCGGAAAATGATATAGGAATATGAGGAGCGCAATGAGAATTTATAAAAAATAACGAAGAGAGAGATTGTCTGAAAATCAAGAAATAAATGGGATGCAGCCAGGACCTAAGAATGAGATCGATATGGAGACAAGAGACTGAAGCATGAGCGTAGAAAAAACTGTATAGATAAGACGTTAACATATGGTCGATAGCATAGTTCTGGGGTAAGTGCAGAAAATGTGCAAGAGGAAAATGTAGAAAGTGTGTGCGTTGTGAAAATCCCAACAATGCTCTCCAGAAAAAATCCAGATATTTAATGAGACAAAAATGCCGAATAAGAGTTTGGAACAACGTGGTATGCATTTCATATAAAACAAATATGAGTGAGAAGTGCAGAGGAGAGTAAACGGGGAAAATGGGAAACAGCACCTAGAGATAATACTGCGAAAGTGAAAATCAAGGGTAAGACTAAAGAATTATGGTACAGGAGAAGAGTTCAGAAATGTATGCGTTAGTCGTGGTGATGAGATACGTGCGGAAGGAAAGGCTTCAGGAGAGTTAGGGAGGCAAGAACTACAAGAAAGAGCGGAAATAAAAGGCTAAACTACAGAACAAAAGAAATTATAGGTTAAAATTCTGTGTTGAAAAAGTGATAAGTGGTAAGAGACTTTGAAGGAGTAAGAAAGACAGAGAATGACTACGGAAGAATATTTCTTCGGAGTAGTGTGAAAGAACCAAAGATAATGGTGGAAAATGAGGAAGGAATATGAGAAGCGCGTTAAGAATTTATAAGGGAAATAACGAAGAGAGAGATTGTTCGAAAATCAAATAAAAATCTGCGGCAACCAAGATCTAAGGATCGGAACAACTTGAAAACAAGTGACTGTGGCTCAAGCTCGGTTAAAATTGTAAGAAAAAGAGCTTAGATATGTGCACTAACACAGAGAGTACACGAGCAAAGGAATGAACTGATCCTATAGAAAATAGTGCATAAGTGAAATGAGAGGAAAAGAGCAGAGTATTGTACAGAACAAGAACTCAGAAATGAATGTGATAAGGAAGATGAGCGGACGAAAAGGCTTATGTAGAGGTCGGGAGGAAGAATTACAGGACAGCGGAAATAATTGCGAAACGAAAGAACAGAAGACAATGAAGGTTTGAATTCTCAGTGAAAATATAAATAATGCACGGCAAAAGGAATTTGAACGAGATTTGGCAGGTAATAAGGAAATTATGAGATGCGAGAAAGACAGAGAATATACAGAAGAAAAGTTTTACAGAAAAGGGTGAGAGTATAAACCAAAGATAAAGGCGGAAAATGATCTAGGTATATGAGAAGCGAAATGAGATTTTATGTGGAAGACAAAAAAAGAGGGATAGTGTGAAAATCAAGGAAAGAAAAGACGGAAGCCAAGATCTAGGAAACGGATAAAAATTAAAACAAGAGACAGAAGCATGAGCGTAGAAAAAGCTGTAAAAATAAGACGTTAACATAATGTCGATAGCAAAGTGCTGGGGTGAGTGCAGTTAAAGTGCAAGAGGATAATGTAAAATGTGAGTGCGTTGTGAAAATATGAGCAATGCACTCCAGAAAAAATCCCGAAATTAAATGGGACAAAAATGCCGAATGGGGGTTTGGGACGAAGTGGTATGCATTTCATACATAACAAAGATGAGGGAGATGTGCAGAGGAGAGTAAACAGGGAAAATGAGGAACTGCATCTAGATGATAGTGCGAAAGTGAAAAGTCAGGAAAAAATATTAAGGCGAAAAATGATCTTCGTATATGAGAGCGATATAAGATTTCATGCAGAAGAATAATGAAGAAGGATAGTGTGAAAATAAAGATCTAACAAGGGGATTAATATAAAAACGAGAGACAGAAGCATGAGCATAGAAAAAGCTGTATAAATAAGACGTTAACATATGGTCGAAAGCAGAGTGCTTGGGTAAGCGCAGAAAAAGTGCAAGAGAAATTACAGGAGAGCGGAATTAATTGCGAAACAAAAGAGCAGAATAGGATTAAGGTTCATATTGTCAGTGAAATAACGAATAATTCAAAGAAAAAAGAATTTAAAAGAGATATGGCAGGTAATAAGGAACTTTGGAGAGGTGAGACAGACAGGGAATATACAGAAGAGAAGTTCTTCTGAGAAGGGTGAAAGTAAGAATGAATGATGAATGCGGAAAATGATCTAGGTATATGAGAAGCGAAATAAGATTTAATGAGGAAGAATAACGAAGAGGGATAGTGTGAAAATCAAGGAGAGAATTGACGAAAGCCAATATCTAAAAAAGTTAAATATAAAAATAAGAGACAGAAGCATGAGTGTACAATAAGCTGTATAAATCAGACGCTAACATATGGTCGATAGCAAAGTGCTGGGGTAAGTGCAGAGAAATGCAAGAGGAAAATTTAAAATGTGAGTGCGTTGGATAAATTTCAGAAAAACCTCCAGAAAAGAATCTCAATGGTTAATGAGAGAAAAATGCCAAATCAAAGTTAGGGACGAAGTGGTATGAATTTCATATAAAACAAAAAAAGGGGATTAATATAAAAACGAGAGACAGAAGCATGAGCATAGAAAAAGCTGTATAAATAAGACGTTAACATATGGTCGAAAACAAAGTGCTGGGGTAAGTGCAGAAAAAGTGCAAGAGAAAAATGTATAATGTAAGTGCATTGGGTAAATCTCAGCAAAATACTCCAGAAAAACATCCTGATGGTTAATGAGAGAAAAAGGTACATGAGAGTTTGGGACAAAGTGGTATGAATTTCATAAAAACAAAAAGGCGGGAGAAGTGCAGAAGAAAGTGAATGGGGTAAATGAAGAACAGGACCTTGATATAATAGTGCGAACCTGAAAGCGTGGAATATTCTGGGAAGATATGGTACAAGAGAAGAGTTCAGAAATTAATGCGTTAGTCATCAGTCAAGGAAGGTGAATGAAATATGTCTGGTGATAAGAGAATGTGATTGGGTAAGAAAGACAGAGAATGAGTACGGAAGAAGCATGAGCGTTAGAAAATCTGTATGAATAAGACGTTAACATATGGTCGATAGCAGTGTGCTGAGGTTAGAGCTGAAAAAGTGCAAGAGGAAAATGTAAAATGTATGTGCGTTGGGTCAATCTCTGCAAAACACCCCAGAAAAAAATCTCGATGGTTAATGAGAGAAAAATGCCAACTGACAGTTCGAGACGAAGTGGTATGAATTTCATATGAAACAAAAATGGGGGAGAAGCGCTGAAGAGAGTGAATGGGAAAAATGGGGAACTGGACTAAGAGATAATAGTGCGAACCTGAAATGCGAGGAATTGGCTACAGAGTGATGTAATAGGAGGAGAGTTCAGAAATGAATGCGTTAGTCATGATAAGGAGATGCTAGCGGAAGGAAATGCTTCAAGAGAGTTTTGAAGGCAAAAACTACATGAAAAAGCAGAAATGACAAGCTAAACTAGAGAACGAAAGTAATTGTAGATTGAAATTCTCAGTGGAAAAAGTGGTAAGTTGAGGCTAATGAAAGGTGAAAGAAATATGTCTGGTGATGAGAGACTTTGAAGGGGTAATAAAGACAGATAATGAGTACGGAAGAATAGTTCTTCGGAGTAGCGTGAAAGAACCAAAGATAATGGCTGAAAATGGTCAAGGAATATGAGGAGCGCAATAAGAATTTAGAAGCAAAATAACGAAAACAGAGATTGTCTGAAACTCAAGGAAGAAATGGGTGGCAGCCAAGATCTAAGAATCGGAACAACATGAAAACAAGAGAGTGAAGCACAAGCGTGGTTAGAAATGTGAGAAAAAGAGCTTAGATCTGTGCAACAACACAGAGAGTATACGAGCAAGACGATGATCTGGTCCTAGAGATAATTGTAAGTAAGTGAAATGAGAGGTAAAGGGTAGACAGTATTGTACAGAACAAGAGCTCACAAATGAATGTGTTGGACAAGATTCGAGCGGACGATAAGGCTTATGTGGAGTTCGGGAGGGAAGTATTACTGGAGAGCGGGATTAATTGGCGAAACAGAAAAGCAGAAGAAATAGAAGGTTTAAATTTTAAGTGAAAAAATAAATAATTCAAAGCAACATGACTTTGAAAGACATATAGCAGGTAATAAGGAATTTTGGACAGGCGAGAAAGACACGGAATTAACAGAAGAACAGTTCTTCAGAGAAGAGAGAAAGCAAGAATAAATGATATAGGCGAAAAATGATCTAGGTATATTAGAAGCGAAATAGGATTTTATGGAGAAGAATAACGAAGAGGGATATTGTGAAAATCAAGGAAAGAATTGACGAAAGCCAAGATCTAAGAAAGGGATCGATATAAAAACAAAAGACAGTAGAACACTGGCTATATGAAAAGACGTAAGAGTCAGTGCAAATGCACCATGCTGAAGTATCAGCAGGAAAAGAGCAAGATGAAAATGTAGTACAGAAATGCCTTATGTTAATCCGAAGAAAGCGTTTCAGAGGATTATTCCGATGAATAGGATGAGAGAAAATGCCAAATGAGAGTTTAGGAGGAAGAGGTATGCTGTGAATATGGAAAAATGCGAAAGCAGAGAAGAAGAGAGTACACGATCAAAAGGAAGAACTGGGCTTAGCGATGAAGGTGCGTGAGTGAAATGAGAGAAAAGGGTTGAAACTATTGTATAGAACAAGAACACAGAATTGAATGCGTTGGACGAGATAAGGAGATGCGAGCGGTCGATGAGTCTTACGGAGAGTTTGGGAGGGAAGAATTACAGGGTGGAGCAGAAGTAATTGGAGAAACGACAGAGTAGATCAAAATTAAGGTTAAAATTCTCGGTGGAAGAAAAGGTAAGTTAAAGCAGAAGAAAAGCGAAACAAATATGTCTGATGATAAGAAACTTGAGTGCGGAAGGAGAGTTCTTATCAGTAGTATGAATGGACCAAAGATAATGGCGGAAAATGATCTAGGAATATGAGAAGCTAAAGAAGAATTTATGAGGGAAATAACGAAAAGATATTGTCTGAAAATCAAGGAAGAAATGGAAGCAGCTAAGATCTGAGAAAGGGAACAATATGAAAATGAGAGACTGAAGCACAAGTGTTGTTAGTGCTACAAGAAAAATATTTTATATCTGTGCACTAACACAGAGAGTGTAGGAAAAAAAGGATGAACTGTTCCTATAGATAATTGTGCGTGAGAGAAATGAGAGGAGAAGGGTAGAGACTATTCTACAGAACATGAACTCAGAAATAAATGTGTAAGATGAGATTCAAGCTGACGAAAAGGCTTACGTGGAGTTCGAGAGGGAAGAATTTAAGTAGAGCGGAATTGACTTCGACTCGAAAGAGCAAAGATAATGAAGGTTCAAATTATCAATGAAAAATAAATATTTCTAAGCAAAAGGAGTTTAAAAGAGATAAGGCAGGAAATAAGGAATTTTGGAGAGGCGAGAAAGAAGGGAATGTACGGAAGTAAAGTCCTTCAGAGAAGGGTGAAAGTGAGAATGAAAGATGAAGGCGGAAAATGATCTAGGTATAACGAGAGTAATAATATGGAGATCAAGGAAGGCAGTGACGGAAGCAAAAATCTAAAAATGGGATCAAAATGAGACCAAGAGACTGAAGCACAAGGGTGGTTAGTGCAGTAAGAAAAAGAGTTTATATCTGTGCAATAACACAGAGAGTACACAAGCAAATGGATGAACTGGTCCTATAGATAATAGTGCATAAGTGAGATGAGAGGAGATGGTGGAGAGTATTGTGCAGAACGAGAACTCAGAAATGAATGAGGTAGACGATATCCTAGCGGACGAAAAGCATATGTGGAGTTCGAGAGTGAAGAATTACAGGAGAGCAGAATTAATTGCGACACGAAAGAGCAGAATGTAATGAAGGTTTAAATTCTCAGTAAAAAATGAATAATTCAAAGCAAAAGGAACTAAAAAGAGATATGGTAGGTAATAAGGAACTTTGGAGAGGCGAGAGAGACAGGCAATGTACAGAAGAAAAGTTCTTCAGAGAAGGGTGAAAGTAAGAATAAAAGATGTAGGCGAAAATTGTTCTAGGCAAGTACTAAAGCAAAGAACGGAAATGAAGGGCTAAACTACAGAACGAAAGAAATTAGAGAATGAAATTCTCATTGGAGAAAGTGGTAAGTTGAGGCAAAATGAAGGTGAAAGAAATATGTCTGGTGATGAGAGTCTTTGAAAGGGTGTGAAAGACAGAAAATGAGTATGAAAGAAGATATCTTCGGAGTAGTGTGAAAGAACCAAAGATATTGGCGGAAAATGATCTAGGAATATAAAGAGCGTAATAAGAATTTATGAGTAAGGATAACGAGAGGGAAAGTATGAAAATCTAGGAAGGAAGTGCCGTAAGCCAAGATCCAAGAATGGGATCAATATGAAAACTAGAGACTGAAGCACAAGCGTTGTGAGTACTGTAAAATAAAGAGTTCAGCTCTGGACAATTACACAGAGAGTGAACGAGCAAGAGGATGAACTGGTCATATAGATAATAGTGCTTCAGTAAAATGAGACGACAAGAGTCGAGAGTATGAATGTGTTAGAGGAGAAAAGCAGATTCGAGCGGACAATAATGCTTATGTGGAGTTCGTGAGGGACGAATTACAAGAGAGTGGAATTAAGTGGCGGAACAAAAGAGCAGAAGAAAATGGAGGTTCAAATTCTAAGTGAAAAAATAAATCCTTCGAAGCAAAATGGATCTGAAAGAGATATGGCTGGTAATAAGGCACTTTGTAGAGGCGAGAAAGTACAGAAGAAATGTTCTCCAGTTAAGGGTGAAAGTAAGAACTAAAGATAAGGACGGAAAATGATCAAGGAACATTAGAAGCTCAATAAGAGTTTATGAGGAGAATAACGAAAAGAGATTGTCACAAAATCAAGGTAAAAATGCGCAGCAGCCTAGATCTAAGAATGGGAACAATATGAAAGCAAGAGAGTATGGCACAAGCATGTTCAGAGCTGTAAGAAAAAGAGTTTAGATCTGTGCATTAACACAGAGAGTACACGAGCAAAAGGAAGAACTGGTCCTATAGATAAAAATGCGTAAAATAATGAGAGGAAAAGGGTAGGGAGTATTGTACAGAACAGAAACTCAGAAATATATAAGTGGGACGAGATAAATAGATTCGAGCAGACGATAAGGCTTATGTGGAGTTCGGGAAGGAAGAACCACAGGTGAGCGGAATTTATTGGTGAAACGAAAGAGCAGAAGAATATGAAGGTTCAAATTCTCAGTGAAAAAATAAATAATCCAAAGCAACAGGAATTTGAAAGAGGTGTGGCGGGTAATACGGAATTTTGAAGACACGAGAAAGACAGAGGATATACAGACGAGAAGTTTTTCAGAGAAAGATAAAAGTAAGATCCAAAGATGAGGGCGGAAAATGATTTAGGTATATGAGAAGCGGAATAAGGTTTTATGAGGAAGAATAAAGAAGAGGGGTAGGGTGAAAATCGAGGAAAGAAGTGAGAGAAGCCAAGATTTAAGAAAGGGATACATATAAAAACATGAGACAGAAGCATGGGCGTAAGAAAAGCTGAATAAATAAGACGTTAACATATGGTCGATAGCAAAGTGCTGGGGTAAGTACTGAACAATTACAAGAAGAAAATGACAAATGTGAGTGCGTTGGGAAAATCTCAGCAAATTAATCCAAAATAAAATCCCGATAGATAATGAGAGAAAAATGCCAAATGAGAGTTTGGGACGAAGCGGTATGAATTTCATATGAAACAAAGATGCGGAAGAAGTGGAAAAGAGAGTGAATATGAAAAATTAGGAACTGGATCTAGAGATAAAAATGCGATTCTGAAATGCGAGAAATAGTATACAGTTTTATGTAACAGGGAAAGCGTTCAGAAATGAATGCGTTAGTCAAGATAAGAAGTTGCGAGCAGAAGGAAAGGCTTTGGGAGAGTTCAGGAGGAAAGAACTACAAGAAAGAGCGGAAATAAAAAGACTAAACTAGAGAACGAAAGAAATTGTGGAATAAAATCCTAAATGGAAAAAAAGGTAAGTTGAAGCAAAAGAAAGGTCAAAGAAACTGTCTGGTGTTAATAGATTTTGAAGGGGTGAGAATGACAGAGAATGAGTACGGAAGAAGATTTCTTCGGAGTAGTGTGAGAGAACCAAAGATAGTGGCGGAAAATGATCTAGGAATATGAGAAGCGCAATAGGAATTCATGAAGAAAATAACGAAGAGAGAGATTGCCTGAAAATCGAGAAACAAATCGGCGGCAGCCAAAATCTAAGAATGGGAACAACATGAAAACAAGAGACTGTAGCACAAGCGTGGTTAGTAATGTAAGAAAAAGAGTTTACTTCTGTGCAATTACTCTGAGGGTACACGAGTAAACGGATGAACAGTTCCTATAGATAATTGTGCGTAAGGGATATGAGAGGAAGAGGGGAGAATGCATTGTACAGAACAAGAACTCAGAAATTAATGTGTTAGACGAGATGATTTGATTCGAGCGGACGAAAAGGCTTATGTAGAGTTCGGGAGGGAAGAATTACAGGTGAATAGGAATAATTGCGGAAAGAAAGAGCAGAACATAATAAGGAATTGAATTCACAATGAAAATATAAATAATTAAACGCATAGGGAATTTGTGAGAGATATGGCAGGTAATTAGGAACTTAGAAGAGGCGAGAAAGATAGAGAATGTACAGAAGAAAAATTCTTCAGAGAACAGTGAAAGTAAGAACCAAATTTATAGAGACGGAAAATGATCTGGGTATATGAGAAGCGAAATAGGATTTTATGGGGAAGAATAACAAAGAGAGATAGTGTGAAAATCAAAGAAAGAAGGGACGGAAGCCGAGATCTAAGAAAGGGTATATATAAAACAAGAGACAGAATTAAAAGCGTATAAAAAGCTGTATGAATAAGACGTTAACAAATGGTTGATAGCAGGGTGCAGGTGTAGGTGCAGAAAAAGTGCAAGAGGAAAATGTAAAATGTGAGTGCGATGTGAAACCTCAGCAATGCATTCCAGAAAAAATCCCGATATTTAATGAGACAAAAATGCCAAATGCGAATTAGGGACGATGTGGTATGCCTTGCATATGAAACAGAAAAAGCGCATGGAAGAGTTAACGGGGAAAATGAGGAACAGCACCTAGAGATAATAGTGCGAAGGTTAAAAGCGAGGAAAAGGCTAGAGTTATGGTACAGGGGAAGAGTTCAGAAATGAATGCGTTAATCGTGGTGATGAGTCACGAGAGAAAAGAAAGGGGTTTGAAGGTTTTGGAAGGGAATAACTGTATGACAGAGCAGAAGCTATAGGCGAAACGACGAAATAATTCAAAGTAAAAGGATTTTGAAAGATACATGGCAGGTAATGAGGAACTTTTGACAGGCGTGAAACATAAAGAATTTATCGAATAAAATTTCTTCAGAAAAGGATGAAAGTAAGAACCAAAGATTATGTCGGAAAATGATCAAGGAATATGAGAAGCACAATAGGAATGTATGAGGAAAATAAAGATAAGAGATATTCTGAACATCAAGGACAAAATGTACGGCAGCAAAGATCTAAGAATGGGAACAATATGAAACAAGAGACTGTAGCTCAAGCGTGGTTAGTGCTGTAAGAAAAATAGTTTAGTACTGTGCAATAACTCAGAGGGTACTCTAGCAAAAGAATGAACTGGCCCTATGGAAAAAAATTGCCTGAGTGAAATGAGAGGGTAAAGAGTATTGTGCAGAACAACATCTCAGAAATGAATGTGTAAGACGAGATTGGGAGATTCGAGAGGACGAAAAGGCTTATGTAGAAGCGGGAGGGAAAAATTACGGGAGAGTGGAATTAATTGCGAAACGAAAGAGCAGAGAATAATGAAGGCTTAAATTTTCAGTGAAAATATAGATAATTCAAAGCAATATGATTTCGAAAGATAAATGGCTGGTAATAAGGAACTTTTAACAGGCGAGAAAGACAGAGAATGTACAGAAGAAAAGTTCTTCAGAAAAGGATGAAAGTAAGAACCAGAAATTAAGTCGGAATATGATCTATGTATATAACATGCAAAATAAGAAGGGCTTACGGAGAGTTCGGGAAGATTTACGGGATGGAGCGGAAGTATTTGGAGAAACGACAGAACAGATGAAAATTTAGGTTAAAATTCTCGGTGCAAAAAGTTAAGGCTAAAGGATGGCGAAAGAAATATATCTGGTGATAAAACACTTGAATAGGTAAGAATCACAGAGAATGAGTACGGAAGAAGAGTTCTTCGGAGTAGTATGAAAGAACTAAAGATATTAGCGGAAAAAGACCTAGGAATATGAGAAGCTCAATAAGAATTTATGAGGAAAACAACGAAGAGAGATTGTCTGAAAATCAAGGAAGAAACGGGCGGCAGCCAAGATTTGAGATTCGGAACAATATAGAACGAAGAGATTATAGCACAAGCGTGGTTAGTGCTGTAAGAAAAAGAGTTTATATCTGTGCAATAATAAAGAGGGTACACGAACAAAATGATCTAGGTATATGAGAAACGAAATAAGTTTTATGAGGAAGAATAACGAAGAGTGATAGTGTGAAAATCAAGGAAAGAATTGACGAAAGCCAAGATCTAAGAAAGGGATAAATATAAAAACAAGAGACAAAAGCATGAGTGTACAATAAGCTGTATAAATAATAAGAAGTGAACATATGACATATGGTAGATAGCAAAGTGCAGGATGAAGTGCAGGATGAAGTGCAGAAAAAGTGCAAGAGGAAAATGTAAAATGTGAGTGCGTTGGCTGAATTTCAGCAAAACACTCCAGAAAAGAATCCTGATGGTTAATAAGAGAAAACTGCCTAATGAGAGTTTGGGACAAAGTGGTATGAGTTTCATATCAATCAAAAATGCGGGAGAAATGCAGAGGAGAGTGAATGGGGAAAATGAGGAACTGGACCTAGAGATATTGAAGCGAACCTGAAAGCGAGAAATAGGCTAGGAAGTTATTGTACAAGAGAATAATTCAGAAATAAATTCGTTAGTCTTGATAAGGTGATGCGAGCGGAAGGAAAGGCTTCAGGAGATTTTGGGAGGAAAGTACTACAGGAGAGAGCGGAAATTAAAGGCTAAACTACGGAACGAAAGAAATTGTGGGTTAAAATTCTCGGTCGAAACAGTGGTAAGTTGAAGCAAAAGGAAGGTGAAAGAAATATGTCTTGTTATAAGAGGCTATGAAGGGGTGAGAAAGACGGAGAATGATTACGGAATAAGATTTTCTTCGGAGTAGTGTGAAAGAACCAAAGATAATGGCGGAAAATAATCTAGCAATAGGAATTTCTGAGGAAGGATAACGAGAGGGATAGTATGAAAATCAAGGAAGGAAGTGACGGAAGCAAAGATCAAAGAATGGGATCAATATAAAAACAAGAGTCTGAAGCACAAGCGTAAGCGTGGTTAGTGCTGTAAGAAAAAGAGTTTATATAGGTGCAATAATACAGTTAGTACTAGAGCAAAAGCATGAACTGGTCCTATAGATAAAAGTGCATAAGTGAAATGAGAAGAAAACGGTACAGAGTATTGTGCAGAACAAGAACTCAAATATGAATGTGTTAGAGCGGACGAAGAGGCTTATGTGGAGTTCGAGAGGGAAGAATCACACGAGGGCGGAATTAATTGCGAAACGAAAGAGCAGAAGGTTTTGAAAGTCCAAATTTTCAGAGAAAAAATAAATAATTCAAAGAAAAGGAATATGAAAGTGATATGGCAGGTAATAGGGAACTTTGGAGAGGCGAGAAAGACAGGGAATGTACAGAAGGAAAGTTTTTCAGAGAATGGTGAAATTAAGAACCGAAGTAAAGGACGGGAAATGATCTAGGAATATGAGAAACTCAATAAGAATTTATAAGGAAAATAACGAAGAGAAATTGTAAAAAAATCAAGGTGAGAATGGGCGGATGCCTAGATTTAAGAAAGGGAATAATATGCAAAGAAGAGACTGTGGCACAAGCGTGGTTAGTGCTGTAAGAAAAAGGGTTCGCATCTGTGCAGTAACATAGAGAATACACGTGCAAAAGGATGAACTGGTCCTAGAGATAATAGAGCGTAATTACCATGAGAAGAGAAGGGTGGAGAGTATTGTACAGAACAAGAACTCAGAAATGAATGTGTTGGACGAGATTCGACCGGACGAAAAGCCTTACGTGGAGTTCGAGAGGGAAGAAGAGCGGAATTAATAGCGAAACGAAAGAGCAGAATATAATGAAGGTTTAAATTATCAGTTAAAAAAAGAATAATTCAAATTAAAAGGAATTTAAAAGAGAAATGGCAGGTAATACGGAACTTTGGAGAGGCGAGAAAGACAGGGAATGTACAGAAGAGAAGTTCTTCCGAGGAGGGTGAAAGTAAGAATAAATGATGAAGGCGGAAAATGATCTAGGTATATGAGAAGCGAAATAAGATTTTATGGGGAAGAATAACGGAGAGGAGTAGTGTGAAAATCAAGGAGAGAACTGACGAAAGCCAATATCTAAAAAAGTTGAATATGAAAACAAGAGACAGAAGCATGAGCGTACAATAAGCTGTATGAATCAGACGCTAACATATGGTCGATAGCAAAGAGCTGGGTTAAGTGCAGAAAAAAATGCAATAGGAAAATTCAAAATGTGAGTGCGTTAGATAAATTTCAGCGAAACAATCCAGATAAAAATCCTGATGGTTAATGAGAGAAAAATGCCAAATTGAAGTTTGGGACGAACTGGTATGAATTTCATATAAAACAAAAATGCGGAAGAAGTGCAGTAGAGAGTGAATGAGGAAAATGAGGAACTGGACCTAGAGATAATAGCGCGAACCTGAAAGCTAGGAATAGGCTAGAAAGTAATGGTACAGGAAAAGAGCTCATAAATTAATGCGTTAGTCATGATAAGGAGCTGCGAGCCGTGAGAAAGGTTTCAGGAGTGTTTGGGAGGAAAGAACTACAGGAAAGAGAGGAAATAAAAGGCTAAACTACCGAACGAAAGAAATTGTAGGTTGAAATTCTCGGTGGAAAAAGTGGTAAGTTGAGGCACAAGGAAGGTGAAAGAAATATGTCTTGTGATATTGGACTCTGAAGGTGTAAGAAAGACAGAGAATGAGTACGGAATCAAGATTTCTTCGGAGTAGTGTGAAAGAACCAAAGATAATGGCGATAAAGGAGGAAAATTATCTAGGAATATGAGAAGCGCAATAAGAATTTCTGAAGAAGGATAACGAGAGGAATAGTATGAAAATCAAGGAAGGAAAGACTGAAGCCAAGATCTAAGAATGAAATAAATATGAAAATAACAGACTGAAGCACGAGCGTGGTTAGTGCTGTAAGAAAAAGTGTTTATATATGTGCAATAACACAGAAAGTATACAAGCAAAAGGATACACTGGTCCTATAGACAATAGTGCATAAGTAAAATGAGGGAAAAATGGTAGAGAGTATTATGCAAAACGAGAACTCAGAAATGAATGTGTTAGACGATATTCGAGTGAACGAAAAGGCTTATGTGGAGTTCTAGAGTGAAGAATTACAGAAGAGCGGAATTAATTGCGATACGAAAGAGCAGAAGATGATGAAGGCTCAAATTCTCAGTGAAAAAATAAATAATTCAAAGCAAAAGGAATTTAATAGAGTTATCGCATGCAATAAGGAACTTTGGAGAGGCGAGAAAGACAGCGAATATACAGAAGAAAAAGTCGTCAACGAAGGGTGAAAGTAAGAATACAAGATGAATGCGAAAATTAATCTAGGCAAGAACTAAATGTAAGAGCGAAAATAAAAGGCTAGTCTTCAGAGAAGGGTGAAAGTAAGAACCTAAGATAAGGGCGGAAATTGATCTAGGTGTATGAGAAGAAAAATAAGATTTTATGAATAAGAATAAGAGGGATAGTGTGAAAATCAAGGAAAGAAGTGACGGAAGCCAAGATCTAACAAAGGGTTGATTATAAAAAAAACACAGAAGCATGAGCGTAGGAAAAGCTGTATAAATAAGACCTTAACATATGGTCGATAGCTAAGTGCTAGGGTAAGTGCAAATAAAGGACAAGAGGAAAATGAAAAATGTGAGTGCGTTGTGAAAATGTCAGCAATGCAGTTCATAGGAAAATCCTGATATTTGATGAGACAAGAATACCAAATGAGAATTTGGGACGAACTGGCATGCATCGCATATGAAACAAAGATGCTAGAGAAGTTCAGAGGAGAGTAAACGACGAAAATGAGGAACTGCACTTAGAGATAATAGTGCGAAAGTGAAAAGCGAGGAAAAGGCTACAGAGTTATGGTACAGGTGAAGAGTTCAAAAATATATACGTAAGTAGTGATGAGGATAGGCGAGCGGAAGAAAAGGCTTCAGGGGAGTTCAGGAGGAAAGAACTACAGGACAGAGAAGAAGTTATAGGCGAAACGACAAAAGTAAAGAAAGTGTAGGTTAAAAGGCTCGATGGAAAAAGAGGTGAGTTATTGCAAAAGGAATTCAAAAGAAATATGTCTGGTGATAAGAGATTTTGAAGGGAAGTGAAAGACAGAGAATGAGTACGGAAGAAGAGTTCTTCGGAGTAGTGTGAAAGAACCCAAGATAATGGCGGAGAATGATCTAGGATTATGAGAAACGTAATACGAATCTATGATGAAAATAAAGAAGAGTGATTGTCTGAAAGTCAAGGAAAAAAGTGGGCGGCAGCCAAAATCTAAAAGTGGGAACGATATGAAAACAAAAGACTGTAGCACAAGGTGGTTAATGCTGTCAGAAAAAGATTTTAGATCTGTGCAATAACACAGAGAGAAAACGAGCAAAAGGATGAACTTGTCCTATAGATGATAGTGCGTAAGTGAAATGAAAGGAAATAAGTAGAGAGTATTGTACAGAACAATAACTCAGAAATAAATGTGTGACGAGATTCGAGCAGACGAAAAGGCTTATGTGGAGTTCGGGAGGGAAGAATTACAGGAAAGCGGAAGTTATTTGCGAAAAGAAAGAGCAGAAGAAAATGAACTTTTGAATTCTCAGTCAAAAAATAAATTATTCAAAGCAAAGAGTATTTGGAAGAGATATGGCAGGCAATAAGGAACTTTCAAGAAGCTAGATTGACAGAGAATGTACAGAAGAAAAGTTCTCCAGAGAGGGGTGAAAGTAAGAAACAAAGATAAAGGTGGAAAATAATCTAGGTATATGAGAAGCGAAATCAGATTTTATGAGGAAGAATAAAAAGAGGAATAGTGTGAAAATCATGGAACGAAGTGACGGAAGCCAAGATCTAAGAAAGGGATAAATATGAAAACTGAAGACAGAAGCATGAGCGAAAAATGCCGTGTTATATCCCTTCATAGATCACACACTGAGGTTCTAGTACAATTTGAATAACACAGTTCCTAACACAGTTCACTTTATGTTAGATCTAGGTATTACTTTAGATCGTCTACTAGATTTCAAGGAATACTTTCGTGGGATCACTTCCAAGGCGTATCAGATGTTGGACTTCATAATTCGTAATTCAGTAGGTTTTTCATATGTTACAGTAAAAATTCTATTCTGTTCCTCCGTCAGAACAGTTTTGAAATATGGGTACAGCATTTGGTCTCCACACTATTTATGTGATATTAATTGCTTGGAAAGAGTCAAGTAGAAGTTTCTTAGTTATTTGTCTTTCAAATTCTTTTTGTAATTAAACAGTAATAACTTGGATATCTTGCATGACCGATTTAACTTGGACACTCTGCGAGTCAGAAGGTTCGTTAGTGACATGTGTTTTCATTTTATAATTTTAAACGGGCATATTGATTGTGAGGATATTTCGGGTTTAATAGTTTTTGTTTTGCCAGGTAGGATAACAAGAAGCACGCCAATATTTTGTTCTGAGACGTGTAGATTCATTTATAGCTCCAACTTTTACATCAACCGCTGCCTGTCATTGGTCAACAATTTCGGTAGGGAACTTGATTTCTTCTCATTGTCATTTGGGTGCTCCGAGTCTAGAACTAGAAGCTTGGCGTTGCACCCATAATAGTTATTCACTACGTGTTTCTTTTGTTTCATCTGATTATTATTCATTTTGTTGAATTACATTCATTGGTTCATATCATTAATTTGACTCAATGTTTCAATGGGGATTTCCCGTATATTCATGTAAAATTTGAATGTGAAAATTTTGTATGCTAAATGAATGAATAAATAAATAAATAAATACTCTAATTCAATAACAACAACGTCCGAATATACCACGTTCAAGATTTCCTACGAACATCCAAATTTTCGGGAAGGTTCAAAACGTTTGGGAAAATTCGTCTAATGGACAGTCCTCTTCTAAACCAACCCCAATGAGCATTGTTCATACCAGGAATAGTTCTAGACCGATCCCCATGAGTGTTGTATCTCATACCTTAAATATATCGAGAAATTATCCAAATTATAAACCGAATAACTATTTCAGAAATAATAATAATCAGCCTATAAATTTCAATCATGAAGAATTGAAATTTGAACAATGATTATCAGGAAAATGCTTTGAATATAGAAGAAAATGGTCCCACTTTATGTGTGGGAGATGCTACCAGAATAACGAACATCCCTCAAATAACAGTTATGAATCAAAAAGGGTTGAGTATGACAAAAATTCTGAATTATCGATCATTTCGTCCACAGTAACAGAAAATTTCGAAAACACACGGATTACACACATATCAAGATTTGTGACAGAGATTTCGATGCAAAACTGACAATTTTGTCAGTGGCTGCTCCGACAGAATCGAAAAAGTGGACGAAATATATTTTGGAGTGATTAGACATTTTTCACGAGAGAAGGCGGTATTAATCTTCGAAATAGTCATTTTTATTCCGACACAAACTATTGATATGTGGGCAGAAAGGATAGGAAAGGAAACATAATCATTGGACCCATTGAAATACCGGCTCGCCTGAGTGCAATGGAGTATCTGAATCTTCTGGAAGAAAATATTCAAGATTTACTGGAAAATTTTCATTTAAACACTAGACCGAGCACGTTTTCCAACACGACGGAGCACATGCGCATTTAGGAATTGGCTGAACGTATAGTTTCCACAAACACGGATCAGCAGATGGGGATCCTGTAGCGTGGTCACCGAAATCACCTGATCTCAACCCCTTGAATTTTTTTAAAGGGGTGCATAAAAGGCATTGTTCACAGTGCTGCGGAAATGAATAGAGTCGAAGAACTGCGTGAAATAATTCAAATTTTCAGCGCTTAAATAAGGGAAGACCCAGCAGAAATTGAGGGGCATTTCAATCAATTCGATAGATAGCGAGAATGTGCATTAAGAATCATGGTAATCACATCGAACAGTTATCTCGTTAATCTTTCAACTAGTTTTGTTTTATTTTGCGAACAAAGATGTTTGAATCCATACATGCTCATTTTTGTCAACTGATAGTAGGTATTCTATTTCGGTCCTATATAATTATAAGCAGTTATTATAAATGCAAGATGTACTTACTCTATTGAAATATTAATCAATACTTTCCCGAAGAAGTTGAATTGCATCTAAAGAAGCAGATGATACCTAGTCATCTTCATGAGTTATTTTTGAGTAGGTCTCGATGATGTGTATAGTAAATTTGTGTATCAGATTGTGGAAAAACGTATTATTCATCGAATGCATTGAACTCGTCTCAGAAGCTACAGCCAAAATGACCTTTTTTAGAAAAAACTTTGAATTTTGAGGTTTTTGTGTATTAACGATACACTGCTACTTGTCTCATGTCGCCTCTCTTATTGTGGCTTGTACGAAATTTTGATGACAGAAGGTGGAAGACAATCGACGAAATTACCCATACACCAAATTTCGTCATTTTCTAATTTTGAGTTTCGTAAATGTAGTGAAAACCCCGTTTCGGGGGTAGTCTCTTCAGGGGGCTGTAACTCCCCCAGGTGAAATTCTTAGATTTTTTGGCGTGTAAAATCTTTTGTCAAAATATTGACATCTAATGATGGGACACCCTGTATATTTAAATGATGTTGAATCCCTCAATCAGTGGCAAAGTTCCATGAGATTTCTAGAACAAGGACACTGATATCAAAAAGTTATTGGCACATCAAAAATGGGCTACTTATTTTGAATCAATTGCAAATGAAAAAGTTTATTCTGAACTGTTTGAATTGGCAGAGTATTATTTTTTCTTTCATTTTTTCGAAAGAATTTTCTCCTTGATAAACTAAGGAACGGAACAAATAGTAAACTGAGACTGTTGTCAAGATGAAGGTTATTGTCAGATTTAAATTGGCCATGTGAAGATTTCTTCGATTCGATTCGATTTTTAAGGGGAATGCCATTCTCGATAGAATAGGTGAAGATGCCAAATATTATTAATCATACTGTACTTGCTGTGTGATTTTTTTAAAATATTATTTTCAATTCATATTAGATTTTGCATTTTTCCAAGAGAGTCTCATTTTAGTTTTATGTTGTTTTTTTATTAAAATTCGAGACCGTTTTTGAGACTTTGGGATGATGAATTTTATTTTACTTCACTTCAGTCCTTCGATATCGCTACCTGGTAGTACGCCCCTGGCGCCTGCTACTAACCGCAATATTCAGAGCATAAAAGTTGTTCTCCCCACCCCCGCTCTAATCGTACCAACGTTGTCGGTCTTGATACATTTTCTGTCTCTTGAGCTGCTACGTGACAAGTGTTTCGCTTCTTGTGTTCTACCGCTCGTAAGTATTAGGAAATATTCAACAATTACAAATTTTTCAGGTCTCTCTTAGCATGAGGAAACGAAACATTGCAGTAGTTCGTCGGACAATAATGATAGGATGTCAAAGAAGAAATTATTCAAGAGATTAGACCGATTGGAGAGAAAATTAGATAAGAAACGGAGCTTTTTCACAAGATAACAAATATAAGAGGAACACTCCTGATACCAATTCTCACCAAATCAATAAGAGAATAATCTGAGATTAATTCACTAGATAAATCGTTATTTGGAGAATCATTTGGAGAAAAAATTTAAGAAGCAAAATTGTTGGAGAAAACGGAAAAGCAACTTCTTCCTCATCCTAATAATTTTCCCTTCCGAGTAGCGACTTCGAGAAAAGAGGAAGGGGGGAGATATATTGAAAGAGTTGCCTCTAGTAACAAAAATTACAATTCGGGAAACCGATGCGGCACGTTTCATATCAAGAGGGGACGAAGTCATACAAAAGGCGACTCTCAAGGGACTCCTATTACAGAAAATTCCACAGTAATCAGAAATGAATAAGGTGAATGATATTGAATATGCTGGAAGGTTGAGTGTAACACCATATCCCATAATACTTTCGTAGATTAAGGATTACACTACCCATTTTCTCAGAAACCAGGGCAGAGATATTTACCAAATAAGGTTTATTTATCTCCCACTCATCATTCTCAGATGTTAAGTGCCATAAATAGTTTAACACAAATAGGAGCTATACGAAAATGCAATTAACATTCGGAGCAATTCATTTCGAGAATTTTTCTAGCTGATAAACCGAATGCTAAAACACGATTCATTTTGAATCTTAAAATCTCGAATTAATTCATTAAAAAAGAACATTTCAAATTGATAGCTCAAAGAACGGTTATAGGTCAGCAAAACTTCTTTATGTGTACAAAAGATTTAAAAGACGCGTATTTTTTGATACCGGTAGAGAAAAATTACTGAAAATATTTAAGAATCGAAGTTGAGAATGTTCTTTATGAATTTACCTGTATTCCATTTGGATTCCAGCTTCCTTTACTCTCACTAAACTCATTAAACCAATAATCAGACAATTCCAAAAACAGGGCATTGTAGATGTTAATTATCTCTTGAATTTATAACAAAAACCGAAGAGTTCATTACATCCATCTCAGAAAAAGAAATTTTTGGGTTTCCTTTTTGATTCTACCCAATTTACAATTGAGATAACAGACCGAAACAAAAATATAATCAAACTCACGGCTGATAGATTTCTCATCAAAAAATCATGCAAAATAAGAGATCTAGCTAGTTTTATAGGCCTCTTGGTTTCCGTTTGTCCTGCTGTTTCCTATGGGAAAGGGAGGATTATACCGATGAATAAAATGAGAGAAAATGATGAGAGTTTAGGACGAAGAGGTATGCTGTAAATATGGAAAAAATTCGTAAGCAGGGCACAAGAGAGTACACGAGCAAAAGGAAGAACAGGGCTTATTGATAACAGTGCGTGAGTGGAAAGAGAGAAAAGGGTTGAGACTATTGTATAGGACAAGATCTCAGAAATTAATGCGTTTGACGAGATAAGGAGATGCGGGCGGACGAAAAGGCTTGCGCTGAGTTCGGAAAGTAAGAATTCTAGGATGGAGCGGAAGTAATTAGAGAAACGACAGAGAAGATACAAATTTAGGTTAAAATTCTCGGTGGAAGAAGTGGTAAACTATGGCAAAATGAAGGCGAAAGAAATATGTCAGGTGATGAAAAAATGAATACTTAAGAAACACAGAATGAGTATGGAAGGACCGTTCTTCAGAGTAGTATGATAGGACCAAAGATAATAGGGGAAAATGATCTAGGAATATGAGAAGCTCAAGAAGAATTTATGAGCAAAATAACGAAGAGAGATTGTCTGAATATAAAGGAAGAAATGGGCGGCAGCATAGATCTAAGAATGGGATCAATAAGAAAACTAGAGACTGAGGCACAAGCGTGGTAAGTGCTGTAAGAAAAAGAATTTAGATATGGGCAATAGCACAGAGAGTACACGAGCAAGAGGATGAACTGGTCCTATAGATAATAATGCTTCATTGAAATGAGAGGAAAAGGGTAGAGAGTATTGTACACAACAAGAAGTCAGAAATGAATGTGTTAGACAAGATGAGGAGATTCGAGCGTACGAGGAGGCTTATGTAGAGTTCGGGAGGGAAGAAATACAGGAGAGCGGAATTATTTGCGAAAAGAAAGAGCAGAACATAATGAAGGCTTGAATTCTCAGTGAAAATATAACTTAATCAAAGCAAAAGGAATTCGTATGAGATATGGCAGGTAGTAAGGAATTTAGGAGAGGAGAGAATGTACAGAAGAAAATTCCTACAGAGAAGGGTGAAAGTAAGAACCGAATATGAATGCGGAAATTGATATAAGTATATAAGAAGCGATATAAGATTTTATGAGGAAGAATAACAAAGAATGATGTTGTGAAAATCAAGGAAAGAAGAGACGGAAGCCAAGATCTAAGAAAGGCGTAAATATAAAAACAAGAGACAGAAGCATAATCGTAAAAAAAGCTGTATGAATAAGACGTTAACATACAGTTAATAGCAAAGAGCTGGGGTGAGTGCAGAAAAAGTGCAAGAGGAAATTCTTAAATGTGAGAGCGTTGTGAAAATCTCAAAAATCCTCTCCTTAAAAAATCCCGATATTTAATGAGACGAAAATGCCAAATGCGATTTTGGAACGATGTGATATGCATTGCATATGTAACAAAAATGCAGGGGAAGTGCATGGGAGTGTAATTGGGGAAAATGAGGAACTGGACGTAGAGATAAAAGTGCGAAAAAGAAAAGCAAGAAAAAGGCTAGAGAGTTATGGTAAAGGAAATCTGGTGAGGCGAGAAAGACAGGGAATGAACAGAAGAAAAGTTCTTCAGAAAAGGGTGAAAAAAAGAATAAAAGATGAAGGCGGAAAATGATCTAGGTATATGAGAAGCGAAATGGGATTTTATGAAGAAGAATAACGAAGAGGGATAGTGTTGAAATCAAAGAAAGAATAGACGATAGCCAAGACGTAGGAAAGGGATAATATAAAAACGAGAGAAAAAAGCATGGCCATATAAAATGCTGCATAAATAAGACGTTAACAAATGGTTGAAAGCAAAGTGCTGGGGTAAGCGCAGAAAAAAATCAAGAGGAAAATATAAAATTTGAGTGCGTTGGTTAAATCTCAGCAAAACAATCCAGAAAAAAATCTCGATGGTTAATGAGAGAAAAATGGCAAATGAGAGTTTGGGACGAAGTGGTATGAATTTCATATAAAACAAAATTCGGGAAAAGTGCAGATTAGAGTGAAAGGGAAAAATGGAGAACTGGACCTGGAGATAAGAGTGTGAACCTGAAAACGAGGAATAGGCTAGGAAAATATGATACAAAAGAAGAGTACAGAATTTAATGCGTTAGTCATGATATGGAGATACTAGCGGAAGGAAAGCCTTCAGGAGATTTTGGGAGGCAAGAACTATAGGAAGGAGCGGAAATAAAAGGCTCAACTACAGAACGAAAGAAATTGTAGGTTAAAATTCTCGGTGGAAACAGATTTAAGTTTGAGCAAAAGGAATTTGAAAAAAATATGTCTGGTGATAAGAGACTTTGAAGGGGTAAGAAGGACAGAGAATGGGTTCGGAAGAAGATTTCTTCGGAGTTGTGTGAAAGAACCAAAGATAAAGGCGGAAAATAATCTAGGAATATGAAAAGCGCAATGAGAATTTCTGAGGAAGGATAATGAGAGGGATAGCATGACAATCAAGGAAGGGAGTGACGGAAGCCAAGATCTAAGAAAGGGGACAATATGAAAACAAGAGACTGAAGCACAAGCGTGGTTAGTGCTGTAAGAAAAAGAAATTATTTCTGTGCAATAACACAGAGAGTCCACGAGCAGAAGGATGAACTGGTCCTATAGATAATAGTGCATGAGTGAAATAAGTGGAAAATGGTAGAGAGTATTGTGCAGATCAAGAACTCAGAAATGAATGTGTTAGACGATAATCGAGCGGACAAAAAGGCTTATGTCGATTTCGGTAGGGAAGAATTACAGGAGAGCGGAATTAATTGGCGAAACGAAAGAGCCGAAGAAAATGAGGGTTTAAATTCTCAGTCAAAAAATAAATAATTTATAGCAAAATAGTATTAGAAAGAGATATGGCAGGTAATAAGGAACTTTGAAGAGGCGAGAAAGACAGAGAATTTACAGAAGAAAAGTTCTTCAGAGAGGGGTGAAAGTAAGAACCAAAGATAAAGGGGGAAAATGATCTAGGTATATGAAAAGCAAAATCAGATTTAATGAGAAAGAATCAAAAAGAGGGATAATGTGAAAATCAAGGAACGAACTGACGGAAGCCAAGATCGAAGAAATGGATAGATATGAAAACAAGAGTCAGAAGCATGAGCGTAAGAAAAAGCTGTATAAATGGGACGTTCACATATGGTCGATAGCAAATAGCTGGGGTGAGTGCAGAAAAAGTGCAAGAGGAAAACGGTAAACGGTAGTGATAGGCAAAACGACAGAACGAATGAATATGTAGGTTAAAATTCCAGGTGGAAGAAGTGGTATGTTACGGGAGAGAAGGGTGTTGAAAGAAATATGTCTGGTAATAAGAGACTTTGAAGGGGTAAGAAAGGCAGAGAATGAATACGGAAAAAGAGTTCCTCGGAGTAGTGTAAAAGAACCATAGATAATGGCGGAAAATGATCTAGGAATATGAGAAGCGCAATAAGATTTTATGAGGAAGAATGTCGAAGAGGAATAGTGTGAAAATAAAGGAAAAAATTGACGAAAGCCAAGGATTAAGAAAGGGATCGATATAAAAACAAGAGACAGAAGCACACGCGTGGAAAGTGCTATATGGAAAGACGTTGGGGTATGTACAATGGCACAATGCTGAAGTATGTGCAGGAAAAGTGAAAGATGAGAATGTGATATAGAAGTGCCTAATGTATATCCAAGGAAAGCGTTTCAGGAGATCATCCCGATGAATAAATTGGGAGAAAATACCAAATCAGAGTTTAGGAGGAAGAGGTATACTGTATACATGGAAAAAATGCGAAAGCTGTGCAAAACAGAGTACAAGTGCATAAGGAAGAACTGGACTTAGTGATAACAGTGCGTGAGTGAAATGAGAGAAAAGGGTTGAGACTATCGTATAGGACAAGAACTCAGAAATGAGTACGTTTGACGAGATATGGAGATGCGAGCGGACGAGAAGGCTTACGTAGAGTTCGAGAAGGAAGAATTACATGATGGAGCGGAAGAAATTGGAGAAACGACAGAGCAGATGAAAATTTAGGTTAAAATTCTAGCTGGAAGAAGTGGTAAGTTAAGGCACAAGGAAGGCACAAGAAATTTGTCTGTTGATGAAAGACTTGAATACGTAAGAAAGGCAGAGAATGTGTACGGAAAAAGAGTTCTTCGGAGTAGTATGAAAGAACCAAAGATAATGGCGGAAAATGATCTAGGATTATAAGGAGCTAAGGAAGAATTCTTGAGTAGAATAACGAAGAGAGATTGTCTGAAAATCAAGGAAAATGGGGCGGCAGCCAAGATCTAATAATGAGAAAAATATGAAAAGAAGAGACTGTATCAAAAGCTTGGTTAGTCCGGAAAGAAAAAGAATTTTATCTGTGCAATAACACAAAGAGTAGACGAGCAAAAGGATGAACTGGTCCTAGAAATAATAGCGCGTATATAAAATGGGAGGAAAACGGTAGAGAGTACTGTACAGAGCAAGAACTCAGAAATGAATATGTTAGACGAGATTCTTGTGGACGAAAACGCGTTTTTGGAGTTCAGAAGGAAGAGTTACAGGAGAGCGGAATTAATTGAGAAACGAGAGAGCAGAAGATGAAGAAGGTTCTAATTCTCAGTGAAAAAATAAATATTTCAAAGCAAAAGGAATTTAAAAGAGATATGGTAGGTAATAAGGAACTTTTTAGAGGCGAGGAAGACGGGGAATGTACAGAAGGAAACTTCTTCAGAGAAAAGTGGAAGTAAGAATAAAATTGTGAAGTCGGAAAATGATCTAGGTATATGAGAAGCGAAATAAGAAATTACGAGGAAGAATAACGAATAGGGATAGTGTGGACATCAAGGAAAGAATTTACGAAAGCCAAGATCTAAGAAAGGGATAAATATCAAAACAAGAGACAGAAGCAAGGGCGTACAATAAGCCATATAAATAAGACGTTAACATATGGTCGATAGCAAAGTGCTGGGGTGAGTGCAGAAAAAGTACAAGAGGAAAATGTAAGATGTGAGTACGTTGGGTAAATCTCAGCAAAACATTCTAGAAAAAAATCCCGATGGTTAATGAGAGAAAAATGCCGAATAAGAGTTTGGGACGAAGTGGTATGAATTTAATATAATACAAAAATGAGGAAGAAGTGCAGTAGAGAGTGAATGAGGAAAATGAGGAACTGGACCTGGAGATAATAGCGCGAATCTGAAAGGTAGGAAGTAATGGTACAAGAGAAGAGTTCATAAATTAATGCGTTAGTCATTATCAGGAGCTGCGAGCCATGAGAAAGGTTTCAGGAGTGATTGGGAGGAAAGAACTACAGGAACGAGAGGAAATAAAAGGCTAAACTACTGAACGAAAGGAATTGTAGGTTGAAATTCTCGGTGGAAAAAGTGGTAAGTTGAGGCACAAGGAAGGTGAAAGAAATATGTCTCGTGATATTGGACTTTGAAGGTGTAAGAAAGACAGAGAATGAGTACGGAATCGAGATTTCTTCGGAGTAGTGTGAAAGAACCAAAGATAATGGCGATAAAGGAGGAAAATTATCTAGGAATATGAGAAGCGCAATAAGAGTTTCTGAGGAAGGATAACGAGAGGAATAGTATGAAAATCAAGGAAGGAAAAGACGGAAGCCAAGATCTAAGAATGGAATAAATATGAAAATAACAGACTGAAGCACGAGAGTGGTTAGTGCTGTAAGAAAAAGAGTTTATATATGTGCAATAACACAGAGAGTATACAAGCAAAAGGATGAACTGGTCCTATAGACAATAGTGAATAAGTATAATGAGGGAAAAATGGTAGAGAGTATTATGCAAAACAAGAACTCATAAATGAATGTGTTAGACGATATTCGAGTGAACGAAAAGGCTTATGTGGAGTTCGAGAGTGAAGAATTACAGAAGAGCGGAATTAATTGCGATACGAAAGAGCAGAAGATGATGAGGGCTCAAATTCTTAGTGAAAAAATAAATAATTCGAAGCAAAAGGAATTTAATAGAGATATCGCATGCAATAAGGAACTTTGGATAGGCGAGAAAGACAGCGAATATACAGAAGAAAAAGTCGTCAACGAAGGGTGAAAGTAAGAATAAAAAATGAATGCGAAAATTGATCTAGGCAAGAACTATAGGTAAGAGCGGAAATAAAAGGCTAGTCTTCAGAGAAGGGTGAAAGTAAGAACCTAAGATAAGGGCGGAAAATGATATAGGTATATGAGAAGAAAAATAAGATTTTATGAATAAGAATAAGAGGGATAGTGTGAAAATCAAGGAAAGAAGTGACGGAAGCCAAGATCTAAGAAAGGGTTGATTATAAAAAAAAACACAGAAGCATGAGCGTAGGAAAAGCTGTATAAATAAGACCTTAACATATGGTCGATAGCTAAGTGCTAGGGTAAGTGCAAATAAAATACAAGAGGAAAATGAAAAATGTGAGTGCGTTGTGAAAATGTCAGCAATGCAGTTCGTAAGAAAATCCTTATATTTGATGAGACAAAAATGCCAAATGAGAATTTGGGACGAACTGGCATGCATCGCATATGAAACAAAGATGCGGGAGCAGTTCAGAGGAGAGTAAACGACGAAAATGAGGAACTGCACTTAGGAATAATAGTGCGAAAGTGAAAAGCGAGGAAAAGGCTACAGAGTTATGGTACAGGTGAAGACTTCAAAAATATATACTTAAGTCGTGATGAGGATAGGCGAGCGGAAGAAAAGGCTTCAGGAGAGTTCAGGAGGAAAGAACTTTAGGACAGAGAAGAAGTTATAGGCGAAACGACAAAACGAAAGAAAGTGTAGGTTAAAATTCTCGATGAAAAAGAGGTGAGTTATGGCAAAAGGAATTCGAAAGAAATATGTCTGGTGATAAGAGATTTTGAAGGGAAGTGAAAGACAGAGAATGAGTACGGAAGAAGAGTTCTTCGGAGTAGTGTGAAAGAACCCAAGATAATGGCGGAGAATGATCTAGGATTATGAGAAGCGCGATACGAATATATGATGAAAATAAAGAAGAGGGATTGTCTGAAAATCAAGGAAAAAAATTGGCGGCAGCCAAAATCTAAAAGTGAGAACGATATGAAAACAAACGACTGTAGCACAAGGTGGTTAGTGCTGTCAGAAAAAGAGTTTAGATCTGTGCAATAAGACAGAGAGAAAACGAGCAAAAGGCTGAACTTGTCCTATAGATGATAGTGCGTAAGTGAAATGAAAGGAAGAGAGTAGAGAGTATTGTACAGAACAAGAACTCAGAAATAAATGTGTGACGAAATTCGAGCAGACGAAAAGGCTTATGTGGAGTTCGGGAGGGAAGAATTACAGGAGAGCGGAATTTATTGGCGAAAAGAAAGAGCAGAATTCTCATTCAAAAAATAAATAATTCAAAGCAAGGAGTATTTGGAAGAGATATGGCAGGCAATAAGGAACTTTCAAGAAACTAGAATGACAGAGAATGTACAGAAGAAAAGTTCTCCAGAGAGGGGTAACAGTAAGAAACAAAGATAAAGGTGGAAAATAATCGAGGTATATAAGAAGCGAAAACAGATTTTATGAAGAAGAATAAAAAGAGGAATAGTGTGAAAATCATGGAACGAAGTGACGGAAGACAAGATCAAAAAAGGGATAAATATGAAAACTGAAGACAGAAGCATGAGCGAAAAATGCCGTGTTATATCGCATCATAGATCACACACAGAGGTTCGAGTACAATTTGAATAACACAGTTCCTAACATAGTTCACTTTATGTTAGATCTAGGTATTACTTTTGATCGTCTACTAGATTTCAACGAATACTTTCGTGGGATCACTTCCAAGGTGTATCAGATGTTGGACTTCATAATTTGTAATTCAGTAGGTTTTTCATATGATACAGTAAAAATTCTATACTGTTCCTCCGTCAGAACAGTTTTGAAATATGGGTCCAGCATTTGGTCTCCACACTATTCATTTTGTATAAATAATTGCTTGGAAAGAGTCAAGTACAAGTTTCTTAGTTATTTGTCTTTCAAATTGTTTTTGTAATTAAACAGTAATAACCTGGATATCTTGCATGACCGATTTAACTTGGACACTCTGCGAGTCAGAAGGTTCGTTAGTGACATGTGTTTTCATTTTATAATGATGGTCAACAATTTCGGTAGGGAACTTGATTTCTTTTCATTGTCATTTGGGTGCTTCGAGTCTAGAACTAGAAGCTTGGCGTTGCACCCATAATAGTTATTCACTACGTGTTTCTTTTGTTTCATCTGATTATTATTCATTTTGCTGAAATACATTCATTGGTTCATATCATTAATTTGACGCAATGTTTCAATGGGGATTTCCCGTAGATTCATGTAAAATTTGAATGTGAAAATTTTGTATGCTAAATGAATGAATAAATAAATGAATAAATACTCTAATTCAATTACAACAACGTCCGAATATACCACGTTCAAGATTTCCTACGAACATCCAAATTTTCGGGAAGGTTCAAAACGTTTGGGAAAATTCGTCTAATGGACAGTCCTCTTCTGAACCAACCCCAATGAGCATTGTTCATACCAGGAATAGTTCTAGACCGATCCCCATGAGTGTTGTTTCTCGAACCTTAAATGTATCGAGAAATTATCCAAATTATAAACCGAATAACTATTTCAGAAATAATACTAATCAGCCTATAAATTTCAATCATGAAGAATTGAAATTTGAACAATGATTATCAGGAAAATGCTTTGAATATAGTAGAAAATGGTCCCACTTTATGTGTGAGAGATGCTACCAGAATAACGAACATCCCTCGAATAACAGTTATGAATCAAAAAGAGTTGAGTATGACAAAATATTCTGAATTATCGATCATTTTGTCCACAGTAACAGAAAATTTTGAAAACACACGGATTACACACATATCAAGATTTGTGACAGAGATTTCGATGCAAAACTTCAATTTTGTCAGTGGCTGCTCGGACAGAATCGAAAAAGTGGACGAAATATATTTTGGAGTGATTAGACATTTTTCACGAGAGAAGGCGGTATTAATCTTCGAAATAGTCATTTTTATTCCGACACAAACTATTGATATGTGGGCAGAAAGGATAGGAAACAGAATCATTGGACCCATTGAAATACCGGCTCGCCTGAGTGCAATGGAGTATCTGAATCTTCTGGAAGAAAATATTCAAGATTTACTGGAAAATTTTCATTTAAACACTAGACCTAGCACGTTTTCCATCACGACGGAGCACATGCGCATTTAGGAATTGGCTGAACGTATAGTTTCCACAAACACGGATCAGCAGATGGGGATCCTGTAGCGTGGTCACCGAGATCACATGATCTCAACCCCTTGAATTTTTTTATAGGGGTGCATAAATGGCATTGTTCACAGTGCTGCGGAAATGAACAGTGTCGAAGAACTGCGTGAAAGAATTCAAATTTCCAGCGCCTAAATAAGGGAAGACCCAGCAGAGCATTTCAATCAATTCGATAGATGGCGAGAATGTGCATTGTCCTGCTGTTTCCTATGGGTGGCTATATACCAAGTCATTGGAAGCAGAAAAATTTTGGGCTCTACAGAAGAACAACGGAGATTACAATCAACCAATGACTCTGACAATAAATTTACATTCGGTTTGAAGGTGGTGGAGGAACACTATATTAAAATGAAAAAGAGTCTGTCTGGAAGGGGAGTTTGTTGCGACAATCAAAAGATCTCGTTGTTGGTGGGATGAAAAAGAACAACAAAAACACATAAATTTATTAAAGCTTAAGGCCATATATACTGGTTTGAGATGCCTCGCCAGAAATATTCGAAATTGCAAAATTTTTATTTGCACTGATAATACAACGGCATTATCTTATTGATATAAGATGGGTGGTGTTCAGTATCCACATTTGCAGAAAATTGCAAGAACAATTTGAGAATGGTTTGAATATAGGAAGTTGGAAATAGTAGCTTTGTTCCAAAGACAACTAGAAGGCAGATAGAGAATTTCGATGTCATTCCACAGAAACAGAATGGTCTTTAGAGAAGAAAGCGTTCTCGACTATTGTTAGACGATTTGGAGAAACTGAGATAGATTTATTTGCATCCATTATAAGCCGCAAATGCAAAAGATACATCTCGTGGTACGATAAATTGGTCTAATATTTTATTTTATGGGTTTTCTTCATTCTCACTTATTTTGAGGGTTTTGGTGGAAATTATGACAGATGAGGCTAAGGGAGTTCTAGTTGTATCATTGTACAGCCGTGGTTTTCCTTATTTGGGAATCTATGAACTTAACAACCACTGCTATTGGGGCCAGATGATCACCTTCTTTCTTCTCATTTAAGCCACACGAGGCCACTTCCTAAGAACCTTATCCAGGTAGCAGCAATTGTATCAGGGGAGCATTTGAGAAAAAAGGTGTCCACCAGGGAGCCCTTTATACAATGTCAAATTCAATCTCCAGGTCAACAGAAAATCAGTATACACCACATATAGTATGTGGAGGAATTTCTGTCTAAATCTTGGTTATTCGGTTCACAAAGGTAATGAACAAAGAGTTCTGGAATTTTTACATGAGGTAATGTCTTCCTCGAAAAATAAGTATGGCACGTTTAATAGGTTGGCATTTTCGTTGATCCTGCCAGGTAAATCAGAAGAAAAACTCCTCATTAAGAGATGTCTCTAAGGAATTTCCAATTTAAGATCCGCTGCTCCAAGATACAACGTTACTTGGAATCCTCAAACGGTGCTGGATTAGTTGAAAAATTGGTACATAAATGAAAAGATCTCATTCATACAATTATCTTGGAAGTGATGCTTCTCAGATACTGCAGACTCAGGGTTTCGAATTTTTATCATGGACAAAATAAAAACTACGAGAATAATGAAACCTCAACCATATTCACAAGTACCTTTTTTCCATGACTTACCTACTCTTTGTGTAGGAAGTACATTGGGAGAATATTTGAGGCAACCGGAAACTTGAGAACAGATGGATCATTTTTATTCTTAACCGTGAAGAGCCCTAGACAGAGAGCATTAAGACAGACTGTTAGCAGAAGGGTGAAAAACACGTTAAAACTCGCCGGTATTTCTGTCGAAGTATTTAAGCCGCATTCTACTCGCCACTTTTCAACATCTGCAGTATACAGCCGAGGAGTATCGACAGACCTTATATTTCCTTCGGCAGGTTGGTCAGAAAAATCTTCTAGCTTGGCAAAATTCCATAGCAGACCAATAGGAAATGAGGCAGGTTATGCTCGACCAATAATAAGTAGTCATTAATGAATATTTGTGTGGTTTGATTTTGTTATATTAATTCTTCATTTGATGCTTCTGTGGTTATGTATCTACCATATTAAATAAATTCTTCTCAAACTTAAATTACCAACCACAAACTTGGGAAAGAAAATATTGCAAACCGCATCAACCTACGATACTTTGAACCAGGTAAGTGAAATCGAAGGACTGAAGTGAAGTAAAATTAAACGATCAAACGAACTAACATTAAGTTAAGTTCGATCGTAATTTTATATAACATTAGTCCGAGATATCACTACCCAACCTGCTCTAAGGTATTCAATTTCGGAAGGTGCTTATGGTATTACTTTGAAAAATTATCAAATTTTATCAAGACCGACAACGTGGGTATGTTCAGAGCGGGGAGGGAAGAACAACTTTTATGCTCTGAATGTGGCGGTTAGTAGCAGGCGCTAGGGGCGTACTACCTGGTAAGTGATATCTCGCACTAATATAAGATTACGATCCAACTTCACGTAAGGTAGTTCGTTTGATCTTTTAATTATAATACATTTGTTTAATGATAATAAAATACTCTATTCATTCTGTTGTGGTTATTTTTTTAATATATCAAATTACTTAAAGTGACCGACCAATACAAATCATTTCGGCATCACCTGGATGAGAGATCTTATACCTTTTCAATATGGGAGTCCAAATGTATCACTTCTGGATCATTCGTGAACATTCTCCCAAATTTTTATTTTGACAAGAATTTGAGAATTCGAAATATGGTTGTAATAAATGGGACTAAGTCTATTTATAAATCTGCGTGTCTTTGTGATTAGTATTCTTGAATATCCAATCTGTATTCATATACCAGGTGTAACGGTATGAAATTAGCGTTTTTTCTGCAAATACAATCATGATTTTGAATGGGAAAGTGAGAAAAAAGTATTGACCATTACTTTTGACATACTCTGAACACTTTCCTGGCAATTTGTGGATACCATACCAAAAGAAATGATCGTCTTTCAAAGCAGACCAATCAAACAATCAATTTTCGACTTCTACATAGGAATCGAAGTGCTGCTCAGCCAATGAATGTCCCATCGATGAAACAACAAATGGCGATCGGAAGTGGTCAAATATGGTGAATACGGCGGGTGGGGTAGCAGCTCCCAGCCAAGTGATTTTACTGTAGCCTGAACCGATTCTGCTTTGTGAGCAGGTGCATTGTCGTGTAACAAAATAATTTTCGATCAGTGCATGGTTCAAGTTGATCATTTGTTGTCTGTAGCGATTAGCCTTAAGAGTTTCACCACGTTTTAGAAGCTCCAGGTATATCACATTCTTCTGATCCATCCAAACACAGAGCATTGCCTGCTTACTGAACCGATCTCTTTTTTGTATGATGTTGATGATTGTTCCGAATTGGCCCCTGATTAACTCAGTGCAGGATTCTTAAAATGAATCCATTTTTCATAGCCAGTGACAATTCGATGCAAAAGTGATATTCTTTCGTGTCTTTGAAGCAAAATTACACAAGTGTATTTTCGGTTTTCCATTTTTCTTTCATTCAGCTCATGTGGCACCCATTTTACATACTTTTGGATCTTTGCTATAGCTCTCAAACAGTCTGAAATTGTTTGTTGTGCAACATTCATTATGACTGCTAGTTGCTTTGGGCAAAGTATTGTCAACACCCAAATCGTGAGGCCTAAATCTATGGGAGTCATTTTTAGGGGGTAGCTCGTCTGAGGATCAAATATTGAAACAGTTTTGTTGGGGATGAAATCGAACGGCTATCGGGATTGGGTCAAACACACGATAGAAACACTGATGCTTAGCATAATCACTCGTTTTAAACGTAAATGTAAAATAAATTAAAAACAGGTGGTTCGTTGGTAGACAACGGCGGTTTGGCAATATGGACGGTGACGTGGGTACGTAAAGCCGGCTCGTGGTAACGCGAGCTGCAGCCGGTTTACTAGGACAGTATGAATTCGATGAGGTGGTTGGAGTCTTCCTCTGTAACCCTTGAATTTTTGTGAGGGTCGAATGTCTATCCATTTCCGTCTTCATCTCGCTCATTTTATATTGTATTTATGGGAGAAAATGTTATGGAATTGTAAAGAAAATATACATGTTGTTTTATAAAAAAAAACCCTTAAATTAAAAGTAGGTAATGTGCAAGAGGAAAATGTATAATGTGAAGTGACGGAAACCAAGATCTAAGAAACGGATATATATAGAAACAAGAGACAGAAGCATGAGCGTAGAAAAAGCTGTATAAATAAGACGTTAAGATATGATCGATAGCAAAGTGATGGGGTCAGTGCAGAAAAAGTGCAAGAGGAAAATGTTAGAGGTGAGTGCGTTCGGTAAATCTCAGCAAACCTTACCAGAAAAAAATCCCGATGGTTAATGAGAGATAATTGCTAGAAGAGAGTTTGGGAAGAAGTGGTATGAATTTCATATGAAACAAAGATGCGGGAAAAGTGCAGAAAAGAGTGAATAGGAAAAATGAGGAACTGGACCAAGAGATAATAGTGTGAACCTGGAATGCGAAAAATAGGCTAGAGAGTAATGGTTAAGGAGAAGAATTCAGAAATGAAGCGTTAGTCATGATAAGGAGATGCGAGCGGGAATAAAAGCTTCAGGAGAGTTCCAGAGGAAAGAACTACAGAATAGAACGGAAATAAAAGGCTAAACTACAGAACGAAAGAAATTGTAGGTTAAAATTCTCTGTGGAAAAAAATAAAAGTTAAGGCAAAAGGGATTTGAAAGAAATATGTCTGGTAATAAGAGACTTTGAAGGGATAAGAAAGACAGAGAATGAGTACGGAAGAAGAGTTCTTCGGAGTAGCGTGAATGAACCAAAATTAAAAGCGGAAAATGTTCTAGGAATATGAGAAGCGCAATAAGAATTTATGAGGAAGGATAACGAGAGGGATATATGAAAATCAAGGAAGAACGTAACGAAAGCCAGGATTAAGAATGGGATCAATATAAAAACAAGAGACTAAAGCACAAGCATGGTCAGTGCTGTATGAAAGAGACGTAAGAGTTTAGATCTGTGTGATAACACAATACCAAAGTAGGTGCAGGAAAAGTGCAAGAGGAAAATGTGAAATGTGTGTGCCTCGTGAATATCGTAGGAAAGCGTTCCAGAGAAGTATCCCACAGAAAAAATTATAGAAAATTGCCAAATGAGAGTTAGGAGGATGGGTTGTGCTGTGAATATGGAACATAAGATGCGGGAGATGTGCAGACAAGAGTGAACGAGAAAAAAAGAGGATTTGGATCTAGAGATAATTGTACGAAAGTGAAATGCGAGAAAAATGCTAGAGTATTGTACAGAAGAACAGTTCAGGAATAAATGCGTTAGATGAGGTGATGCGAAAGGAAGGTAAGGCTACTGGAGCGTTCGGGAGGAAAGAACTACAGGAAAGAGCGGAAGTAATTGGCGAAACGATAGAGCGGAAGCAAATGAAGGCTTCAATTCGCAGTGGAAAAAGTGGTATGTTAAGGTAAAAGGAGGGTGTTCTTTTGCTACGTTGTATACAGGTCTTCGGATTTGAGATTATTTTCTTCTTTTGGAAACGGGGTTTCATTGTTTCCATTTTCAAGTCTCGTTCTAAGTCTGATATCAGGAATTATAGGGGTAAAGCAATACAATCCACAATTTCAAAAATGCATGATAATTTAATTTGTAGTTGCCTATCTTGAAACTGTACTTCAGTTTCAATCGACGAACAGCATGGCTTTAGAAGGGGCCGTTCCGCTATTTCGAATGTCGTGGTTTATGTTGGAGACACAATTGAATGTTTCGAATCGGTTATCAACTAGATGCAGTAAATACTGCATATACTATTAAAAAAAGCTTTCGACAGAGTCAATCATAACCTTTTACTCGTTAAGCTGGAGGCACTTGTCATATCAGGTTATCTGCTCCAATGGCTTCGAAGTTTTTTGTGTGATCGTTCTCAGTCTGTTAAATACAGACAATTTTATTGGAGAGAGTTTAATGAGGCGACAGGTGTACCTCTAGGTACATATTTGGGTCCGATGTTGTTCAATATTTTCCTTAACGACGTGAAGAGTGTTCTGTCGGTAAAGTTTTTACTATTTGCCGATGACATGCAGATGTTTTCAATATTACGTAATATTTGTGATGCCTGTGAATTACAGAGAGATATTGACAGGTTTTTTGATTGGTCCACTTCTAACTGATCGAGTCTGAATCTTTGAAAATGCCATGTTAAGTCCTTTCATAGATCACACCCTGAGGTTCGAGTACAATTTGAATAACACAGTTCTCAACAGAGTGCACCTAATGTGAAATCTAGGTTTTGCCCTTGATCATCGACTTGATTCCAAGGAATACTTCTGTAGGATCACTTCCAAGGCGTATCAGATATTGGGATTCATAATTCGTAATTCAGTATGTTGTTCCCCTGATACAGTAAAAATTCTATACTGTTCCTTGGTAAGTACAAATTTGAAATGTGGGTGCAGTATTTGGTCTCCACACTATTTATGTGATATTAATTACTTGGAAAGAGTCCAGCAAAAGTTTTTTCGTTAATTGTCTTTCAAATTGTTTTTCTAATTAAACAGTAGTAACCTGGATATCTTGCGTGACCGATTTAACTTGGACACTTTGCGAGTCAGGAGGTACGTTAGTGACATGTGTTCTCATTATAAAATTTTAAACGGGCATATTGATTGTGAAGATATTTCTGGTTTGATAGTTTTTGATTTGCCAGGTAGGATAACCAGATGCGCGCCAATGTTTTGTTCTGAGACGTGTAGATTCAACTATAGCTCCAACTTTTACATCAACCGCTGCCTGTCATTGGTCAACAATTTCGGTGGAGAACTTGATTTCTTTTTATTGTTATTAGGATGCTTCGAGTCTTGAACTGGAAGCTTGGCGTTGCGCCCATAATAATTATTCACTACGTGTTTCTTTTGTTACATCTGATTATTATTTATGTTGTTAAATTACATTCATTGGTTTATATCATTAATTTGACCCGATGTTTTAATGGGGTTTCCCGTATATTCATACAAAATATCGATCTGAAAATTTTGTATGCTAATTGAATGAATAAATAACTAAATAATCTGATTCAATTACAACAACGTCCGAATATACCACGTTCAAGATTTCCTACGAACAACCAAATTTTTGGGAAGATTCAAAACGTTTGGAAAAATCCGTCTAACTGGCGATCTCCCTCTAAACCAACCCCAATGAGCCATATTCATACTAGGAAAAGTTCTAGACCGATCCCCATCAGTGTTGTTTCTCGGACCTCAAATGTACCGAGAAATTATCAAAATTATAATTCGAATAACAATTTCAGGAATGATACTAATCAGCCTATAAATTTCATATAAATTTGTATAATGATGATCAGGAATATGTTTTGAATATAGTTGAAAATTGTCTCACTATAAGTGTAAGAAATGCTGCCAGAATAACGAACATCCCTCGAACAACAGTTATGAATGAAATAGGAATGAGTATGACAAAAATGCTGAATTATCGATCATTTCATTCACAGATATCGAAAATTTTGAAAACACACAGATTACACCCATATCTTTACCAATTTCGACAAGATTTGAGACAGAGATTTCGATGCAAGACTACAATTTTGTCAGTGGATGCTCGGACAAAATTGAAATAGTGGACGAAACATATTTTGGAGTGATTAGACAACTTTCACGAGAGAAGGCGGTTTTAATCTTCGCAATAGTCATTTTTGTTCCGACACAAATCCTCGTGTTGTCAGGCTTACGAATTTTCGAACTCTATTCTCTATTGATATGTGGGCAGAAGTGATAGGAAGCAGATTCATTGGACCCATTGAAATACCGGCTCGCCTGAGTGCAATGGAGTATTTGAATCTTCTGGAAAAAAATATTCATGATTTTCTGGAAAATTTTCATTTGAACACTAGACCAAGCACGAGCACGTTTTCTAACACGACGGAGCACGTGCGCATTTAGTACTTGGTTAAACGTACAATTCCCACAATCACGGATCGGCAGATGGGGGTCCTGTAGCGTATTCACTGAGATCACCTGATCTCAACCCCTTGGATTTTTTCTTAGGGATGCATAAGAGGCATTCTTTACAGTGCTGCGGAAATGAACAGTGTCGAAGAACTGCGTGAAAGAATTCGAATTGCCAACGCACAAATAAGGGAAGACCCAGCAGTAATTTTAAGAGCTTCTCAATCAATTCGATAGAGAGCGACAATGTGCATTGAGAATCATGGTAATCACATCGAACAGTTGTCTCGTTAATCTTTCAACCAGTTTTGTTTTCTTTGTGAATAAAGTTGTTTCTTCACGTCTGTGTTTCAGTTTGAATCCATGCATGCTCATTTTTGTCAGCTGATAGTAGGTATTGTATTTCTGTCATATGTAATGATGAGCAGTTGTTATAAATGCAAGATGTATTTACTCTATTGAGAAATCAATCAATACTCTCCCGAAGAAGTTGAATTGCATCGGAAAAAGCAGATGATACCTACTCATCTTCATGAGTTATTTTTGAGTAGGTCTCGATGATGTGTATAGTATATTTGTGTTTCAGATTGTAGAAAAACGTATTATTAATCAAATGCATTGAACTCGTTTCAGCAGCTACAAGAAAAATGACCTTTCTCAGAAAATACTTTGAATTTTCAGATTTTGGTGTATTAACGATACACTGCTACTTATCTCATGCCGCCTCTCTTATTGTCGTTTGTACGAAATTTTGATGACAGAAGGTAAAAGACAATCGGCGAAATTGCCCATAAACCAAATTTCGTCATTTTCTGATTTAGGGTTTCGTAAATATAGTGAAAACCCCGTTTCGGGGGTAGTCTCTTCAGGGGGCTTTCACTCCCCCAGGTGAAATTTTTCGATTTTTCATACTATTTCGGCGTGTAAAATCTTTTGTCGAAATAATGACACCTAATTACGGGACACCCTGTATATTTAAGTGATGGTGAATTTTTAAATTAATGACGAAATTCCATAAGATTTCTAGAACTAGGACACTGATTTCAAAAAGATATTGGCATATCAAAAAAGGGCTACTCATTTTGAATCAATTGTAAATGAAAAACTTTATTCCGAACTGCTCGAATTGGCCGAGAATTATTTTTTCATTCCTGGATACAACGCCAATGTCGACAGAATTTTCTCCTTGTTAATGCTGACTGGACTATGGAACGGAACAAAAAGTAAACTGATACTGTTGTCAAGATGATGTTTCTATTGCGTTATTTAAATTTGCCATGTGAAGATTTCTTCGATGCGATTTCTGACGGGAATGCCATTCTCGATAAAATAGGTGAAGATGCCAAATATTATTATTCATACTGTACTTGCTGTGTGATTTTTTTTTTCAAATTTAATTTTCTATTGATATTAGATTTTGCATTTTTCCAGGAGAGTTTTTTTCATTGAAATTCGATACCGTTTTTGAGACTTTGGGATGATGAATTTTATTTTAGTTCACTTCAGTCCTTCGATATCACTTACCTGGTAGTACGCCCCTGGCGCCTTCTACTAACCGCAATATTCAGAGCATAAAAGTTGTTCTGCCCACCCCGTTCTAACCGTACCCACGTTGTCGGTCTTGATACATTTTATGTCTCTTGAGCTGCTACGTGACAATTGTTTCGCTTCTTGTGTTTTACCGCTCGTGAGTATTAGAAAATATTCAACAATTACAAAATTTTCAGGTCTCTTTCAGCATGAGGAAACTAAACATCGCAGTAATTCGTCGGACAGTAATGATATAATGTCAAAGAAGAAATTATTGAAGAGATTAGACCGATTGGAGCGAAAATTAGGTAAAAATTATAACAGAGGTTAAGTTCTTCATCTCCAACGGTTTCGGACATAGACCAAGTATAGAAGAAGGCACAGCAATCGCGATCCTGGCTGGTTAGGATAGGTCAGGATTGAAAGATTGAGATGAGGTTCATAGATGGTCCATAGATGGCTCTTGATAAAACAGAATACTATAGTTTTTCATTTTCAGTTGCTACTATCAGATGGCTGCTAAAAATTTCAAAGTTATCTTAGAATGATAATCCATGGGCGCACTTTTTCCTATACAGTGGATAGAAGAGAGATTACGATTAGTGAATAGTTAGATTTTTATTACAGAAATAGAGATATGACTTTTTGAGAAAATTATAACAATACTTTTCTTAGAAGTCAACTCTAAAAATTCGAAATAGTTTCATTATGAGAATTGCGAATATTACTACGTAAAAATATCACTGTTCAAGATGGAAAAGTTTATTCAACGTTATAACTAATTCCAACTTTCGTTTATCATCAGACTAGTAGCGACTTCATTTATCATTGCAAAATTTTTTCACATTCCACGAAATATAACAATTTTTTTAGTACATATCCCGTATTTTTGATGAAAGAGTTTCTAGACCAATATTCATATGAACTCTTTATCCTCAATTCACTGAAAGTATTAGCTCCTGATGTTTGGCTACATATTTGAAGAACACTTGTATATCTTCGAAAAACTCAAATTCTATATTGCGTTCATTATTAAAAATACATTCTTAACTGATTCGAACTTCGTAGGCAAACTCCAGAACATCATAGAATATATGATTTCTGGGAAAAACTATTACTTGAATGTCTTTTCTTATAGCTACAGAGCCTGCAACCAAAAGCAAGCAGTGTTTTTGAAGAATTGAGATTTTCGGATCTCTTTCTTAGCAATCTAAAGATGAAATATTTTTCACTTGAGAAAAGATATGCTGGCGATGATGGGAGCACTATATCGTTGATAAGTACCACCAACAATCTAAATCGGAATTTTTATAGCATTTGCAACAATAACTACAAGACAATTTTGATATAGGGAAAGTAACATGCAATTAATAGCTTTCCATCGAAATATTTAATAAATACCCACGAGAGTGTTGTGATCTTCTAGGTTCTCATAAGATATAATTTCAGTTTCTGAACAATAAACTACTTCAAATGCATAAAATTATTCATTAAAACAACCCTTCGAAACGGTTAACCCTAAGTAACTGTGGCCATGATTCCCTGTATTAAAGCAAATCTTGGTAAGCCCAAAATATCGCCCACTTGAACAACAGAGAGTGTTTTGTGTTTGTTTTCTTTCTACAATCTATAGTGTCACCACGCCAACCCGGTGACCGGCAAACAATGATTGTTGTCCGTAAGTCTGCTGCTGTTGCCTCGTTTCGGACACCGCCAGAGGCGTCAGACTAAACACACAGTGTTGTCAGATTGATTATGGATATAAAATATCAATTATTTTATAGATGAAGAAAATTAGTGAAGTGCAATCTCAACGTAGATATACGTTTTCTTTCAAATTTCATATTATATGGAATACGAAAATGGAAAAATTTTGTAAATAATTCGAAGCCATTAAGATTTCAAAGTTGAGTACCTTAAAATGCAGGTTTTATCATATCGTTTGTTAATAAAATAGATTGGAGCTTTCATACGATATTATGCTTAAGATTACAACGAATACGACTACATATAGTTTAAGCGAATACATATGTATTCATAGTAAATAATAATCAAATATACCTTTCGTTCCAAGTCTTGAAAATACAATTCATTTCCTCTCGAGATTCTTCATGGCTGATGGAAATATTCAATCACCTTTAAGTCTTAGTAATAGTGGTTGAATGAGACTTTCATCAAGGTTTTCGGTAGCCTCCTCTGGATTATTTTGAAGAAAACCATTTGAGTTTCAAGATGTGATGAAATAATTGATTATTGAATTCTTTTTAAATCAAGATAATTTCTATTCAATTTTCCATGTTTTTGTCTCAATTTGGAAAAAAATCAATTTCATCAAGAATGGAAAGGAAGGGGAACAAAGTATTGTTAGAATAGGAACTGAAAAAATAGTAGTCGGGACATATCCTGTAATCCTACGATTATCGTTGGATCATCTATGCTCAAATTTCCGAAATCACAACATACATTTTGGTAAAAAAATATGTCAATTCACTCAACGTTTAAATTCTTCTGAAGAGTAACGTACAAGAGTGAAGTTGTTGAATACCCTGAGAGCTTTGGAATGTAGAGTTCGCAGATCTTTTGTAAATTTAGATCCTAACATCCTGAAAAAAGCAACGATCAAAGATTATGTTTCCGAATTGAGAACTGTTTAGAAAATGATGGGAAGAAGTTTGAATATTTGTGAATAATTTTATCGAATTTTCATTACGTGCAATTTTAGACATTATTTTATTCTCATGCATCATTCGTTATGTACTTCGATTCACAATATTCAGTATCCTATTTTCCATAAGTTACAAAATTTAACTGTATTCTTTTAAATTTTGACTGCTGATTGATTGATTATATATTTGAGTATATTTCGTTGAATCTACTGCAAGATCTTAATTTGAAATATCGACACTCTGATCATAAAATTATGAATAATTTCTGTCAATTACCTGTATATTTTGATTTATTAATTTATAAATAAATTAATGTTCCTTGGTTCAGTATTCTCTTACTCGTTAGGGATAGATCACAATCTGGCAACCTTGTTTGCCGAAAACCTTAACATTCATATGCAACTGAATCGAACCAATAAAATTATCCTGTGTTTCTGGATTTTCCATCTATATTTCAATGGGTAGGATGTACATTGAGAAGGGAGATGTCACTTTTTAAGAGTTTGTATATTTCTTGTAGTTTGAAACGAGAATTATTATTTGGTCTGACTTTTGGGTAAATGTTTGTTGCTATTTGTTTGATTTTGCCTAGAGCAGGTTTATTTTATATGGGGTCGTTGTCCATTAAAAATTTACTGAATTTACTGAAAGAGCTTTCCCAGTAATGGCGATGGTAAAAAATCCAATAACATCCAAGCAATCGTGTATAGGTGTTCAGTGAAATATTGTGAAAATAAATATCGCCGTGGGGGGGTTTCAAATGTTTCAATTCACAGATTTCCGTTGCACTCACGACAAGATGGTTGGCCTCGGGCAATCAATCGGCGGGATTTTATTTCATTTGTTCCGCGTAAAGACATCAGGTACAAAAGAATTGGTAGAATACACTTTGCGGATTCGTGTTTTACTGATCATTCGAAATGTAATTTACGCTCTCATGCAGTAACAACTCTGCAACTCGATTATATGGATTTCGGCGTTGATTCTGCTAAAAACAAAAACATAATTACGTATCCCTGTGAGGCTGAAAATATTGGAAAACTACTTTTTGACGAACACGGAAATTCACTATCGACATATTTCTCCTCTACGGCTAACTTAGATTCTTCATATTCCTCCCGCTGAATTTTTCAATTCGAACGTAAATTAGCTGCGAAACAAAAACAAATCGATAAATTAAGGAAATGTATTGATGTCCTTCGTCGAAATAATCGTCGATTACGTGACCAGATCATTCTTAAAGAAAATAAGAGAAGAGTGAAGCAACCACCACGAAGTGTCAAATCGTTCATAGATCTCCAAACGGAACATAATCCGCATACAGAGTATTCAGAAGAAAAAAAAAATTTGCTCTCACAATTTTTTATGAAAGCCTGGGATTATAAAATTTCCCTCGAGTTCGTCAAAGATTAACTCTCCCGCATAAAGGCACAATCTCGAATTGGTTCAGTTCTATTAAATTAGAGACGGGTTTTCTTGATAGCGTTTACTTTCGAACATGTGCGTTTGAAATTTGACGGTTCTACAGAAGCAGAAAAAAACTGTGTCATACTTTTTGATAAAATCGGAATAGAGAGGAGTATTAGTTACAATACTAAATTGATTAGTTTCAGATTATGGAGAAGTCGGTCGACAACAAAATCTTCGAAATCACGTTCTTGTTTTTATGATTCGAGAACTTTATGCGTATTACAAAATTCCGTTATTTCGTCGTTTCTGCAAATATGGCGGGAGGTGAAATAAAAACCATACTGATAACCCTTATTTCAAAATTGAAATCAATTGGAATATTGATAATGGCTATCACGTGTGATCAGGGTATGAATAACAGAAAAAGCTTATCGTGATATAGGGGTTACCGTGAAACATCCTATTGTTAATATCGACGGCCAGATATTGTTTTTCATCACTCCAAATCAGTTAATGCTCGTTTAATGTGTGAAATAACAGATGCTCATATACGTCCAAAACCATTTGAGAGAATGTAAGTGTCTGTAGCAACCCAAATTTTCAGTACCTATGTATCCGCAGCCATTTTAACGGCGTTTAACACCAAACAACTCGATTCCGATACCTCAATCATTACTTCAGAATTTCTGAAGAAGGTTAATAACTTGTTCAATTATTTCAATGTGAGGAAAAAAGGAATTTACGCTCGCTCCTTCGCGAAAGAATTATCACCCCGAGAATAATTTAAAGCTATTTATTGATTATGTTCGTACGTAGGAAATTACCAGTTCTACTCGTGCGCGTCCTCCTTGCTTTTTGGCCTTTGAACGAACGTTGATAGGCATTTTGTATCTTTGGGAGTCTATAAAACAGGAAAAACGTGGAATATTTGTTAACAAATCGTTTCAATCAGGACCCATTGGAACATTTTTTTCAGTCATTCGGTGAGCTGGAGGAACAATTTTTCACCCGAAGTATATATATATATATATATATATATATATATATATATATATATATATATTTTATGATGAGGAATTTAGGAATTTAATTTCTTTTGGAATGTAATATCTCATGTATGTTGCCTAAAATATTTTATCTTATCTTCATATTCATATCTAACTCTACAAACGTTTTAATTTAATTTTTGTCTATCAATTAACATTTGAAATCTATTAATAGAAGTATATTTATGTAGATACCTACGTGTATAATAAAACAAACGTTTGTTGTCAATTTTTATTTTTCGTTATGAATTTGATCATTTGCATAAATTAATTTGATACACATTGCCACTTAATGAATTTCTACGAGCACAAGAAAAATAATAATTATTGGCCATAATTTTCAATTATGTAATCATAATAAATCTGATATATTATATACATATCAACGATAAATATTATTAGATTTTGAGTTTTTTTTGACCTAAATTTAAAGACAAATTTTTAATCATTCAAATAATAATAATGACAATAAAACCCATAATTGATAAACAGTACCCTGAGCGAAGTTAATTTTGAGGCAATGCGTCTTTTGTTTTGACGGCTTCTCGAATTAATTCTCAGCTTCACTTGTAACAGTGTAGTAAGTTGTTTGGATAATATTTAATTAGGAATTATTGCGGGTGGACTTATTGAAACCCAATTTTCTCAATAAATCGTAAAAACTTCGACTAGAGTGGCAGAAATCCATGTTATTCATCAACTCATTTCCACCAGAATTTAACGAACTTATCACACTTTTTGACGAATTCAATAATTCGTCACGTTTTCTCAATAGCTTTTTATTAAATAGATTCAAAAATATCCATAATTTTCCGTGACTATTTCTCTTTTTCATTTCCTTTTTCATGAACAGTGTGAAAGAATAACTTTGATGGCATCTTTCTTTCATAGTTGTACAGAAATATTTCTTCATCAAATTTCACCTGTTTTGAGAATTTTCGCTTTTCCGAAAATTCAAATTTTTTTGAAATTCACCTTTTTATAACGTTTCATTTTAGTGTTGATTAAGTTTCAATTTCTAAAATATACCGTATATTTCACAACAAGTTCTGAAATTCACGATGGTTTTATGACTCCATATGAAAAACCATTCCAATAATGCCTATAGTCATGTATCGTTCTATCGAAAGTTTGTATTTCATAAATTTCTTCGTTATTATTCCTAAGCATTATCTTTGGAAGATTACGCAGAAAAATTTTTCCTATGATAGAAATTGCCAACATTGGATCTCGAAACCAATCGATTCCAAACTGATATCAAATAGGAATTTCAGCTAGATGGAAAATGCTTCTTCAAAAGCAAAATTTTGGGTTCAAATATGGAAACCGCCCAAAAATTTGCTAAGATGTAATCCCATTGTGGAATATGATATAGTAACTTATCCGAAATCTTTTTATGGAATAATGCACATAATTGATTAAGATTGTAAATACGAATTTGAAACCACAAATGAATGCCAAGAACTTCAGTTGCAGGAAAGTTTCAACCCTAAACATTATCGCCATTCCTAGCTTTGTGTTCATTTGTAGTCTCTTAGAGGAATTTGAACCTAATTTCAGAAATTTCACAGTTGGTTACTACTCATGAAAATACTAGTATTAATCAGTTTTCAGTTCAACCCTATGTTCCTTATATTTATAATTTTGCCCATTATGAATAGCGGAACGCACACATATACCAAAAATGAACGTATTCAGACGATCCTGATAACTGGTTAATGCTTACAAAACTTTTAATAATTCTGTTAAAATAGCTGGGAAACTGCAAATTCTTCTAATCAATCTGAATTTTCGATATGATGGCCAGTTGGCTTCGACAATAAATTCTGCAAAAAATTAAAACTTCAACCCCTTGCAATGAGTTAAAAATTCCATTTTTTTAAATGTTTTCTTGTACATCGAAAGAACTATGCAACCCATTGCATGCTTTGCGACACTGACTGGTAGAAAATGGGAAATGCGAACATAGAACATAATAGCGTCAAATTGTTTGTCTATTTTCGTCTCTGTACAGATTTATTTATGGATAAATGAATTGATGTTTTGTTTCGGAATTGTTATGAATCGAATAGACTTTTTTTTAACAAATATTTCGTCTTTCGTTTTATATTTGTTACACTGATTTACCCATTACTTCTTGTCAAGAATGTTGTCGAAATTGCATTTACCATTAATATAATGCACAGTAAATACCTAACTGATACCATATCTGCAATTTGTTCATTTTCATAATGTAAAGATGATATCATAATAATACATCACCTTTAAATAATTATTTAAAAAATATCACAATTATGTATTGAATTACTTCAAAAGTTGTTTTATTTAAACAAAATTAATCATTCTCATAGAAAATGCACTAAACTAATGATACGAATATTCTTGATATTCTTATACAATTTTCTGGAGGTAAAGTCGGGCATTGCACTTTCGAAACTGAAAATTATTCTCAAAGCAAACTTTTGGGTCTGAATTCAAATTTTCAATTTTACATTCCCATTTTGAAAAAAGCGTGCTACACTCTTTCATAAATTTGAATTAACATGCGTGTAACTTGTAATGGAGTCATATTATAGACTGTTCTTTTTTCCTCCGATTTGAGAATTAAACATTCATAGATTGTCTGCATCTCTCTGAAAAGAGATGCCAAAGTAGGATGAATATTTATAATATTTTGTGTTTAAGTATATATGGGTTTGTGAAAACATATATTGAAAGCTATTGATAAATAATTGAACATATTCTCCTTTTCTGCATTTCTCATTCACTCCTAGACTACGTAATGAAAAAAATGAGTAAAACCTTTTTTCCTATTCATGTCTACGCTCATGTCAGCTGAATATCATAGGTTCTTTCGATTTCACGAGTCATCTATGTGCCATATCCGAGTAATTCACTCATTATTTTGTCGTATTAGTGCAGAACACTGCATTTATAGATATAATACCGCACATATAGTCTATTAAAAAAGCGGGCGCCAGCAGACAGACTGTTTTGTACGTCAAATTCACTATACTGTGGGAACATTCTACGTTGAAGTGGGTTCTTCATCTAGAGTATATAAATCATCTTTGTTTTGGACAATGTCTATGATCGAGAACGATCTCGATCGAGGGCGCACAGAAAAAGATTAGACGATCGGTCCCAACTAGGAACGACGTCGAGTAAGGAGTATTATATTTCTTATCATGAATCAGATATCGAATATGAGGACCGGCCCCAGGGAGGGTCGGTTATTGACAATTTAACTTCAACTTTAACACAGAGTATGATCTTGAAAATCCCTAAATATCTGCGCAGGAGGGACGGAATAGTTTGCCCGTATAAGTTATTGAGAATGACGTGGTACTAGAGGATGATATTCTTCAAATTTTTGGGAAAGATCCGAATGAAAATGAAGAATAATTAATTGAAATACATGAAGCAATTCGTCCAAGATGGCAAAATGCACAGTCTACTGGGCTATCTGATACGAAGAGAAGAACATTATTAGAACTAAACGTATTTCCTAGAAACCTTGATTTATCTCCACCAGAGACCAATAAGAGAATAAGCTGAGAATAATTCACCAGATAAATCCTTATTTGAAGAATCGTTTGGGGACAAAATTAAAGAAGCAAATATGTTGGAGAAAACGGGGAAGCAACTTCTTCCACATCCTAATAATTTTTCCTTCCGAGTAGCGACTTCGAGAAAAGAGGAAGGGGGAAGAAATATTGAGAGAGTTGCCTCTAGTAACAAGAATTACAATTCGGGAAACCGATACGGCACGTTTCATATCAAGAGGGGACGAAGTCATACAAAAGGCGACTCTCAAGGGACTCCTATTACAGAAAATTCCACAGTAATCAGAAATGAATAAGGTGAATGATACTGAATATGCTGGAAGGTTGAGTGTAACACCATATCCCATAATACTTTCGTAGATTAAGGGTTACACTACCCATTTTCTCAGAAACCAAGGCAGAGATATTTACCAAATAAATGCCATAAATAGTTGAACACAAATAGGAGCTCTACGGAAATGCAATTAACATTCGGAGCAATTCATTTGGAGAATTTTTCTAGCTGATAAACCAAATGCTAAAAAACGATTCATTTTGAATCTTAAAATCTCGAATTAATTCATTAAAAAAAAACATTTCAAATTGATAGCTCAAAGAACGGTTATAGGTCAGCAAAACTTCTTTATGTCTACAATAGATTTAAAAGACGCGTATTTTTAGATACCGGTAGAAAAAATTACTGAAAATATTTTAGAATCAAATTTGAGAATGTTCTTCATGAATTTACCTGTATTCCATTCGGATTATCTGTAGCTCCCTTTTCTCTCACTAAACTCATTAAACCAATAATCAGACAATTCCAAAAACAGGGCATTGTAGATGTTAATTATCTCTTGGATTTATAACAAAAACCGAAAAGAGTTCATTACATCCATCTCAGAAAAAGAAATTCTTGGGTTTCCTATTTGATTCTACACAATTCACAATTGAGATAACAGACCGAAACAAAAATATAATCAAACGCCGGCTGATAGATTTCTCATCAAAAAATCATGCAAAATAAAAGACCTAGCTAGTTTTATTGGCCTCTTGGTTTCCGTTTGTCCTGCTGTTTCCTATGGGTGGCTATATACCAAGTCATTGGAAACAGAAAAATTTTGGGCTCTACAGAAGAACAACGGAGATTACAATCAACCAATGACTCTGACAATAAATTTACATTCGGATTTAAGGTGGTGGAGCAACACTATATTACAATCCAAAAGTGTTTTCAAAAGAGAACCATATAGGCTAGAAATCTATACTGATGCTTCTCTGTCCGGAAGGGGAGTTTGTTGCGACAATCTAAGATCTCGTGGTTGGTGGGATGAAAACGACCAACGAAAACACATAAATTCATTAGAACTTAAAGCCATATATGATAGTTTGAAATGCTTCGCCAGAAATATTCGAAATTGCAAAATTTTTATTCGCTTTGATGATACAACGGCATTATTTTATATCAATAAGATGGGTGGTGCTCAGTATCCATATTTGCAGAAACAATTTGACAATGGTGTGAATATAGGAAGTTCGAAATAGTAGCATTGTTCCAAAGACAACTAGAAGGCTGATAGAGAATTTCGATGTTATTCCACAGAAACAGAATGGTCTTTAGAGAAGGAAGCGTTCTCGACAATTGTTAGACGATTTGGAGAACCCGAGATCGATTTGTTTGCATCCATTATAAACCACAAATGCAAAAGATGCATCTCATGGTACGATAAATTGATCTAATATTTTCTTTCATGCATTTCCTCCATTCTCACTTATTCTGAGGGTTTTGGTGAAAATTATGACAGATGAGGCTATGGGAATTCTAGTTGTATTATTGTACAACCGTGGTTTTTCTTATTTGGGAATCTACGAACTTAACAACCACTGCTATTGGGGCCAGATGATTACCTTCTTTCTTCTCCTTTCAGCCACACGAGACCACTTCCTAGGAACCTTATCCTGGTAGCGGTAATTTTATCAGGAAAGCATTTGAGAAAAAAGATGTCCCCAAAGGAGCCCCCAATACAATGTCAAATTCGATCTCCAGGTCAAAAGAAAGTCAGTGTAACACCACATATAGAATGTGGTGGAATTTTTGTCAAAATCTTGGTTATTCTGTTTACGAAGGTAATGAACAAAGAGTTCTGGAATTTTCACATGAGGTAATGTCTTCCTCGAAAAATAGCCATAGGTCGCCATTTTCGTTGATCCTGCCAGGTAACTTAGGAGAGAAACCCCTCATAGAGAGATGTCTCGAAGGAACTTCTAATCTAAGATCCGTTTCTCCAAGATACAACGTTACTTGGAATCCTCAAACGGTGCTGGATTTGTTGAATTTGGTATCTAAACGAAAACATCTCATTCAAATAATTATATTGGAAGTGATGCTTCTTCTCCTCATAACAGGACAAATACTGCAGACTCGGGGTTCCGAATTTTTATCACGGACAAAATAAAAACTAAGGGAATAATGAAACCTCAACCATATTCACGAGTACTTTTTTTCCTTGATTTGCCTGCTCTTTGTGTGGAAAGTTCATTGGGAGAATATTTGAGGCAAACCAGAAACTTGAGAACAGATGGATCCTTTTCATTCTTAACCGTGAAGAGTCCTAGACGAAGAGCATCAAGACAGACTCATAGCAAATGGGTGAAAAACACGTTAAAACTCGCAGGTATTTCTGTCGAAGTATTTAAGCCGCATTCTACGCATCACTCTTCAACATCTGCAGCATACAGCCGGAGAGTATCGACAGACCTTATATTTCAATCGGCAGGTTGGTCAGAGAAATCTTCTAGCTTCGCACTATTCTATTGCAGACCAATAATAAATGAGGCAAGTTATGCTCGAGCAATAATTAGTAGTCATTAATGAATATTTGAAGTGGTTTGATTTTGTTATATAAATTCTTCATTTGATACTTCTGTGGTTATAGATCAGCCATAATAAATAAATACTTCTCAAACATAAATTACCCACCTCAGTCTTGGGGAAGCGAATATTGCAAACCGCATCTTCCTACGATACATTGAACCAGGTAAGTGAAATCGAAGGACTGAAGTGAAGTAGAATTAAACGAAATAACCTTAAGTGAAGTTCGATCGTAATTTTATATAACTTCAGTCCAAGATATCACTGCCCACCCTGCCCTAAGGTACCCGATGTCGGAAGATGCTTATGGTAATACTTTGAAAATGATCAAATTGTATCAAGACCGACACCGTGGGTATGCTTAGAGCAGGGAGGGGAGAACAACTTTCATGCTTTAAATATTGTGGTTAGGTTAGGTTAGGCGTCAGAGGCGAACTACCTGGTAAGTGATATCTCGAACTTAAGTTATATAAAATTACGATCGAACTTCACTTAAGGTGAGCTCGTTTAATCGTTTGATTATTTTACATTTGTTTAATTAAAATAAAATCCTTTATTTTATTCTGGTATGTTTATTTTTCAATATATCAAATAACTGAAAGACTTCATTCTCAATAAATATGTGATAAAAATACGCAACCGAATTACGTGTCCGAAACACAATGTCTGGCTTTATGTAGCGCCAGGTCCGACTTCAGTATTTTTGGGCCTGGCAACTTCACTTGCGCTGCTACGTGACCGTGACCGCGACCGACTAATACAAATCCTTTTGGAATTACCTTTACGAGCGATTATCCATTTGTGTGGAACTTATATCTTAACAATATGAAAGTCCAAATGTATCACTTCTGGATCATTCGGAAACATTCTCCCAAATGTTTATTTAGACAAGATTTCGAGAATTTGAAATATGGTTGTAATAAATGGGACGAATTTCATTTATAAATCTGCGTAACATTATAAAAAGTTTTCTTAATTATCTAATTTGTATTCATATACCAGGTGTAACGGTATGAAATTAGCGTTTTTTCTGCGAATAAAATCAAGATTTTGAACGGAGAAGTGAGAAATAAGTATTGACCATTACTTTCGACATATCCTGAGCACTTTCCTGTTAATTTGTGGATACCATGCCAATAGAAATGTTCGTCATTCAAAGCAAACCGATCAGACAACCAAGTTTCGACTTCTACATAGGAATCGAAGTGCTGCTCAGCCAATGAATGTCCCATCGATGAAAACAAATGGTGATCGGAAGTGGCCAAATATGGAGAGTACGGAGGGTGGGGTTGCACCTCCCAGCCAAATAATTTTACTGTAGCCTGAACCGATTTTGCTTTGTGAGCAGGTTCATTGTCGTGTAATGTAATGATTGAGAGTTTTATACAGTTGAATTGAAGTTTGTACAATATAGTAGTATGATTAGTTTTTATTTTAATTTACTATCATTCTTACTGTGAACCGTTTCATACCAAGATGGGGGGGGGGGTGACAGTTGGAACAATTTATTAATTAAACTTTCTTGTTTCTCAGATGTGAAGGGTACGCCAAAGAAAGACTATGAAAGGTCAAACCGACTTATCAACGTATCAACAAGCCTATGAAGATGTGAAAGCGGGATCTTCTTCAAGAACAGCGGTAGAAAAAAAAATGAACAATTCTTCCCTTTTCAGATATATACGTAAACGAGATGCGGCTGGTAACGATGAAAATCAAGAAATGGGATATAAGGCCCACAATCGTCTATTTACCCAGGAACAAGAGCGTGAGTTATCCTAATATTTAATAAGATGTGCAGATATATATTTTGGTCTAACTAAAAAGGATGTTATGAAATGACAAACGAACTAACCATCAGATATGACTTATCACGACCTTGGACTTGGGATGATAACGTAAAGGCTGGCGGAGAATGGTGTCGTTTTTGTTCATGAAAAGAAATCCTCAACTGTCAGTACGTGCAGCACAGGTTAAAAGTCTAGGGCCATTTGTTTTAATGAAAAAAACGTAGATGCTTTTTACTATAATTTGGCTAATGTTATGGACCGCTATGAATTTGAACCACAACACATATATAATGTTGTGCCAAAACCCGACAGACTAATAGACGACGTGGTGCTCGTCGAGTGGGTTCAGTAACTTCGGCGGTGAGGGGTACTTTAGTTACAGAAGCCATTGCAGTCAATGCCATTGGAAATGCTATTCCTCCGTTCTTCGTCTTTTCGCGTGTGCGATACCAAGATCACTTCATCAGGGATGGACCAATAGGATTTTCTGATAGTTCCAATCTTTCAGGATGGATGCAGGACGAATCATTTATGGTTTTCCTGGATCACTTCAAAAAACGTACAAATGCTTCTCCTTCGTATAAAATTTTACTTGTCCTTGATAACCTAGCTTCACATATACATATTAACGCATTAGACTTTTGCAAGACGAATGGTATTGTAATGCTATCTTTCCCTCCCCACTGCTCACTCAAACTCCTAGCACTTCATCGATCTGTATTCAGTCCACAAAAGAAAGCTGTAAATTCGACCTGCAATGGATGGATGCGAAGCAACCCCAGAAGAACAACGGCAATATACGACATCCTGGCGATTTCAACTACTGCTATACTGCTTGCCCTTACACAATGCAATATTCAAGCTGGTTTGCGCACTACTGGGATTGTTCCTTCCAATCGGCATTTGTTTACTGCACTCAATTTTGCACCTGCATTCGTGACACATAGGTCCAATCCAATCATGACAAGTGATGGTCTTATTCCGGATACTAGTATACCTGGGGATAAATCGCCACCACCGTCGTCATCCATTTTAATCCTCAAACCCCCCGAAGAGTAGGAGGAGCCTACTAACGCAGCTTTTTTTGTACAATAACCGATGGAAAATATGCCATCCTATTCATAAGCACTAGATAAAGAACAAGGAAGCATTATTGCGAATCCAGCAGTTTTGATTACACTACCCGAATATCAAAGTAGTAGTAGTAATGTTAGGATTTCACCAACACCTTCTACAAGTTTTCAATCCATTCCTGTGTAAACAAATCAAACGGAAAATGTCACGACCTCGACTACACTACCTTTATTATCTCCGGGAGGAATACGACCATTACCTAAAGCGCCTCCAAGAAAATTAACGAATAGGGACCGAAAAACAAGGAAATCTACAATATACATAGATACACCTGAAAAAGAAGAGATAACAAGAGAAAATGAGATAAGAAGGGAACGAACCAAAGCTAGACAAGTTAAGAAAATATTAGATGGAAGAGAGACTGACAGAAATATTACGAATAAAAAAAAACTAACACGCAACAAGAATCATCATCCGAAGAAGAAGAGTGCTACTGTGTTTTTTGTATGTCAGCATGATCAGAAAACAGACCGAGGGGAAAATGGATACAATGCACAGTATGTAAAATGTGGGCGCATGAAAGAGTTCACAAAAGGTAGCCCTACTTACGTTTGCCACAATTGTGACTCCGAATGAACTCGTAACCTTTGAAGTGTTTTTGTTTTAAATTTAAATTTTAATTAATAAAGTTAATGTCTCTTATTTTTATATTTTATAATGAAAAGTGAGTGTTGAAACTTGAGAAATATAATAGCTTGTTTGCTTGGTAACTTCATTTCAAATATATTATCGCCACCAACATCTCATTATTATCTAGTTTAAGTTGTACTCAATATAAAACTCTGAAGGCTGATTAAAAATAATGTAAGATTATAGATATAGCCAAAGACTTGAATATTACTCAATAAAAATATTTGAGATTGGCAAATGTACCATAACGATTCGAAAAATTTTATAAGATGATTAATAAAACGTGATAATTGATGGTATTTTGTATTATTTGCATGTGTTTCAATTGACCACAGACTCTGTTTCAACCGACCCTGGCATGAGAAGGGTTGAAAAAAATGACTGATTTTTAAATTTTGATTTCACACAGAAAATACTGTACAGTGGTTTTAAATAACATGGCCCTATAGTAGACAGATATAAGGTCTTTCATTTAGTATACTTCCGACATTGCTCGCTTAAAAAATGCCGATGCTTCGCATGATGAATGCTACAATGTTTCAACCGTTCCCAGTGTACCCTACTTGATCCTATTTTTGTGAAGAAGTCAGATTTTGTTTGTCAAAGTGGTGTTATGGACGTTCATGATAGAACAGATTACTCGCTTTCATTTGTTCATATCAATATTTCTGCCAGAAAGTCCTCTGCAAGGTTTCACTCCTATAGAAATTTTAAGTTTTTCAACGAAGATGTTAACCGTTGTGATTTGGAGAATATACCATGGCGCAATATTTTTTCTATTCGGGATATTGAAGACAAGATAAAATTTTTGAATGCAAAGATTATTGCACTTTTCGATAAACATGCTCCAAAAAGAACTGTACGAGTCAAGAAGCTCCTTGGCTTACTGATACGCTGAAAATTATACTTCGACAGAGAGACATGCATATGCGACTTCTAAACGCAATGGAACTGATGAAAAATGGCTCATCAATAAAAAATGCGTAACTTTGCACAGGCTAGTACATGAAGAGAAAAATAAACGTTTCTATCAGATTAATGTTACATTTTCCGAAGTTTTCAAGTCTGTTCGAACGAATTGCGATATGGTCGAATATTATAAAAATAATAGCATCAGTCCGGATCTTTCTCTTCATTTTTGATATGTGGAACCAACAGAAATTGTGAAGATTGTACAGAATTTCAGATCGAATTCATGTGGTTTTGATGGTATATCCCATAAAATGATCAATCTCTGTTTTCCTACTATATTGATTTATTATACGCATATGGTCGATTTATGTCTCGAAATTGGATATTTTCCAGATGCCTGGAAAATATCTTCAATATGTCCCATACCAAAAAAAAAACCTGTTACAATCGAAGACTTGAGGCCTATAAGTTTATTTCCTATTTTCAGTATATTAATTGAGAAGGCGGTGCATTCTCAGATTGAAGAGTATTTTTCTGATAACAAATTTCTTGGCCCCTATCAGTCGGGATTCAGAAAGGGCTTGAGTACCGTGTCAGCTGTACTAAATGTTAGGGACGATTTTGTTAAATGTTTGGATGCTTGAAGGAGTAGTGCCTTGGTACTGTTCGATTTCTCCAAAACCTTTGATTGCGTCAGTCATTAAATTCTCTGCGCTAAGTTGAAATTTCAGCTTCTTAGTGATCTAGTTGTCAAGTTCTTTGTATCGTATTTGTCTAAAAGAAAACAAAGAGTCTTCACGGAAAACGGGATTTCTTTTCCTCGTGAAGTTTTATCATGGGTCCATTTTAGGACCGCTCCTATTTCTAGTTTACACAACTGATATCTATGTATACGTTAAGCATGGTTCAATGTATTCTTACGCAGACGACACTCAGTATCGATACAGATCAATAAGGGGGGATATTGAGATAGCTAATGCACAAATAAATGGAGACTTGAGCTCACTTCAGCTAAACTGTGATGCTTATTGTCTCAAAATTAATCCCTCCAAGTAGGCTTCCTTGGTTTTTTCTCCCAAGAAGCGGTATGAATTTGTCAAAGATAATATTGACTTATCGATGAACGGTTCTTCGATACCAATAGTTGAGGAAGAAACAAACCTTCTTCCCGCATCTCAAGGCATTACTCCAAAAGTATTATTTCAAAATGAAACTTCTTTATGACTCGAGAGAGTTTTTGTCGCAAAGGATAAGACAGAAATTGTGTGAGACTCTTATTCTGCCAACATTTTATTATTGTTACGTCATGTGCTACCCGTTTTTAGATTCTGTAAGTAGAAATTGTATTAGAAGGTGCAAATACTTGTTGTCGATTTTTGCTCGGTCTCCGAAAATTCGATGACGTGAACGGGCCTATCCATCATCTTGAATGGAAAAGGATGCGCCATGCATGGATAATTCAGATTTTAGTTTTTGTGCATTAAATTCTTCTCACTGGCACACCGTATTATTTACGAGATGAGTTGGTCAGTCGCAGAGCTCTTCATGACGTGAACGTGAGGCTTGGAGACACCATGCACGTCCTTTGTTCTGAGTCTGAGTTGTTCCGGAGGTGTTACACTTATGTTGCATCTGAAAAATATAGCTCCCTTGATAAGAGGACAAAAACATCTTTACTTTCTATGTTTCTTAAATATTTGAAAACACACTTTCTTTCCATGTTGGCTTCTAGTTGAATAAATTCGTTTTTTTTGTCGTATTTAGTGTAAGGTTGAATATTTATATGTATTTTTCCTTTTATTATTATTATTACATCTCGTAATCATAGTATATTGCAGAAATATCCAGGTCTGATTTTGTTCATCGGTTGGTTCACTTATTTTCATTCTGATTCATATAAATTGTTCCTTGATATTATTTTTTTGTTCCAATTCAAATCAATCTTTAGAAAAATGCTCTTCTGTATGTGAATGAAGTTGTATTCCATTATTCTTCTTCTTTGTCAATATTTTCTAATGCTCTCACTGGTTGAGTGGAAGAGTAGTCACGGATAAGCTTCGCCAGTCTAGAGCACTATTTGTACACTTTGTAGGTAATTATAATTTATTATCGTGGACTTATGCACTATCTCAGCTGTTAGCTGGATATAATTTACCTTTCCCAGTTTTAGCAATCAAAGCAAATAGGCTCGATTACAATATACTTGACATAAATTTCCTAACTATCCTACATGTATTAAGAATTACAGCTTTTTGCATTTCTATATAGGTATTCTTATGCAATTCTAATTTCTTAAGGCTATCATGCAAAGTTTTGGGTATAAAACCAATCGAGGATACGATGACAGGAACAATATCTATTTTATCGAGGTGCCACATCTGCTTGATCTCAATCGCAAGGTCTGTGTATTTGGACTTTTTCTCCTGGAACTTGTTCAGCACGTTGTTATTATTCGGTATGGCGACATCCACCAGCATTGCTGTTCTGGCTCTCTTATCATACACCACTATGTCCGGCCTATTATTCGTCACCATTCTGTCAGTGATAACAGGCCTATCGTAGTATAATCTGATAGAGTCATTTTCCAATACGGGCGCCGGCTGATACTTGTAATATGGCTGGATGGTGTTCAGAAGTCCGTACTTGTGTGCAAGTTTCTGGTGGATAATGTTGCACACTTGATTATTCCTGTGAAGATACTCTGTATTGGCCAGTTGTTCGCATCCGGACGTAATATGCTGTATAGTCTCCGATCTTGTATGGCATTTTCTGCACTTATCTGTTTGTAATGTTCCGTCCTTCATTATAAATTTTTTGTAATTGTTTGTAGCGATCACTTGGTCTTGGATGGCCATAAGGAAACCCTCTGTTTCTGCGAATAATTCTCCTTTCATCAACCATTTGTTGGAGGCTTCTTTGTCGATGTGTGGTTGATTAATCTCATGGTGATGTCGTCCATGCAATTCCTTTCTTGACCATTGCTCTTGTTTTTCAGTATCTGATAGGAATGGTAAATTCAGCAGGTCATCTCTGGTAGCAAGATTTAGAGGTGTATATCCCTTATCAGCCAACGATACCACTCTATGTAGGTCAGAAGTGAGAGCCTTTGCTGAGAAGAATTCTCTGAGATTTTTTATCTGTTCGGTGTGTAAATTGACTACATCTATCAATCCGCGTCCTCCTTCTCTCCGCTTCAAAGTTGTTCGTATCACAGTCGATTTTGGATGATGGTTGTTGTACTTTGTTAGCATCGTTCGGGTCTGCCTTTGAATATCATCCAGTTCTGTCTTAGTCCATCTGATTATTCCAAATGAGTAAAGTAACACTGGAATGGCGTAGGTGTTAATTGCCTTGACTAAATTCCCCGAGTTCAACTTCGATTTCAGCACAGACTTCAGACGCTGACTGTATTCTGAACGAATCTTCTCCTTTGATTGTTTTTGGTCTAACAATCTGGCTTGGTATCCCAGATATTTGTATGTTTCGCCATCTCTCATGCACTGTATAATATCACCGTTTGGAAGTTGTGTTTCACCATCTATGACTTTCCCTCTTTGAATGTTCAGGGTCTTACATTTTTCAATCCCGAATTTCATATGAACATCTCCGAGAACTCACTGACAGTTTTCAGCAAATCATCCAATTGCTTCTTGTTCGAAGCATATAATTTGATGTCATCCATATACAGCAGGTGGGAGATTTTATGATAATTCCTCTCTGCTTTTATCCTAAATCCGTATCCTGTTCTATTGAGCATTGAGGACAATGGGTTCATTGCCAAACAGAACCATAGTGGACTCAAAGAGTCTCCTTGAAAAGTTCCACGACGTATGGGTATCTCGTCGGTTTTAATTGATTTATTGTTCATGTTGACCTGCAGAGACGTGCGCCCGTGTGTCATTGTTGTCTTCAAGAACTCTACCAGAGCTGGGTGAATTTTGTATATCTGCAATACTTCAACAAGCCAAGAATGGGCGGTACTATCGAATGCCTTCAGATAATCGAGAAAAGCTGAATGAACATTCCAATGCCCTACGTGTGCCTGTTTCATTATAACAGAATCGATGATGAGTTGTTCCTTGCAACCGTGGTGTTTCTTTCTGCATCCTTTCTGCTCCTCTGCTAATATATTGTTGTCGTCAAGGTGTTGGTATATTCGATTGGATATGCATGAGGTGAGTATTTTGTAGAGTGTTGGCAGGCAAGTGATTGGCCTATATTGAGACGGATCCTGTGTTCTATCGCTCTTAGGTAGCATATATGTTAAGCCTTGCGTTAGGAAAGTGGGTGTTTTCTTGGGATGTTGAAGAACATATGTGAGCTGTTTCGCTAGGGCTCCATGGAGCTTATCAAACTTCTTGTACCAGTAGTTGTGGATATTATCTATACCTGTGGCCTTCCAATTGTTGGTCGCTCGAACTACTGTTGTAATTTCTTCCTCCGTTATTCCATCGAAGTCCATATGTCTGATATCGAGGCGTTCTTTTTCATTCGTGATCCATTCCGCATCTCTATTGTGTTCTTTGGGGTTCGACCATAGTGATGACCAATAGTCGGTCAAGCACTAAGCGTCAGGTACTTCTCTGTTATTGTTGGTCGCAGTTTTGTTATTTCCCTTATGAAAATTGGCTGCGTTTTGGAGGAACCTTTGGTTTTGGTGTTTCCTTTCAGTACACTTGACGTATCTTGAAAGCCTCTTTGCTTTTGCTTGGAGTTTCTGTTTCAAAGTGTCCATATACTCGTCAATATGTTGTTTGTGATCAGGGTGTTTTGTGTTCGTACCAATTTTCCTATAAATTTTGCGTATATGTGATTTCAAGCGCCTTGAGGGTTTTCTGTTTCTCAGGAATTCTGTGAGGCGACCGATTTCTGCTCTAATATTATCAATATCCCTCTCCAGTCGTTTTTGCCATGGTGGTTTTCGGACACTTTTTGGCTCAGCTTGAATCAGAGTTGTGGAGATTTGTTGTTTGTGAAGTCGAAGAACCGCTACTGCTCCACAGTATATCAAAGTGTGAATCTTCTCCAAGGTGTTCTGGTCGGTATATTCTTCAAACACTGAATTCACGCTTTCTTGGATAATATTGGTGTTCTTGTTCGTCTTGAGTTTGGGCAGTTTAGGCCTTTTAGTTGGGTTACTACCACTGAATACAGTTATAGCTCTGTTTAGTTCCGATCTTGCTAAATACCTATATTCGTCCTGCTGATTCCGCTCAGGAGGGCGTTCCATGTTAATATTTGTTTCCGTGGCTTCGATTTTATCTGTAACACTTTCATTGACTCCAGCAGGTATACCGTTATGAGTATCATTTTCGCTTCTAAGTTCCATTATGACCTCTTCTCGTATGCTTTGCAGCGTTTCTGAAGAAAGTTGCCTGTTTTTAACGATTGTTCTTCTTTGATCCGAAATTCTCTGCTCGGATATGTGCTGTAATTCAGGATAGTTTTCTACAAACGCAAGATATAACGCGTATCTGTATGCTGTCATTTCCGATTCCAAGTTTGTAATCTTGTAATAGGAACGCATAATGAAGGAATTCATCTCTGGGATCCACTTCATGCGTTTCCTAGGGAGTCCGGCTCTCGTGGTCGTAGGCATAATGGCTTGTGCCACCGTTGAAACATCAAGAGTCGGTTGGGAGGTATTGATGTTATTTCCCACTTGGTTTTGTGTTGCAGTATCCCTACTCAATATCACGCTGCTTCCGTCGCTAACCGAGGGTGACTGTGACTCACTTTCCGAACAAGACCCTCTTCCTAAATGCTCTCACTGGTTGAGTGGAAGAGTAGCCACGGATAAGCTTCGCCAGTCTAGAGCACTATTTGTCACTTTGTCGGTAATCATTATTATTATTATTATATATAAATATCGCCAGTCACAAAAACGAATCAGTTGCAACGGAGCTCGTGTATCATAGCCGTTGGAATCCTTGAGAGCGATCAAGTTTACTGCATCGCTGTAGTCGCTATCCTCTGAAAATAATCACCGCAGTAATGCACGAAACGTCAGCAAAAATTCCAACTAGATCACGGAAAATAAGCCATGAATCAATAATTTTATAGACTCCGGGTGTGAAAATTTTCAACGAAGGTGAAGTTATTGATCACTGTCATGCTGTTCATTATCGTATTAAGGTTTAATATAATTGTTTTGTTTTCACGATCACGATATTTTTTTTTTCATTCGATCAAACCGCTCCCGTTTTACTTCAACTCCAGCTCGAGTAGATCGAAGATGGCCACGACTGAGTGAAGAACCTGAATTTCAACAAAGATAAAACGACTGGATGTTCCGACGAATACTTTGGCAACTTCAACTGCCGTACATCCCTTATATTCTACACAAGAATTATTAATATCATCACATAGACTTTTCAGAGAACAGAAAAAAGACAAAAAAGTTGATTATGGGCAAACTATTTTCTAAAAACACGCCTTTTACTACTAAGGATTTCAAGCTGATTGCTTTTATTGTTTGTTAAGAAGAAATTGAAACCCAACTTCAAGTCTCCACCTTTAGTAGCCATATCTGGAAAAAAAGACCTCTACGAAAAAAGGTATCTTATAGATCTTGACCTGAAGTTATTTCAAAATCTAGCATCCGTAAAGGGGACACGATCTCAGAAAACACTCTGTAAAGTGTAAACTGAACATTTTTAGGTATCTTATGTATACTTCAGGTTCTTATTTTTTGAACTGAGATAAATAGTCATTTCACTGAGTATCACATTCAATTATATTTTCGTCATAGACTTCATTTGATAGTGTGTACTCATTTCAAGGGGGGTTCGTTAGTCACTCCGGGATTCTATTTTTGTTCTAAACTATCTGGAGCCATTCATTTTATATTGTTTGGACCCACCCCCATATTCAGTGAAGACTTTAGCTGCGAGCATCCCCCTTGAATTTAAATATGTTAACAGTCGAGATAGAAAATGTTAATTCATAAGTTTAATTTCAAAATTTACCGTACCATAATTAATTTGGCGCCCAACGTGGGGCCCCGATTTTTTATTCGAGTTATTTTGCCTTTTTGAAGTTTAATTTCTACTCAAGTGAATCACGATAAGGGCTCGAGAAAGTACAATTTGAGTTATTGATAAGATATAAGGGTTTTCACAGCTGCTATTTTCCGTCGATCCAGAATACGAATTGTTCTTTTTCTCTTACTATTGCAGATTATCCCTTTCGATTTGGATAATTAGAAATAATCAGATCGAACAAATTCAGTACATTTTATGTTTGTTGTTGATATTTTTTTTTTCTGTTGACTAAAAAGATGATAATTTCTCTGCCTATCGTTTACTGTACTATTGGACAAGTTTGATGAGAGTTAATATTCATTCGCATGTATCGTTATTTTTTGAATTTTTAGTGTTTTCTCTCGATTGATGTTAGCACATGCAATTTGACATACACTAATCATCAAATTTACAGATTGTGTTTATAAAGTATTCTATTACTAATACTTTTTTTGGAGATTAGTCAGGATTTCGCTGAATTTTCAGAATATTTTGAATTGTCTTGTAGAATGTTTTTCCGCATTACCTCTCAATTTCATAGTTTATTTTACCTTCTACAGAATTTATAATAGGATTGAAGATGCATCTAGTATTTGATTACAATCGGTTAGCTAAAGATGAGTTGACGCATGAACTTGTTATTCGCGGATTTGAAGATGTTGGTACTGTTGGGACTATACGTAGTTTCCTCAAAAATGTTATTAAATTAGAAGATTCTGGTTAATCACTAACATATCCCCCATATACATTGAATTGCGATGACGAATTTAAAATTATTGAGGATAAGTTTAAAGGAGCAATAGGTTTGATTGATCAATTCAATGATGATGTCAAAAGCAGTTTGTACAGGAAGATAACTTCTAAATTCGCTAATATAGCTAAAACGGTGAATGAAACTAATCCTAGTGAAGATACTAAACGTAAAGAAAGAAGTCAACTTTAATCTAAAGCTTTAACTTGACTGCCTAAACTGAAAACCCGCGTCCGCACTTTGCATACTCAAGAACTTAGTATTCTCCATGCTAGTTTTTAAATATCCGCGTAGATTCTGATTATAATTTATCTTCTGATGGAATACATAAATAAATTATTATTTATGTATATAATCCGTAATAATAATATATATGTGCAATATTTATTTATATTACAAACAATATCATATATTGTTTTGTTTGCCTGGCACCAAAATGATGTTAAATAATCCAGATGTGAATGGATACACGACTAATAAATTTGGAATTTGGTTTTCTGGTTCAAGTATCTTGCATTTCTATACAAATGATATGTGAAGGAATTTAATTTATTTACCATATACCATTATGGTCTAGAGTTATACCCAGATATTTAATACTATTGGATTCTGCTCGAGATTCCTCGTCAATTTTCATCTGACAAATTGTAATCCTGAGCACCAAAACACATATAATTGCACCTATCTACGTTCATCTTAGTTCTTTTTATGTTGGTCCACTTTTCTATTGTTGTGAGATCACATTGAGCCTTCCTCATAAGTTCATCTTTGCTATCGCCTATATAGAATATCACCCTATCATCTGCGTACAACAGTAGGAAACCAGATACTTTACAGCCACTCAAATAGTTTATGTATATCACAAATGATAGCGGGCCCAGTATAGACCCATGAGGAACACCCGACGTTTTCGGACAATTCTCCCTTTTTGCATTCTGAATAGTAATATATTGATGTCTTTTCATTAAATTATTTCTGCGGATACTTGTAGCTCTGCCAACAACGCCCATTCTCAGCAACTTTTCGAGCAACACTGAGCGGTTCACAACATCAAAGGCCTTGCACAGGTCTAATAACGTAACCAACACCAAATCTTTCCTATCGAGGTTGGTATATATTGAGTCAAATAGTTTCATTATTGCTGTTTGTGTACTCTTTTAACTTGTAAATCCGTGTTGAAGAGTTATGTTGTAATTTATGTTATGTTGATTTGAGAAATTGTAGCCATCGATTTTTCAAGACTGTTTCGTATATCTTGGAAAATGTCGTTAAGATCAATATAGGACTGTAGTTGCCTGAAAGATTTCTAGATCCATTTTTAGGGATAGGTGCTGGTTTTCCAATCATGAGCTCTTCCAGGAAACTGTGATTTTTCATTTCATTATTTATAATTTCGCTAATTATGGGAGCCAATAAATCCTTCATCTTTTTACAAATGTTGCTTTATTTCCGTCCCAACCTGGAGCAGCGTTTGTTTTGTAACCATTTATATTCTTCTTCATTTCTTTGGATGTCGTTGGCATTAAATAAATCGAGGTTTGTGGTTGTCGATTGAGAGGTTTATCATTTTTATTCTCTTCCAGATATTTGGAGTTATGGTTTTTTTTTCTAGAGTAAAAACCGGATATAGCTTCAATGAAGGGACCGTATAGTTTCCGACGTTATATCCGATAGTTGTTATGAGCAATACATAGCATAAGTATGTAGTTAAATTATCATGAGTACATATATATCTGATATAGAATAAAATATTGTTTTCAATTGAAATATCAAAAAAACATCTTCATTATGAAATAATTGGATATACAAGATGTACTCAGCTGCACACTAGTTTTTAAAGTAATCAGTCATTTTTAAGCCGACTCACAAATATGTTTTGCATTTAACGTTTCATACTCTTTAAGTTATGAGTATCATCAGTATTAATCTGGTCGTTGAAGGTAACAAATTTTCGCAAAACTGTTATAGCGCTAAGAGCCTCGGAAATTGTTGTTGGCCTAAACTGTTCATCAGGGACTTGCTGGTCTTCGTTTTTTTTCGTCAGTATTACGATTGTTACTTTCAGCTTCTGCAAGAATTTTTTCCTCAGTGTTAAGGCGCACACAGCGGCACTGTCATCTCTTCCAATAAATTCCTCTATATCAATTCTTCGTTCTGTACTAGCAGATCTCTGCAAGTGAATAACCAATTGAGCGAGTGGTACGTGGCTGTCTTCACCTGTTGGAGATTGTATCATTCTCGCTAGCGGAATATCATCGTTGTCCTCCGCTTGTGATGGAAAGATATCTTTGAAACCTGCATGGCGAAAGCAATTGGCTACAGTGGTTTGTGTGACGTTTTCCCAAGCTTCCAATATCATTAGAATTGTATCCAAATATAAAGACTTCTTGTATCTTTCCCGTTTTCAATATTCTGTATCATTTGTAGCACTTGAAGTTTTCTGAATTGTGTTTTTAAAGCTTTTATCACACCTCGCTCCATGGGCTGCAAATTTGAGGTGACATTGAGCAGTAAAAACACAAGCTTTATGCATTTCAGATTGGAGACTACAAGGTCAGCGGGGCAGTTGTCTACTAGGAGAAGAATTTTTTTCCTCCAGACTTCAATTCAGTATCCGATGTCATCCAGGACCTAGTGTTGTTTTCATAAGTTACAGGAAAAGAGTGAATGTTTTTAAAGCAACGCGGTTTTTTAGTTTTCTTTTGCATGAACCACTCTTGTTTGCAACCAATACTGTAATTATTGTTTTGAACAACTCTCCGCCCTTACATTCCCTGCCTTTGAATTTAAGTGGTGAGGAGTTGAATTGTAAAATAATCCGGTTTTTTCAGAATTGAATATTTCTTCTGGTGTGTATCCTTCGCAAACCACTCACTCCTTCAGGAACGCCAGCCGCTTCACCTCAAAGTTTTCCTACCACAATATTATAAGGAGCACGGAAACGTTTTATCCAAGAAAACGAACACTCAAAATTTTCCTTACCCATAATACAAGCAAAGTCGTTGGCTTTTCGTTGCAGAATTTGACCACTTGTTCGGATGTTGTTTGCCCTCTGATGTTCAAACTATGTTAATAAAGCATCTTCCATAACTTTATGTTCACTTGTCCTCGATTGCCTAAGTTTTAAATAGTTGTTGTCGAAAAGAACTTTCATTTTATCTCTATCCTTCTAAATCGTACATATTGTGGAATGTGCAACTCCACACTCCTATGCAATTCCACTATTTGACTCGCCATTTTCTAATCTCCATATTATATGAGATTTTTCTTCTATAGTAAACACTTACCTCTTTCTTTGCGACATGGTAACGCATAAATACACAGTCTTATGAAAGGCAAAACTTATAAATCAAGCTGTCTCTCACGCAGTCAGTGCACTAAACAATAAAAATGCAAGGTTAAATGGCCGCGAAGAGGTTCCAATGAGGTGGGAGAAAGCGCGTAGATAATTATACGCCTAAATATTACATCAATGCTTAGTAATAAAATCTAAGATCGTTTGTTCTGTTTCGGTGAGACTAAATGCAGTTGGTCGTTATAGTCGATGAATATCAATAAAGTTTCGTCGTTATAAGCGATATGTCGCTATATCCGATGTTGTTATAGGCGGTATGTTTACTGAATAGTTTACGAAAGATTTGGCCGGGAGCTTACAACCTGTTCGTTATAACCGATTGGTCGTTGTAAACGATGTCGTTATAATCGGTTTTGACTGTATATCAATAAAATGGGTATTCATAGCATTTGCATTTTTTTTGTTCTTCTGTTGAATTATTGTCATCCATTGTTATCTGACCTATAGAGATTTTATTATTTCCTAAATGAATTGCACCTTTTATAATTTCTTATTTTTTCCTTTCATTATTTCCTGCAGAGTTGAGTTCTATATGTGGTTTTTGTTTCTCTTCATGAGATTTTTCAATTGTTTGTTTGCGGTCTTTTAGGTATTGATGTATTCTTCAACTCCTGCAAATCTTCTCATATTTTTATATGCTTTATTCCTTTCATTTATTGTTCACTTTACTTTTTCTGTGAACCATCCTTCTTTAATATTTTGGGTTGTTCTCCTTTCGGTATATTTCGTTGCGTCGTTTATTGCTGTTTGTAAAGTGTTGATAACCCATTTGAAGTTGTGATCATTATAAGTTATGTTCATAAACTTCTGTTGGACTGTTCCATATATTTTTTCAAAATTTACTCTCTTCGCTTGATATTTCTGTCGGCATACTTTCTCTGGGATTGATACATTCATCTCAAGTAACCGGTGATCACTTATACAGTGATCCACTAGTTTTATGGTTCACTGACAGTTATTGCTTGTAGCTACATGAACTAAAATTGACTTTCCTCTAGTTTTTTTATCTATTCGGGTGTATGATTCCTCATATATTGTATTTCCTATATTATAACCCCTGTTCCTTAAAATCCTGTTATATTTCTTGGCGGTTTGCCCTTTCTCAAGCTGACATAAATTGAAATCACCGATACATATAGTATTTTTAAATTTAATTTTGTGTTCCAGTTCACTCAGAAAGTGGTGATCAGATCCACTTGATTGTTTATATATTGCTATCAAGTTAATACCACATGACATGTATGTTACTATTATACTCAAAGGTTTCATGTGCTACAAAATTTCGAAATTTAATTCATCTCTTATATAAACTGCAACATTTTCTCCCTTAGATCCTCTGTCACAGTGAATATCCCTGAATCCCTTGATGCTCATTGAGCCTAGTTGTATTTGCTAACCATGTCTCTGTTAAAACAATAATGTCTCACTTAATACTAACCATGTATTTAATATCTTTAACTTTCCGAGGCATGCTGTGAATATTAATGTACAAAATGTTAAGGTTCAGTTTTTTGGAATGTCACTTAGAGTTTTAATATATTCTATTTTTGAATCAGGTTGTTTCCTCATCATAATTCGATTTTCTTTCATCCATACATATCTATGATTTTCTCTTCTTTCATATTCTCCTGCCTGTTTCTATAATTCAATATTATATTTGGTGAGTTCATCAACCGCTAAAATCCGTTCGTTTTCTTCAAATCCCAACATCTGTGAACTGAGTTTGTTTTCTTTTGCAGCCCAAAGGAAAGCCAATTTTCCAGTGTATTGAGAAAACTCGACCTTCACAGGAGTAAAACTTCCAACCTCTCTCCTGTGAATTCTCACAGCTTTTTTTGTTTCAGCTTCACCGTTCAAATTAAGGGTTTCTATGATGATTATTACAGTTTCAGAAATATTTTCTTCTAGTTCAATAACAGGAATGCCATGAATTACAACGTTGTTTTCTGATGAATTTTGTTCCACCTCATTATTTGATAATTCAAGAGCTTGAACCTCTCTTTTCAGGTCGTTGACCTTATTTTGTAATGTTTGGTTTTTTGCTTCCTGTGTAACTAATTTTTGATACAGCTTATCATATTTTTCATTGCTTTGGATGTGTTTTTTATAAGATCATTCAACGTTACATTTTCAGGATCTGGCCTTTTATTTTCAGAAGCCTTAACCTGACTTTCATAGCTAAGTGAAGATTTTCTATTTTCTTTAGTTCTTGCTCGGTAATGCCCTCACATTGTGTGTGATGCCATTTAGAACACTCTTTACATTCGATACAGTACTTATTCTTAACACTCTCATTACACGAACCGCATAGATCAGCCATCTTGAATTGATAACCATTTTCTTACTTCAAACCCTGACGCGGCCAAAATTGATGACAGATCATGTACAAGGAGGAAAGGTGGAATGATAATGGTTGAGTACACAACGTGTCTTTTCTCGAATAGTTCATGAATAATATACAAGAAGGGAGGGGTTTTCACCTTTTCCTTGATAAAGAGGTACTTGTGACTCAGCGTACTTACGCGACAAACCCAATCTTTACCTAGGGTACCTGGACGTGAACAACATGATAAGATTAAAAATGGTGATTCTACGAATAACGATGAATGGTTCGGAGATTACAATCATTTTAAGAATACCTTAGTAAACAGCTTGATTGAAGGAATAATCGATCTGAAGAGCTGTCACCACTCTTCCTGGATGATTTCTTAGCCAGACAGAAATAATTTCCATTTTATTGTTTTTCGCAGAATTCAAAGCGTCGAATGATTTATGACTGGCATGGCCATCGAAAATAAGCAGGACTTCATCATCAAGACTAGTATTACAAAGCTTCGAAAATACTGGAGCTACTTAACGAATAATTAAGTAGACATCTCCCGTTTTCTTGAGCTACTCCTACCATGCCAGTTGGTGCTTCATTAACGAGCTCGTTTTTCATATTCTTCGTCGGGAAAACTATGAAAGGAGGTACGTACGACCAAGCTGCGTTCAAGTAGCACAATACCATTACATTAGATCCTCTCCCAGCGCTCGTAATGGCACCTACTTGCTTTCTTCCAGCGGTAGCCAAGATTTTTCGAAGTCTTTGGGCAGTAGACATCCACGATTCGTCAACACTGTAGATCCGGTTTGCTTCAAATTTGTATTTGTCAATGTATTCTTAATAGTTATCAAAAACTTTTCTACCAGGGGTCGATCAAAAGCTTGGCTCTGGCTGCGGAAGTAGGCTCGGGTTTACGTAGAGATATATGTCCTTATTGCGCCTTAAAAATCCATCTAGCCACTCCTGGCCAGCTTTATCCTTATCGTTATTCAAACTGTGCGCAAAGCAATTCTTTTCAGCCAATTGACCATTGTACGCGTTAATCCAAATATGCGAGTTTCAAGTAGCTTGATATGTTCAACCAATTGTCTCTCGATTTCGAGGGGAAATGTTAGCCAAAACCGGCCCAAATCATTTGCGGCAAGTGAAATTATTTTATTTTGTTCCAAAGCATGACGCCTTAGTGTAGCTTGTGGCACTTTGAAGATCTTAGAAGCCAGATGCCAACCCATTTTTTCTCCTTTACAGCCTGAATAGCTTTGTTCATTGCTTGTGGACTCCATGATTGCCTATTACTTGCCCTCTTATAATTCAATGGCATATTGCCATCCTGTAAATTAGTGAGATTCCTGTAGGTTAAGATATTCTTATTATTCACTATCTCTATGGACAAAACGACACATTATGTTGTTTTCTCCAAAGTGGTTGTATAACTTGGAGTCCGTTGTGTATGTTTTACGTCTATCAGAAATCCAATGGTATATTTCCGTTGTAGGCGCTTCCTAACTGGCTTATTTTTGACGGTCTAAACCGCGTCAATTTTTAAATAAGGCCGAAGTGTCGTTTTGTCCATATATGTACTTCCCCTACCTGTTTTTCATAGGAAAGTATGTATCAGCGGTGAAAAATATTAACTACCTACCCACCTTGACGAGTATATAAGAGAGCAATGAATTGCACCTTTCATAATCTCTTATTTTTTTTGTCCTTATTTCCTGCAGAGTTGAGTTGTTCTTCCATATGTATTTTTTTGTTTCTTTTTATGAGATTATTCAATTGTTTGTTTGCGGTATTTTAGGTATTGATGTATAATGATTCATCTATTGTTCATAAATCAGTACACTACTCACACGAGATATAATTAAATCAGATATTTCAGCGACAATAAATACTCAACAGTTACAGAACCGCAATTCGCTTGTCTGAATTTTTAGGTTAGGTTAGATTTATATATATAATATATAAAGAAAAGTACGTCGATCCGTTTAAACGGATGATATGCATTAATGGGTTGAATGAAGATACGTATTCCTCGTGAAATAAATCTGTAAATCTGATTATAATATCGAATAAGTATTCATAGGAGCATTTTCCCAGTAAAGTTGCTTGTGGACTGAATAGAAAATTTTCTGGTTATTTAATTTTATTACTTTGAAGTCGCCAGTTTTTATATCCAGTTCAGCTAAATATTCCTCCTGATCAAACCTCTTTTCTAACTCTGATTGACGTTTGCCTTTGAATTCTAGGTCTTATGGTATGCAAGTTACATAACTATTAGGAGAATCTAGGTAAGGGTTGTTATGTTCGAATATTTCACTGTAAGAAATTAAAGATATTTGATGAGTCATTAAGAAATCCGCATAAGAGAAGGAAAGTGATGGGTTAAATCGTGGATACTCGCATCGGAGGTTTGAATTCTGCTTAACCCGTCTGCTACTTGATTTTGTTTACCTCATTGATAGACAAAATTGTAATCGAACTCCTTCAGTAATAGTCTCTATCGGAGTAAGCGAGAGCTAGGGTTCTTCAACGTTAAGAAGCCAAGTAAGCGGACGATGGTCGGTGTAAATTTCGAATTTTCTGCAAAAAAACTACGAGCGAAATTGCATTATTACCCAGATTATCGTTGATAGCTCATTTTCAACAGTTTTGTATTAGACTAGGCTTATTGAGGGTATCTACCCATTAGTATAATTACTTGCGTCTGTTGTGAGGTTGAATAGTTTCCCGAAATCTGGATATTGGAGTAGTGGCTCGGACATAAATATCTTTCGTAGACTTTCGAAACCATCTTGTTCTAAACTAGTTCAGTTGAAGGGAGTATCATTTCTCATAGTTTTGTGAGGAGTTGCGAGAAATTACTTAAATTAGGTATAAAGCTACGGTAATATCCTGCTCATCCTATGAAAGCTGGAATATCTTCGACATTTGTTGAAACTGCATAATCAGCGATTATTTGCATCTGGTTCTGTTATCAGATGTCCTAAATACATGGCTTCTTCGCAGAGAAATTTGCACTTTTCAGGTTGTATTTTCAAACCATCGATCGAATACCTCTCTCAAACGATGATTGTTTGTTTCTAAATCTCTTGCTTGTACCACAATGTCGTTGTGATAGACGAAACTCTTGTGATTAGTTATTCCTATTAATACGGTATTCATGAGTCTCTGGAACCTAGGTGGACTGTTCTTCAAGCCAAGAGGCATTCTTTTGAATTAATAATATCCTGACAGGACAGAAAACTCAGACTTTGCAGCATCCTTTGGATTCATTGGGATCTGGTGTGAAACAGATACTAAAATTTGCATGGAAAAATACTTTGAATGTCCTAATTGGTCTTAAATTGCCGTGATATTAGGCAGTGGATAGGAGTCACCAATGTTGATGTTGATTGATTTTCTATAATTGATCACGAGGCGCCATTTATTTTCAACTGAAGAGGAAGCTTTTTTCGGGATTACTCTCACTGACGCTTCTCAAGGAGATGGTGATGGTTTGATAATATCCTGTCTCAATATTTGTTCAATTTGCTTATCGACCTCGTCCTTGTGAAACTTGGGATTAGTTATCTGATGTTTCACTACTTCAGCGGACGTCAGCGTATCTCCTTCGAGATGAGAAGTTTGACTATATTCTCTGCAGATTTCAATTAGTGAGGTTTTTTCTTTGAATTTGAGTGATCCGTTCTTTAAGTTCTTTAATTCTTTCGATTATTTTTGAAGGACTTGAATGTGAGTTATGAGAATATTGACATGGGTAATTCGATTTATGTGGCATGTTGTTGTAGGTATTTCATAGTTCTTTACTTGTAACCGAATATTTGTATAGTTTATTCTGGTATGTTTGAAATAGTGGTCAAAGCATCTACTGAAACTAGATTTTCTCAGAGATATACGCTTTCTATGATTTCTCATCTAGGCAAGATTTCTTGCTCTGTAATTGGTGTATTAGTGATTTCAAACTTCTTCGCACCTGGGAGGTAAACTAGTGAAGTTTTAGAATTTGGGTTTTAAGAGATTTGTGTTCTGTTGTTTCGGAATTGGCATCAATTTCATTAATAATATCACGTAAAGGAGTGTCTTCAGAATTGTTACAGCTAGGTATACTTCTTCCGTAGTCGATGTTTTTTTTTAAGTCATTTCCGACAATACTCTCGACTGGAATTGGGAAATTATCTAATACAGAATGAAATATGAATTTATCATTGAGAATGGGTATATTAAAATAGGAATAACAAACTGTAGAAATAGGTTCATTTGAGTCAGTATGAGTACCTTTTAAGGTAGGGTTATTCTCGAAACATTGGGTGTCTTCTTTGAGATTCCCTAATTTTATTAGTAAAATGGGAGCTCCTGTATCTTATGAAAATTTATATTTTGATTTGAATTCGGGAATCTTGAGTTCGTTGTATGTGGTGAGGCTTTGCAAAATCATTGTTGAGATTCGATCCGGATTATGGTCGCGTCTTGACGAGAAGCCCTGAAGCTTTTTAGAACTACGAGTTGTTTGGTTATTATGAATGCTAATAGAATTTGAGTTATAAATATTTCAGAATTTCAGTTATAAATATATTATATTTTCCTACATTTAAGGTTAAATGTTGAATGAGTAACCTATCTTCTACAGCTGTTACAGAATTTTTGTGAATAAGTTGAAGAATTATGGGAGATTTTTTCAAAATTATTTTTTAATTGTCCGTATTAGTCCGTTCTAGTTCCGTGACAGTTCTGAGCTGACTGTTAAATGGCGGCCGAAGGGATTACCCAGATCACCCTCGCATTCCGGGGTCTCGCAGCTTGACGGTTCCGCAAGAGGCCAAGACACGAGCTCGGTTCTGACGAAACGCAGAAGCGTAAAGAATCACCTCGCCCAGGCCCGGTACGTTAGTCGCGACCCACTTTCCCGCCGAGCCCGACACGCCTCGGTCCTCAGAGGCAATCCTTATCCCGGAGTTACGGATCTAATTTGCCGACCTTCCTTACCTACATTATTTTATCGACTAGAGGCTCTTTACCTTGGACATCAGCTGCGGATATGAGTACAAACCGGCGCGACGCCAATACGTGGCCCTCTCCTGGAGTTTCAAGGTCCGAGGAGAAGATCTAGACACCACCGCAGCTGCGATGATGTTCGCGTTCTAAATCAAATCTAGATCTATATGATTCAATGGAACTTGAACGCTCATGCAGAAAAGAAAACTCTTCCCGGATCTCTCGATGGCGATTTAATGAAGGTTCCGCTGCCGGGGTCCACAATAGGAACCAGATTCCCTTTCGCCCGGACGGGCGTGCTTAACGCGCAGAGCGTTCAAGATAACTCTATCGAGTAATATCTTATGCACTCGTCGCACGATTAACAACGCCACCATCGGCTTTCGCCTGGAGCTTAGAATCGACTGACTCGTGTGCCACGGCTGTTCACACGAAACCCTTCTCCACCTCAGCTCCTTAGGGCCCCGCTGGAGTATTTACTACTACCACTAAGATCTGCACCGTAGGCGGCCCCAGATGGCCCCACGGCCAGCCCTTCTGCGCGCACCTCCGTGACCCTCCTACTCGTCAGGGCTTCATGGCCGCACAAGGCGACCGCACATGCCACTGACGGCCGAGTATAAGCACGACGCTTCAGCGCCATCCATTTTCAGAACAAGTAACTTCGGCAGGTGAGTCGTTACACACTCCTTGGCGTATTCCGACTTCCATGGCCACCGTCCTGCTGCCCTAAGTAACCAACGTCTTTCATGAAATCCCATAAGCGTCGATTTTGGCGTCGCAATTCGGCGTTTGGTTTATCCCACGGCGCCAGTTCTGCCCACTTGGCACTCTGATCCGTAGTCTCGCGGCTTCACGTTCAAGCAAGCCGGAGATCTCACTCGTTTGAAGTTTGAAAATAGGTTGAGGTCGTTTTGACATCAATGCCTTTAATCATTCGCTTCCCCGGTTGAGACTCGTAGGCAACGAGCGCCAGGTATCCTGAGAAAAGCTTCGGAAGGAACCATCTTTTAGTTGGTTCGATTAGTCTTTCGCCCCCATACCCAGTTCCGACGATCGATTTGCACATCAGAATCGCTACGGACCTCCATCAGAGTTTTCTCTGACTTCGTCCTGACCAGGCATAATTCACCATATTTCGGATCCCAGCGTGTACGCTCTTTGTGCGCCTCCTCTCGCAATGAGAATGAGACGCCCCAAGAATGCAGGACGATCCAAGGGGATCGGCGTTCCAACACGTCACTTTGAAGATTCGGTTCGCGATTCTCAGGTTTACCTCTGAACGATTTCTCATACTTTTGAACTCTCTCAAAAGTTCTTTTCAATTTTCCCTCACGGTACTTGTTTGCTATCGCTCTCGTGGTCACATTTAGCCTTAAATGGAGTTTACCACCTACTTAGGGCTGCACTCTCAAGCTATCCGACTCTCAGAAGAGACCGAGTTGTACGTATTCATTCATGCCACGACAGCGTGTCCGGGACAGAGCGGAATTGAATCATCGTACAGGAATGACGGGTGCGTATCGCGGGCGTGAATCTTGTCTATCTCCAGAGATACATAGGCGATCGGCATTCGTCTCTTCTTGATCGAAGTAACGGCATCTATTGTCCGTTGCCACGCCGATCTTAGATACCCTCGACAGTTTGCGCATCGTATTCGGAGATACCTCGAAACTACTAGCTCGCAGTTAGGTCGCCGTTCACCTTCCATTCGTCGAAGACACGTCTCGCGACAAGGGTACGGAGACAGATCGACAGCGGTCGAACAAAGAAGCTTTCTTCTGTTTAACGTCGACCAGGCATTGTTTGCGCTGCAAATTTTGATCGTCAGAGCCATGTCGATTGGACGATTCGGGTCCAACGACGTCTGACCGACGACTAAAGTGCCTCACCTATCCCTGCGTCAGGGTTTGACGATGACTGTGGCTATCAAACGGATACCTCTAACTGTGTTTTCTGTAGGTCTCTGTTTGAAGAGCACATACGTTATACATGTTAATGATCCTTCCGCAGGTTCACCTACGGAAACCTTGTTACGACTTTTACTTCCTCTAAATGATCAAGTTTGGTCATCTTCCCTGCAACATCAGCGACGTCTAAACGCCACCGCGTACCGGTCCAGAGACCTCACTAATTCATTCAATCGGTAGTAGGGACAGGCAGTGTGCACAAACGGCATTGACGTAACCAACGCGAGCTAATGACTCGAGCTTACTGGGAATTCCTCGTTAATGGGGAACAATTGCAAGCCCCAATCCCTAGCACGAAGGATGTTCAGCGGGTTACCCGGGCCGTTCGGCCAGGGAGGACACGCTGATTCCTTCAGTGTATGGCGCCCAAGAACATCTAAGGCTTCAAAGACCTGTTATTGCTCAATCTCGTGCAGCTATAAGCCACCTGTCCCTCTAAGAATAATATAATGTTCGCAGACAGTAAGAACCGCGCCGACCCGAAGGTCAGCGGGCCTTTAGGATGTCTAATACGCCTTTATATCAGTCTAGGCTTTAGTTTGTCATCGGAATTAACCAGACGAATCGCTCCACCAATTAAGAACGACCATGCACCACCACCCACCGAATCAAGAAAGACCTCTTAATCGGTCAATCCTTCCGGTATCTGGCCCTGGTGAGGTTTCCCGTGTTGAGTCAAATTAAGCCGCAGGCTCCACTCCTGGTTGTGCTCTTTCGTCAATTTCTTTCAAGTTTAATCTTTGCAACCGTACTTCCCGTGAAACCCGCAAGGTTTGGTTTCCCGGAAGCTGCCTGCCATCAGAGGAACGTCGGCAGATCGCTAGCTGGCATCGTTTATGATTAGAACTCTGGCGGTAACTGTTCGCCTTCTAACCTTTAACTTTTGTTCTTGATCAATGAAAACGTTTTCGGCAAATGCTCTTACCTCTGTCCGTCTTGCGACGATCAAAGAATTTCACCCCTAAAGTCGCAATACGAAAGCCCTCTTCCGTTCCTGTAAATTTTCACCTCGGGTTTCCGAGAATCAACAAAATAGAACCAAGGTCCTGTTTCATTATTCCAAGCACGCAGTATTTAGGCGAAGTTTTAGCCAGCTTTAATCACTCTAATTTGTTCGAAGTAAACGTGCCGGCTCACCTCGACACTCAGTGAAGAGCACAAAGGCAGGATTGAGTTGGGCCGCCCTCACGAGCTATGTCCGCCGGCAGGACGTCTTGCGACACGCCAGTTGACACCGACCATGATGTACCGGCGGCGCGAGCACAAATTCGACTAAGAGTTTTTTAACCGCAATAGTTTTAATGTTCGCTATTAGGACTGGAAATACCGCGGCTGCAGGCAACAGACTTGCCCTCCAATTGATCCTCGTTAAAGGATTTGAAGTTGACTAATTCTGATTACGAGGCCTCGGATGAGTCCCGTATCGTTATTTTTCGTCACTACCTCCCCGTGCCGGGAGTGATAAAATTGCGCGCCTGCTGCCTTCCTTGGATGTGGTAACCGTGTTTCAGGCTCCCTCTCCGGAATCGAACCCTGATTTCCCGTTACCTGTTACAACCATGGTAGGCGCAGAACCAACAATCGACAGTTGATAAGGCAGACATTTGAAAGATGCGTCGCCGGTACGAGACCGTGCGATCAGCCTAAAGTTATTTAGGGTCACCAGATTGTACGTTGACGATCACAGCCGCCTCCGATTGGCAGTTCGATATTTCTGTCGCATAGACGAACTAACGTCGACCAAGCGGGACGATTAGACGATTGTCCGGTCGTCCTGTGTTTTGATTTTCCAACACATTCTCGATCCTTCGTTATACATGCGATAATGTCAACGACACGGTGATTCGAGCGATGTTTTCATTTCACAGAGATAATCTCGGGAAGAGGCGAGCGGTCGCAAGAGTTGACGCCCGATTGCTCGGGTCGGCTCGTATTTACGTGTGTTCGCTTGACGGCCATTTGACTCGTTTAAGTCCGGATTGACCGCGATCTCGCTGTAATAGGCGATATCTCGCTCCCGGAGTCTGTCACGAAAAATGGCCAGCTCCAAGGTTGACGGCACCGCTCAGGTTCATCGAGGTCATTAATCGGTTGCAGAATTCAACGTGACGAACCCTCAGTTGCCCGCCTACTAAGGATGCGGCGACGTCGACAAGTAATTTTCCAGATTTTGACCTTCCGAAGTGCACCGTATGAAAATTTTTCCCCCGGCCGATGTTGCGCCATCCGAACGCGGCTTGGCGGTGATGGCTTTCGAAGTGCACCGTATGCACATCCTTAGGCAGAACGGACGGAGAGCGGACCGGGCGACAACCGGAGATGTTAGATTAGTTTCAATTTCCGTGAATACGTACGGAATTCGAATAAGGAACTAATACTAATAGAAATGTCAGATATTCCTCTTTTTTTACATATTTTTCAAGGCTCCTTTATTAGAAAATATCATTTTGAGCATGCAATCGGGATGAGAATTATTTATTTGTCACTCTTCCATCGCTTTCAGGGGGAGTCCAAGATCGGCCCTCTAAATGAACGTGAAAACGGAAAAACTGAAACAAAATATTCAAGAAGGGTTAGGTTAGGTTATGATGATGTTTTCGTCATTCGAGCGCAGCTTGGCGGCGAGGACTTCCGCAGTGCACCGTACGCGCAGGTATCGTTAGGCAGAACGGACGGAGAACGGACCGGGCGACATATGGGTCCAGATGTACTTGTTGACGATCTCTACCGAAGAGCGGATCATATTGTCTCCGAAGCATATCAGGCGGCAGTAAGAGAGACTAGCATCATCACACGAAGAGGTATGTTGGACTGCTGTGTTCGTAATTGACTTTCCCATGCCTATGATGCAAATATATACATATTTTTGTCTCTACGAGTTTCAATGAGATATAGATCAGTTAATAGGTGTATTGTTAAGAGGCCGAGTTCTCAATATGAAGTCAGATTGATATCGTTAGCTTCAGTTCAAGAAATATCCTTCCAGTCTTACGGACGCAGTAAGCTGCTGCGGTAGTATGAATCAGGCTTCATTAGTGAGGAAGTCTCGCAGGCCTAACCATGTAAAACAGCGAAGGTGACGATAACATTATCAGCTCGAGTAAGGGTCACCCTCATTTGTTCGAGAAACATGCTGATAGAACTATCTGAAGGAAAAATTGTAATTGCACTAACGTGTACTTTATTGTAAAAATATGAAATACACTATTGCGTGGTAAAATTACTTAGCAACCTTGCTCAAGTCTTCATAGAGATTGTTCCGTCTTTGCCTCGGTCGGGACATGCAATCACTTCAGTCGGTTGTCCGGACGGATTTACCGAACATAAAGTACTCATCGATACGGATGTACCAATGTGTGTGCAAAAACGTTGCAGGTATTGAAACGAGACGTTTTCATCGATCAGAGTAAGAACGAACTTCCGTTATGTATGGGATAGAGATTATAACTAAGAGAGGATTCGAAAATCGTGTGGTGTTAGTAATTTGGATCCCTGATCGGGACGCGGTTAAAAGTCGGAGCTTCGTCGACCATACTCCCACATTCCAAAGTGCACCGTCGGCTGTGAGTGGAAAAAAACGGGAACGAAAGAGCCGATCGCGAACTTCGTCCGGTACTTATCGCACCGTTCCGACCGAGGTCTCGTCAAATTCGACAATACGAATCCCCAAGCCGAGGGCAGAGTATTAACAGAAATCAGCGTGAAAACTGCTCTACTGAGTACAACACCCTGCCAGCTAGGTAAGTCGTCTACAGATAATTCAGAGTCTCGACATCGAAATAGGAGAACCAATAATCGCCGTCAAGAGGCCATGTTGGATGTAGCAAGAATCGATCCCGCCACCGACTTTTGGCCCCGAACGGTTATCGTTGCTCGTGCGACGGCCGACGAGAACGCCGACCGCCTAGTAAAGTCATATTGTATTTAGCCCTTCAACTCTCGAAACCCCTAGAGGTATCGTTGCCACCTTTGACTAGAAAGGATACGGTAGCTTCGCACCACCGCCCACCCGAGCGAGTGCGTGAATGAAATGTCCGAACCTGCGGTTCCTCTCGTACTGCGCAGAATTACTATCGCAACGACGAGTCATCAGTAGGGTAAAACTAACCTGTCTCTTGACGGTCTAAGCCCAGCTCACGTTCCCTATGGGCGGGTGAACATTCCGACGCTTGGCGAATTTTGCTTCACAATTATAGAAAGAGCCGACATCGAAGGATCAAAAAGTGACGTCGCTATGAACTCTTGGCTACCACAAGCCAGTTATCCCTGTAGTAATTTTTCTGACACCTCTTGCTGAAAACCCATCAAAGCAAAATGATTGATAGGCCATGCTTTCGCAGCCACTATGCGTACAGAACATCGGGATCAATCCAGCATTTGCCATTTCGCTCTACGCGAGGCTTCTGTCCTCGCTGAGCTGGTCTTAGGACACCTGCGTTATTCTTTGACAGAGGTACTGACCCAGTCAAACTCCTCGCCAGACAGAGTCCTCGGATCGGATCACGCGGGAGCGTTAATTGGCGCCTGCAACAACGCAACGTGACCACGACCATGCCGCTCGCGCAAACGAAAGACAATGGAACGCGGCCAGCACGAAGTCCGGAACGCCGCTCTACGCGCTTGGCTTGAGAACTCCGTGACAGCCGCCGCCTCGTGAGATAACGGCGCACGCGTTCCGCATCATCGAGTAAATAAAAAAACGATGAAGGTAGTGGTATTTCACTGTGGATGGAACCATCTCCCACTAATGCTACACCTCTCAGGTCTCCTTACGGTGCCAGAGTAGAGTCAAGCTCAACAGGGTCTTCTTTCTCCGCTAATTCTTCGAAGTCCGTTCCCTTGGCAGTGGTTTCGCTGAATAGTAGATAAGGTCAGTGGAAATCTCGTTGCTCCATTCATGCGCGTTACTAATTAGATGACGAGGTATTTAGCTTTGCAATTGTTCATTTATCATAATAATTACAATAAAGAGAACAACATTCTACCGGATAAGTCGGTACCAAATAATTTAGGAAGTGTACAGCTAACACATAACCCTATGGTAATCTTCTTAATACTAATATAAATATAATGTCAAAAGAAAAAAAACGATTTACTCAATCAATTTAATCACTAACATATACTATCAATTACCTTATTCCTTATCCAATTCCTTCTGCAGTTCTTGCTCTGTCCCTCTTATACGTTGGTAATTCATTGAATCTGTTCCAGGCTGCAACGGACCTAACCAACACCCGCGTGGGCAGGATCTTCAGTTCGTGACTTCTAATGACTCCTCTGTTAATCAGCTCTTCAGCGGAGTTACGTGACCAGAAACCTCTCCAGGAAAGTGTAGCAGCCAAGGTAGGTTCTTCATCACAGTTATAATCTGATTTTGTACATTTTGTCATCGATACGATAATTTGTACATATTAACCTTCTCCGCATTTTCTCCTTTCAGGTCGGCTTGATCGCTGATGTCTTGGGCATCAGTGACGGTTCTTCCTATTTTGGCCACTAGATCGGCCTTCATCCGTTCTCAGGTGAGGCTCTCTGTGTACTGCATATTTTTGGTTCATAAGGTTTCGTTCCAGATAGCTTACTACGGCATCGTGCCTTTTGATTCGCAAATTTTGGGTACAGTGGCACCCTTAGAGGATATGGTAGGTGCTCATCCACTTCTGCAGTCCCTCTCCTGAGCTCTAACTCTACTTGTTCTCGCTTTGGTAGGTATGGCGTTAATCTTCGTTTCAATACATCTAATAAAATCTTTTCCAGATAGGAATCTGTTCGCGTGGCTCATCCAAGCGTGTTGACCGTTAACTTTGGCTGATGTTGAAAGTGCCTTGCCGTCAATTTTAGAGTAGAGGAAGTTTGTCCAGAATCTGACAACGTGTTTCCTTTGATCTACCACCATGTTTCTGTAGTCTTTCGGCCTGCTTGATCTCCTTTTTCAGATAAGTACTAAATGCTTGATCTGCTCAGAACTCCGACTTCGTGAGGTCTTTTAATATTTCCAGGTGGAGGAGGGGGCTATTCCATCTGAGAGACGACACCCCGAGACCCCAACGACGATGGTTGCATGAACGAACCCGTTAGGACAATCCTTAGGTAAGCGGAGTTACGATCTTACAGCTCTTCTCAGTTTCCTGTCCAATGCTCTCAGGAACGCCATCTTAATGTCACCAAAGTTAAGTTTATATAAAACACTCGGTACAATAACATTTTTCAGAGCCAAGAAGCGTCGCTAGGGTTTAAGAAGGCCTCTCCAATTTTGGCTATTTTCTGATCTAGGGTCTCCATACAATCCATCTTATAGATGACGTCGGCCGTGAACAGGACTCCCAGGTATTCCCATTCATCTTTTCTGGGCAAGGCATGAATACGTCATTGATAGTGGAATGTCAGTACTGATCGACGGCCAGCTTCTTCTTCCTTGGCACCGTTCGCGAGGCGACCGTAGCGCATTCCTCTGCGTTGGAGCTCAGCTCTCCAAGTGTTAGTGAGGCTTTGGAGGCCAGTCACAGTAGGAGCAACGAGGAGTAGATCATCAGCAAATGAAATAACATTCACCAACGACCCCCTCCACGTTAACTCCAACCTCGTTTGGTACTTTTTTCAGCATGCCGTCGATGATAAGGCTGAAGAGAAAGGGTGACATGGGTTCCCCTTAATTGACCTCACAGGTCGGCACTATATTCCTTGATTTCTGGCCGATATATTCCAGATGAATGGAGCTCCGCTTGTAGACTAGAGTCAAAAGCTTTCTTCATATCTAGGATGGCAACGAAGGTGTTCTTGGCACGACTACTCTGCAGGAGGAGGACCGCATCAAGGAGTGTTAAATTTTCAGCGCAGCCGGTTGACTTCCAAAAAGCTCGCTGCCTGGCGTCACGACTGATCCGGCTTAGGCGGTATGCTTGAGCCTTGTGGAGGGTTCCAGTCAAGACCGAAGAGATGGTAATTGGTCTTAACTGGTCCGGTTCGTCGGCATTCTTCTTCTTTGGGATGAGGACTGTTCTGGACTGGAGGAGACGTTCGGGTAAATCCTCACACCACAGCAGGATATTGAAGAGGCACGCTAGCAAGGAAGCTGAGACCTTCGCAAAGTCTGCCCTACTCAGCCCATCCGGCCCCGCCACTGTTCTCTTTGAGGGGAATGCAGATCTTATCTCTTCAGGCAAGATAGGTTGCCAAAGTTGTGAATGCGGAACGATTCAAATGGTTCGTCCGTCTTCCCTCTGTTCGCGCGAGATGAACTTTTACTTTCATTACGCCTTTAGGTTAAGTGTTATCCCAATGACTCGCACACACGCTAGACTCCTTGGTCCGTGTTTCAAGACGGGTCCTGATAAAATGCAAGCGTCGCCGATCGGCGTTTCGAAAAGGCCTGTCCGAGAACTCTGCGGCGAACAGCCGCCACTGGCCAAGATCGGTGCCAGGTCCGATCGTCTACGCGACGAACGAGATTACCGCAGGCCTTCCGCCTTCTGTAAACTGTCGAGTGAGCCAGTCGGATAAGTGCGTGTCCGGAGGCGACGGCGAATAGCGCTCGCGGGCTACACTGCGGACCTAAGACTGGCACCCAACGGATAGCGACGTCCTACTAGAAGAGAAATGCATGAGTCCGAAATCGGCTCGTAACGCGAAGGGTGCAGGCGACGCGAACGTCACCCATCAATCCAACATGTCACTGCAACGATTCGGTTCGCGATAGAATCTGTCCGTTCGACTTTTCGGGTTCCTCAAGTTTACCCCTGAATGGCTTCAGGTACTTGAACTCTCTCTTCAAAGTTATTTTCAAAAAGCCGCAGCGGTCGCTAAGGGCCTGGCAGAATCTTTAGTCAGTGGCCCCGTTCAAGACGGACTTGGACGCGCCGCGAACTCTCGAGATGACGCATTCTTCTTAACAATACACACGTCGAAAGGCCGTCTGTTGTGTTGGTGTTTGCGCCGCCCTCGACCAAGCGTGATGATCGATGTGCTTTCGATGGCACGGCCTAGTTCGTATTCCGCCGAGCGTACATAACCAATGCGACGTCGGTCGAGAAGATCTCATCTCTCTGACACGTTGTAATGATTCTGTTTCTAATTTTCTATAAAATTGGAGAAATATTTTAATTCTACTGGAACTACGAAACTTATATAATGACGTGTAAAGAGATTGAATTATAAAAAGGCTAGTTGAATAAAATTACAATTTACACTACCTATCAATACCTATGCCAAGCTAGATCAGAGTCCCTGAATCTCAGTGTGTGAGATCTTTGTCTAGAACCTAGGTCCTAGATATACCTTTAGGAATATTACTCATCACTTCAATCAACTAGCTTTATTAAAAGATAAATATCCAAAATCACAGTATCTGATCAATAATTTATTGACTCGAATCAAGGTAAATCATACAAAAATAACTTAACTAAAAAGAATTAACCACTAACTATAAAATGAGTCTCAGATTAGATGAATTCAAATAACATAGTACAAATTCTCAATTTAAAATAATCTGAGTGAATTCCGAACTCATGTAGACTCGGTTCTATCAAACTAAACCAGTGATATTCAAAAAAATTAATAAAAAAGCGACATTGTTTTCTTCACAACAATAAAGTGGAAACGAAATATAGAGAGAGTTACTGTTTCCCGTTCTCCCAAAGAAACGAGAAAACGATTTGCTTTCAAGTACTGACCTCACAATTAACCGGCAACAACCTAGATCAATAGCAGCGAAACCTTACGGATATAACTATAATTTACATTGGGTATCGTTAACTGTAGATTCCTAACTCGAATTTCAAACTGTTCGAATATTTACTTGATGAAATGAGATCAAATTATTTATGAAAATATGAAAATTGAGTTTATAAGATATAAATGATTAATTCGAGAAATCGGACTTTTACAACGTCGTTCGCGTAAGTCTCGACGTGAGAACGGCCGGTGCGATACCGCAACATCGTTTCAGCTGTCGCTATTCAAGACGGCGCGCGTACCATACGTACTGTACGGTAAGTATTTCGCGTACGTCTCGACGTGAGAACGATCGACGCTATACAGAAACACCGATTCAGCGTTCCAAACACAGCGTACGAGACGTCGGTATAGAGACCGCGGGTTTAACCGTCCAACGCACCCGAAGACCCGACCAAACGACCAAGCCCCAGGCAGTATTTCTGTTGAAACCGATCCTCAGTCAGGAGTGGTCCGAGGACCACAATGTGTGTTGGAAATGTTGATGTTCAAGTGTCCTGTAGTACGCAAGTTGACGCTCAATTAATTGCTTTTTTCACAGATTCACGAGCCAAGTGATCCACCGTTCAGGGTAATCTTTTTGCGTTAGTCCGATATCGTGCCGACGCGGCGCGAAAGGACAGACGGACATGTCGTAACCCCCTCATGCACGGCCGACGGACATGTTTTCCATACCTGATGGGATGGTAGTGTGCCATCACAGTTATAGCGTAAGGGTCCGGCGATCTCCGCTGTCATTAACGTTTGCAAATATGTGTTTGTTTTCCGGACGATCGGCGAGCGAAGGAAATACCGTCTTTAAGAGGATCAGACGCTAGTTCGGCGGTAGTCCCCGCTACTTAGCAGTCGTCCGAGAAATCAACGAACAGTCGCTTACGAGCGATTCGTCCTCTTGTTGCGGTAGCTCCGAGTCGTACGCATTAACTCATGATACGACAGTGTGTCCGGGGCAATGAAGAGTGGAATCATCGAACAAGAGCGAGAGGCGCGTATCACAGGCGAGAATCTTTACTTTCTCCAAAGATACATCGGCGATCGGCCTTCGTTTCTTCTTGATCAACATAACGGCATCTATTGTCCATTGTCACGCCGATCTTTGATACCCTCTACAGTATGCGCATCGTATTTGGAGATACCTCAAAGCTATTAGCTCGCCGTTAGGTCGTTGTCTGCCTCCCTCTGGTCGAAGACACGTCTCGCAACAAGGGTGCGGGGACAGATCGGCAAAGGACGAACGGAGAAGTTTTTTTCGGTGAAACGTCGACCGGGCAACGTTCGCGCTGAAAATTTCGATCGTCTGGGCCAAGTTGATCGGACGATTCGGGTTCGACGACATCTGGATGACGACTAAAGCGCCTCTTGTATCCCTGCGTCAGAGTTAGACGATGCCTGTGGATATCGAACGGATACCTCTTACTGTGTTTTCTGTTAGTCTCTGTTTGAAGAGCATATACGTTATACATGTTAATGATCCTTCCACAGGTTCACCTACGAAAACTTTGTTACGACTTTTACTTCCTCTAAATGATCAAGTTTGGTCATCTTAACAGCAACATCGGCGACGTCGAAACGTCACGGCGTACCGGTCCGAAGACGTCACCAAATCATTCAATCAGTAGTAGCAACAGGCAGTGTGCACAAACGGCAGGGACGTAATCAACGCGAGCTTATGACTAGCACTCACTGGGAATTCTTCGTTCATAGGGAACAATTGCAAGCCCCAATCCCTAGCACGAAGAAAGTTCAGCGGGTTAGCAGGGCCGCTCGGCTAGGGAGGACACGCTGATTTCTTCAGTGTAGCGCGCGTGCGGCCCAGAACATCTAAGGGTATCACAGGCCTGTTTCTGCTCAATCTCGTGCGCGAGAAACCATCTGTCCCTCCAAGAAGAATATAATTTACGCAGACAGTGAAACCGCGGTTACCTAAAGGTCAGTGAGCGTTAAGGATGTCTAATACGCCTAGTTAGCAGACTGGAGTCCCGTTCGTTATCGGAATTAATAAGACGAATCGTTCCACCAAGAAAACTCTCTCAATCTGTCAATCTTTCCTGTGTTCGGGCCTGGTGAGGTGTCTTGTGTTGAGTCAAGTTAAGCCGCAGGCTCCATTTCCGGTGGTGCCCTTCCGCTAATTCCTTTAAGTTTCAGCTTCGCAACGATACACCTCCCGGAACCCAAAAGTTTTGGTTTCCCGGAAGCTACCACCGAGTCATCGAAGGAACGTCGGCGGATCGCTAGATGGCATCGTTTATGATTAGAACCAGGGTGGTATCTGATCGTTTTCGAACCTCTAACTTACGTTCTCGTTCAATGAAAACGTTTTTGGCAAATGCTTTCGCTTCTGTCCGTCTTGCGACGATCCAAGAATTTCTATTCTAACGTCGCAATACGAATGCCCCCATCCGTTCCGGTTAATCGATACCTCAAGGTTCCGAAAACCAACAAAATAGAACCGAGGTCCTGTTCCATTATTCCATACATGATGAAAGATGAACCGGAGGCGCGAGACTCAATTTCGACTACGAGCTTTTTGATCGCAACAACTTTGATATACGCTATTGTAGCTGGCATTACCGCGGCTGCTGGCACCAGACTTTCCTATAATTGATCCTCGTCAAAGAATTGACTCACTTCGATTACGGGGCCTTGAATGAGTCCCGTATCGTTATTTTTCGTCAATACGTCCCCGTGATGGGAGTGAGTAATTTGCGCGCCTACTGCCTTGGATGTGGTAGCCATTTCTCAGGCTCCCTCTCCGGAATCGAACCCTGATTCCCCATTACCCGTTACAACCATGGTAGGCGCAGAACCTACCATCGACACTTGATGAGGCAGACAATTGAAAGATGCGTCGCCGGTAGGAGACCGTGCGCTCAGCCTAAAAATATCCATAGTCACCAAGTTGTACGATGAAGGGTGGACCCGGCACCGATTGGGTTTGATCTAATAAAAACGCTCCTTCCGTTTCCGGTCGGAGATCTGTTTGCATGTATTAGCTCAAGAATTACCACAGATATCCAGGTGAATGTGTGTACGATCTAGGGAACCATAACTAATTTAATGAGAATTTATTTGAGTCAAAGAAACAAAGAAGTTACCGACACTCTATACCTAGTACAATCATCCATAAATTACAGCTTAAATTTATTAAATCCTCGACCATCCCTAATTTTCAGATTCTATACCCATCCACACACTAATCCTCATCGACACCAATTGGACCAGAATGACCCCAAGGCTGACTCCGTCTCTTGAACGAGACTCATCGGCCACGAGTTGCTCTACGGTTGGAAACCTTATTACGCTGCTCGACTCGCCCGTACGTCCCACCACAGTAGCTGGCAACCACGCTGTGACAAGGAAGCCTCAGCCTCATCCAAGTTTTCGAACTCTCCATTCAGACAATTTTTCACACTTCAGTCGCTCTGACTCTAGAAAAGAAATGAACAGTGGATTAACTCATTCACTCACAAAATTTAAAATCCAAGTAACAAAAAAAATGGAAATAAATTTAGAATGAGATCCCTGCTCAGACCACAATCAAAGGAAAACCAGGACATAATCTAACTATAAAATAATCACAACGATTAAACTATACATCTGGCTCGTCATCGAATCCGCGTTTAAGATCATTTACGTGCCAAATACCAACAGACTCATTGGAATCATCAACTAATTCATACGTCCAATTTCCATGCTTGCTCTTGATTTTGAATGGCCCTGCATATTTAGGGCTCGATTCAGCTGCAAAGAACTTTGCTTTCGCAGATAGAGCGTGATTTCTATGCCACACTGTATCACCTATTTGATATTTAACTGGACGTCTACGGAGATTATATCGTCGACTAGATTCGACGTAAACCTTTGATAACTTCTTTTCAATATCGTCGTACAGTTTCAGAAATTCAGACGAACGATCGATATTTATATTTTCACGCACTATATCAACCTCTCAACGATCCCAATCTTGTCCATCATGAAGATCTCCACTGTTAATATACTCCCTCCCAAAGTTAATAAACTCTATTTACATGCTCCGTGGAATAATTTTGGGGATGATAAAGTGCGTTATATAACATTCAGATCTCTAATTTTGACCACGATTGGGAAAATTTCTTACTTTTGGATTGGCTACTGTTGTCTGCAATGATGTATTGAGGCACTCAGAATGGAAAGAATACATCATTTTCTAAATGTTCACGAATTTTAGAAGCGTTAGTGGATCGTTAGGGAGAAGTTAACACAAATTTCGCAAAATAATTGCAAACGACTAAAATAAAAGTTAACTAGTTGATTGACCTTGGTAAAGTTGCAATCAAGTCTGTATTCAACATTTCAAGGTAGGACGATTACCCATAAGACCAGCAGGTTTATTCTGTAGCCTTCTGACTGATACATGTCTTACATTTTCGTATGTGTGAAGCTATATCCGACCGTATTTTAGTCCAGAAATATCTTTCACAAATTTTTCGGTAAGTTTTAAGAACACCGGGGTGACGTGACGTTGGATTACTGTGAATGTGATGAATGAACGCAGAACGATTTTCTTTAGAAACGGTTAGTTTCCAACGATTATGTTCATCAGACAATCCTGGAAAGTCAGACTTGACATACTTGAAAAATTTTTCCATTTCCTACACGCCACTTAGGAAAATTGAGAGGGTTTTCCTGAATTTTTCTCTCAATGTTAAAATCCAGTTATCCTTGAGGGTAGTAACATCAAAATCACAAAAATTATGATCTGGTTCAACAGAATCAACGACGGGTAATGATCGTGGTAACAGATCCGGTACAACATGATATCTTCCCTTTTGGTGTATGATATCGAAAGTAAATTGTTGTAACCGAACTGCCCACCTACAAAGACCACAATTAGGCTCTTTCAGATTAAGTAGTCAAATAAGAGATCGATGGTCAGTAATGACTGTGAAACGTGATCCTTCAATATATGGACGGAGCTTTTCCAAAGCCCAAACGACGGCTAAAAGCTCTTTCTCTGTAGTGGAGTACGCACAGTCTTGTTCAGAGAGAAATCGAGTGAGGAGACAAATAAATCTTTTCCCATCCCCAGAACAGCTCCCAATCAAAAATTACTAGCATCAGTTTGCACTATAAACGGTTTGAAATCAGGACAGCTCACCAAAGGAGCATCTATGAGGTGTTCCATAACAGTTCTGAAAGCTGAGTCACAGTCAGCAGACCAGCATCACTTATAATTTTTACGCAACAAATTATAGAGAGGATGAATAGTCGTAGCTAAATTAGGAATGAACTTCCTATACCAAGAGGCCATACCGATGAAAGATCGAACTTCTTTTACGCTTGCTGGAGTAGGTATTCTCAAAATGGCCTCTAAGCCAGGGTCGACTCTAAGACCAAACTTATCAACAACATAACCTAGATAACGAAGTTCAGGTTTACACGAATTGCATTTTTCCCTACTCACAGTAAGACCAGCTTCTAATAACCTAGGAAATATTTTCTCCAGAACCTCTTTATGTTTTTCAAACGTGTCAGCAATAATAATCACATCGTCTAGATACACAAAAGCATTAGGCTCTGAATCGGCAATAATGTTTTGATCCATGAGGCGCTCTTAAACAGCAGGAGCATTCATCAACCCGAAAAGTGCACGCTTGAAATGATATAAACCCCTTTTAGGAATAGTAAACGCCGTATATTCTTTGCGGAATTTTTTCATAAGTTTTTGCCAATACGCTGATTTGATGTCTATCGAAGACAAATATTTCGCTCCTTTGAGACGATCTAAATATGGCAAACTGGTACGCATCGCGTTTTGTAACCTGATTTAATTTCATAAAGTCTTTACAAAATCGATAACCTCCCTGCTTATTTCTCACTAGTAATATAGGAGACGACCAAGCACTCGGTGATTTTTGTAAAACTCCTAAATCAAGTTTTTTCTGTAGCTCCAAATCAATATGTTTCTGAATGACATGTGAAACCGTGTAATATCTTCGTTTTATTGGCGGAGAATCTGTTTTGATTTCAAACTCAACAAGCTTTGTACAACCTGAAAATCACCCTGTTATTTAAATTTTCATCGATGAAGACCTCTAAAATTCTATTCTGTTCAAATTCCAAGTCCGAAATAGACACTAAACGTCTGCTATTTGTTTCGTCAAAAACCTCTATTTCATCACACGCAAATTCCCAACAGTTTTTATTCAAATTTGGAACTATGTCCATTTTTCGCCTAAAATCTCATCCTAAAATTAAGCAATCTTTCAAAGAAGTAACTATAAGAACATCAACAAGTTTTATTTCTCCCATTAAATCGATTGGAAGACAGACTGAACCTATACTTGGACAACTCTCTCCATTAGCAACACTACAGCTACGAGCATCATCCGTATCTAACACAACCTTACTCGTTCAAGGGCCAACATACGCTAGATCCGGCTCTAAATCCGTTTTTCTACGTAAAGGTTTATAATAACTTTCAACAGGGTGACGCTTCATTTCTAATATATTGCAAAGCTCAATCGAATGATAAATGGAAGTGACTTCCGTTAATCCTTGATGAAGTTGAAAAAAAGGAAGTCATACAAGCGACATAAATACCGATATTTTCTTTTTCTCCCTGTTTTCTTCTTTCAGCTTCCTCAAATAAACGATTATCGTAATCGTAAGGTTGAAATTGTTTCTTCAACGCAAAAAAGATATCTTTCCAAGTAGTGGATTTCTTCCTATTTGTTCTAAACCAAGTTAATGGGGTTCCTTTGAATAAGTCAATCGCCGTGTCGAGAAGTTCAAGCTTAGTAACATGCCTGGAACAACTTAATTCTTCAACGCGTTCTAAGAAAACAGAAACCGACATATCTTTGCTATCGCCTGAAAATTGAAGATTCCATTTTGTTAAAGGAAATGACTTTACTTGAAAACTAGTACTAATCTGTCCTTTATTATCCCCAACAGGTCAAGAAGTTGAATTTCCAGTAGTACCTTCTACTTCCTCAGCACTCCCAACAGAAGACAAATTATAATCAGAATCTACGCGGATATTTAAAAACTAGCATGGAGAATACTAAGTTCTTGAGTATGCAAAGTGCGGACGCGGGTTTTCAGTTTAGGCAGTCAAGTTAAAGCTTTAGATAAAAGTTGACATCTTTCTTTACGTTTAGTATCTTCACTAGGATTAGTTCTATTCACCGTTTCAGCTATATGAGCGATTTTAGAAGTTATCTTCCTGTACAAACTGCTTTTGACATCATCATTGAATTGATCAATCAAACCTATTTCTCTTTTGATCTTATCCTCAATAATTTGGAATTCGTCATCGCAATTCAATGTATATGGGGGATATGTTAGAGATTAACTAGAACCTTCTATTTAATAACATTTTTGAGGCAACTACGCATAGTCCCAACAGTACCAACATCTTCAAATCCACGAATAACAAGTTCATGCGTCAACTCGTCATTAGCTAACCGATTGTAATCAAATACCAGATGCATCTTCAATCCTATTTTGAATTATAAAGAAGGTAAAATAAACTGTGAAATCGAGAGGTAATGGGGAAAAAAACTCTACAAGACAATTCAAAATATTCTGAAAATTCAGGGAAAACCTGACCAATCTCCAACAAAAAGTATTTGTAATAGAATACTTTATAAACACAATCTTTAAATTTGATGGTAAGTGTATGTCAAATTGCATGTGCTAACTTCAATCGAGAGAAAACACTAAAAATTCAAAAAAATAACGATACATGCGAATGAATATTAACTCTCATCAAACTTGTCCAATAGTACAGTAAACGATAGGCAGAGAAATTCTCATCTTTGTAGTCAACAGAAAGAAAAATTATCAACAACAAACATGAAATGTACTGAATTTGTTCGATCTGATTATTTCTAATTATCCAAATCGAAAGGGATAATCTGCAATAGTAAGAAAGAGAGAACAATTCGTATTCTGGATCGACGGAAAATAGCAGCTGTGAAAACCCTTATATCTTATCAATAACTCAAATTGTACTTTCTCAAACCCTAATTGTGATTCACTGAGTAAAAATTAAACTTTAAAAAAGCAAAATAACTCAAATCAAAATCGGGGCCCCACGTTGGGCACCAAATTAATTATGGTACGGTATATTTTGAAATTAAACTTATGAATTAACATTTTCTAACTCGACTGTTAACATATTTAAATTCAAGGGGGATGCTCGTAGCTAAAGTCTTCAATGAGGATGGGGGTGGGTCCAAACAATATAAAATGAATGGCTCCAGATAGTTTAGAACAAAAATAGAATCCCGGAGTGACTAACGAACCCCCCTTGAAATGAGTACACACTATCAAATGAAGTCTATGACGAAAATATAATTGAATTTGATACTCAGTGAAATGACTATTTATCTCAGTTCAAGAAATAATACACAACGCAATATATTTGAGAATTCAAAAATTATATTGATGAAAAAAAAGGACATAATCAGTTGTAGAGATATTCAACAATCCATGTACAGAAAATGATAATTTCTTATATTCTAAATATTATGAATAATACGTTATTAATAATATAGAGATCCTTTATATATACAAATACAGAGATCAATGCGGTGAATGCCGACATTCATTTGAATGAAATATCAATGTAAATGATATAAACATAGAGAGTGGAAATAGCAATAATTATTAGATTAGATACATAGTTGAGGAATTGAACCAAATATCAAGTAAATTTAGAGTCCGGTCAAACTGATCACTGTGAATATACTTTCTATATAATATCGAACGTAAGTGACCTGAAAGTTCAGAAATATTATCATAGAAAAATGAACACAATTAAGATGCATAAATGCATGAATGCATGTAGCTTGAAAGAGAATAATCCAGTACTTTTGGACTGATTGAAATATTCAATATATGAAATGACTTTACTGTGTGCATGTAATACATGAGAAATCTGAACTGGCCAACTGAAGTCTCGCGTTTCCTGAATTTTCAGCGCAGTGATAAGATCCCTTTCCTTTATCTGAAAAGTAATACTATTTGCTGGTTGAACACTAGCAGGCGCTGAATGATCAACTTCATAGGTAATCGATATACTTGATATTAACTTTCGTACGATATCAGTAATTCTTACAAATGACTCGAGAGAGTTATAGGTACTACCACCGTTTACCCGTGCATGCTTGAATTTCTTCACGTTGACATTCAGAGCAATGGGCAGAAATCACATTGCGTCAACACTCGCAGGAGCCATCGCAATGCAAATCTAGATCTAGATGATTCAATGGAACTTGAACGCTCATGTAGAAAAGAAAACTTTTCCCGGATCTCTCGACGGCGATTTAATGAAGGTCTCGCTGCCGGGGTCCAGAATAGGAATCGGATTCCATTTCGCCCGGACGGGCGTGCTTAACGCGCAAAGCGTTCAAGATAACTCTAGCGAGTAATATCTTATGCACTCGTCGCACGATTAACAACGCCACCAACGGCTTTCGCCTGGAGCTTAGAATCGACTGACTCGTGTGCCATGGCTGTTCATACGAGACCCTTCTCCACCTCAGCTCCTTAGGGCCTTGCTGGAGTATTTGCTACTACCACTAAGTTCTGCACCTTAGGAGGCTCCAGATGACCCCAGGGCCTTCCCTTCTCCGCGCACCTCCGTGACCCTCCTACTCGTCAGGACTTCATTGCCGTACAAGGCGACCGCACATGCCGCTGACGGCCGGGTATAATCACGACGCTTCAGCCCCATCCATTTTCAGGGCTAGTAACTTCGGCAGGTGAGTCGTTACACACTCCTTGGCGGATTCCGACTTCCATAGCTACCGTCCTGCTGCTTTGAGTAACCAACGCCTTTCATGATATCCCATAAGCGTCGATTTTGGCTCTGTAATTCGGCGTTTGGTTCATTCTACGGCGCCAGTTCTGCATACCAAAAATGGCGGCTTCACGTTCAATCAAGCCGGAGATCTCACTCGTTCGAAGTTTGAAAATAGGTTGAGATTGTTTTGACCTAATTGCCTTTATTCATTCGCTTTACTGGATGAGACTCGTACGCAACGAGAGCCAGCTTTCCTGAGAAACGCTTCGGAAGGAACCATTCACTAGATGGTTCGATTAGTCTTTCGCCCCTATACCCAGTTCCGACGATCGATTTGCACATCAGAATCGCTACCGATCTCCATCAGGGTTTTCCCTGATTTCGTCCTGACCAGGCATAGTTCACCATATTTTGGATCCCAGCGTGTACTCTCATTGTGCGCCTCCTCTCGCAATGAGAATGAGACGCCCCGAGAATGCAGGACGATCCAAAGGGATCGGCGTTCCAATACGTCACTTCGAAGATTCGGTTGGCGATTCTCAGGATTACCTCTGAACGGTTTCACGTACTCTTGAACTCTCTCTTCAAAGTTCTTTTCAACTTTCCCTCACGGTACTAGTATGCTATCGCTCTCGTGGTCATATTTAGCCTCACATGGAGTTTTTCACCCATTTAGGGCTGCACTCTTAAGCAACCCGACTCTCAGAAGAGACCGAGTAGTAAGTATTCATTCATGCCACGACAGCGTATCCGGGACAGTGCGGAATTGAATCATCGTACACGAGTGACAGGTGCGAATCGCGGGCGTGAATCTTGTCTATCTCCAGAGATACATGGGCGATCAGCATTCGCCTTTTCTCGATCGACGTAACGGCATCTATTGTCCGTTGCCACGCCGATCTTAGATACCCTCGACAGTATGCGCATCGTATTCGGAGATACCTCGAAACTACTAGCTCGCAGATAGGTCGTCGTTCGCCTTCCATTCGTCGAAGACACGTCTCGCGACAAGGGTACGGAGACAGATCGAGAACGGTCGAACGAAGAAGCTTTCTTGTGTTTAACGTCGAGCAGGCAACGTTTGCGCTGCAAATTTTGATCGTCTAAGCCATGTCGATCGGACGGTTCCGGTCCGACGACGTCTGGTCGACGACTAAAGTGCCTCACGTATCCCTGCGTCAGGGTTATACGATGACTGTGGATATCGAACGGATACCTCTAACTGTGTTTTCTGTAAGTCTCTGTTTGAAGAGCACATACGTTATACATGTTAATGATCCTTCCGCAGGTTCACCTACGGAAACCTTGTTACGACTTTATTTCATCAAAATGATCAAGTTTGGTCATCTTCCCTGCAACATCGGTGACGTCTAAACGCCACCGCGTACCGGTCGAAAGACCTCACTAGTTCATTCAATCAATAGTAGCGACAAGCAGTGTGCACAAACGGCTGGGACATAATCAACGCGAGCTTATGACTCGAGCTTACTGCGAATTTCTCGTTCATGAAGAACAATTGCAAGCCCCAATCCCTAGCACGAAGAATGTTCAATATTTCGGTCGCATAGACGAACTAACGTCGACCATGCAGGACGATTAGACGATTGTCCGGTCGTCCCGCATTTTAATTTTCCAACATATTCTCGACCCTTCGTTATACATGCGATGATGTTAACGACACGGTGATTCGAGCGATGTTTTTATTTCACAGAGATAATCTCGGGGAGAGGCGAGCGGTCGCAAGAGTTGACGCTCGACTTCTCGGGTCGGCCCGTATTTACGTGTGACCGCTTGACGGCCATCTGACTCGTTTGAGTCTGGATTGAACGCGATCTCGCTGTAATAGGGGATATCTCGCTCTCGGAGTCTGTCACGAAAAATGGCCAGCTCCAAGGTTGACGGCACTGCTCAGGTTCATCGAGGTCATTAATCGGTTGCAGAATTCGACGTGTCGTACCCTCAGTTGCCCGCCTACTAAGGATGCGGCGAGGTCGACAAGTAATTTTCCAGATTTTCACCTTCGGAAGTGAACCGTATGATAATTTTTCTCCCGGCCGATGTCTGCGCCGTCCGAACACAGCTTGGCGGCGAAGGCTTCCGAAGTGCACCGTATGCACCTTTGGCAGGACGGACGCAGAGCGGACCGGGCGGCATGTGTCCCGATGTCTGTGGTAGGCGTGATCAACCGAAGGGCGGATCGTACTATCGCCAAAGTGCACTAGTCAGCATTAAGAGAGGTTAGATTAGTTTCAATTTCCGTGAATAAGTACGGAATTCGAATAAGGAACTATTACTAATAGGAATGTCAGATAATACTCTTTTTTTTATATATTTTACAAGGCTCCTTTATTAGAAAATATCATTTTGAACATGCAATCGAGATGAGAAATATAAAAATTATTTATTTGTCACTCTTCCATCGCTTTCAAGGGGAGTCGAAGATCGGCCCTCTAAATGAACGTGAAAACGGAAAAACTGAAACAAAAAATTCAAGATGGGTTAGGTTAGGTTATGATGATGTTTTCGCCATTCGAGCGCGGCTTGGCGGCAAGGACTTCCGAAGTGCACCGTACGCACAGGTATCGTTAGGCAGAACGAACGGAGAACGGACCGGGCGACGTATGGATCCCGATGTCCTTGTTGACGATCTCTGCCGATGAGCGGATCATATTGTCTCCGAAGCATGTCAGGCGGCAGTAAGAGAGACTAACATCATCACACGAAGAGGTTGGTTGGACTGCTGTGTTCGTAATTGACTTTCCCATGCCTATGATGCAAATATATACATATTTTTGTCTCTACGAGTTTCAATGTGATATATATCAGTTAATAGGTGTATTGTTACGAGGCCGAGTTCTCAATATGAAGTCTGATTGATATCGTTAGTTTCGGGTAAAGAAATGTCTTTTCAGTCTTTCGGACGCAATAAGCTGCTGCTGTAGTGAGGAAGTCTCGCAGGCCTCACCATGTATAACAGCGAAAGTGACGATAACATTATCAGCTCGAGTAAGGGTCACCCTCATCTGTTCGAGAAACATACTGATAGAACTATCTGAAGGAAAAATTGTAATGGCACCAACGTGTACTTTAATGTAAAAATATAAAATACACCATTGCGTAGTAAAGTTACTTAGCAATCTTGCTCAAGTCTTCATAGAGTTTGTTTCGTCGTTGCCTCGGTGGGGACATGCAATCACTTCAGTCGGTTGTCCGGACGGATTTACCGAACATAGAGTACTCATCGATACGGATGTACCAATGTGTGTGCAAATACGTTGCAGGTATTCAAACGAGACGTTTTCATCGATCACAGTAGGCACGAACTTCGGTTATGTATGGGATAGAGCTTCTAACTAAGAGAGGATTCGAAAATCGTGCGGTGTGGGTAATTCGGATTCCTGATCGGGACGCGGTTAAAATTCGGAGCTTCGTCGACCATACTCCCACATTCCAAAGTGCACCGTCGGCTGTGAGTGGAAAAAAACGGGGACGAAAAAGCCGATCGCGAACTTCGTCCGGTACTTATCGCACCGTTCCGACCGAGGTCTCTTCAAATTCGACAATACGAATCCCCGAGCCGAGGGCAGAGTATTAACAGATATCAGCGTGGAAACTGCTCTACTGAATACAACACCCTGCAACGTACGTAAGTCGTCTACAGACAATTCAGAGTCTCGACATCGAAATAGGAGAACCAATGATCGCCGTCAATAGGCCATGTTGGACGTAGCAAGAATCGATCCCGCCACCGACCTTTGGCCCCGAACGGTTATCGTGGCTCGTGCGACCGGCGACGAGAACGCCGACCGCCTAGTAAAGTCATATTGTATTTAGCCCTTCAACTCTCGAAACCCCTAGAGGTATCTTTGCCACCTTTGACTAGAAAAGATACGGTAGCTTCGCATCTCCGAGTCATCAGTAGGGTAAAACTAACCTGTCTCTTGACGGTCTAAACCCAGCTCACGTTCCCTATGGGCGGGTGAACAATCCGACGCTTGGCGAATTTTGCTTCACAATTATTGAAAGAGCCGACATCGAAGGATCAAATAGCGACGTCGCTATGAACTCTTGGCTACCATAAGCCAGTTATCCCTGTAATAATTTTTCTGACAGCTCTTGCTGAAAACTCTTCAAACCGAAAGGATTGATAGGCCATGCTTTTGCAGCTACTATGGGTACAGAACATCGGGATGAAGCCAGCATTTGCCATTTTGCTCTACGCGAGGCTTCTGTCCTCGCTGAGCTGGTCTTAGGACACCTGCGTTATTCTTTGACAGATGTACCGACCCAGTCAAACTCCTCGCCAGACAACGTCCTCGGATCGGATCACGCGGGAGCATTAATTGGCGCCTGCAACAACGCAACGCAACCACGATCATGCCGCTCGCGCAAATGAACGACAATGGAACGCAGCCGGCACGAAGTCCGGGTCGCCGCTCTACGCGCTTGGCTCGAGAACACCGTGATAGCCCCCGCCTCGTGAGCGAACGGCGCACGCGTTCCGCCACACCGAGTAACGAAACGATGGAAGTAGTTGTATTTCATTGTCGATGGAACCATCTCCCACTTATGCTACACCTCTCAGGCCTCCTTACTGTGCCAGAGTAGAGTCAAGCTCAACAGGGTCTTCTTTCTCCGCTAATTCTTTCAAGTCCGTTTTTTGGCAGTGGTTTCGCTAGATAGTAGATAGGGGCAGTGGAAATCTCGTTGATCCATTCATGCGCGTTACTAATTAGATGACGAGGTATTCAGCTATTCAATTGTTTATTTATCATAAGAATTACAATAAAGATAACAACGTTCTACCGGCTAAGCCGGTATCAAATAATTCAGGAAGTGTATAGCTAACACATAACCCTATGGTAATCTTCTTAATACTAATATAAATATAATGTCAAAAAGAAAAAAAAAACGATTTGATCAATCAATTTAATCACTAACACATACTAACAATTACCTTATACCTTATCCAATTCCTTCTGCAATTCTTGTTCTGTCCCTGTTATACGTTGTTAATTTATTTAATCTGTTTCAGGCTGCAACGGACCTAATCAACACCTGCGTGGACAGGATCTTCAGTTCGTGACTTCTAATGACTCCTCTGTTAATCAGCTCTTCAGCGGAGTTACGTGACCAGAAACCTCTCCAGGAAAGTGTAGTAGCCAAGGTAGGTCCTTCATCACAGTTTTGATCTGATCTTATGCATTCTGTTATCGACACGATATTTTTGTACTTATTAACCTTCTCCGCATATTCTCCTTCCAGGTCAGCTTGATTGCTGAGGACTTGGGCATCAATGACGGTTCTTCCTATTTTGGCAACTAGATCGGCCTTCATCCTCAGGTGAGGCTCTTTGTGTACTGCATATTTTTGGTTTATAAGGTTTCGTTCCAGATAGTTTACCACGGCATCGTGCCTCTTGATGCGCATATTTTGGGTACGGTGGCACGCTTGGAGGATATGGTAGGTGCGCAACCACTTCTGCAGTCCCTCTCCTGAGCTGTAACTCTACTTGTTCTCGCTTTGGTAGGTATGGCGTTAATCTTCGTTTTAATACAACTAATAAAATCTTTTCCAGATAGAAGTCTGTTCGCCTGGCCCATCCAAGAGTGTTGACCCTTAACTCTGGCTGATGTTGAAAGTGCCTTGCCGTCAATTTTAGAGTAGAGGAAGTTTGTCCAGAATCGGTCAACGTGTTTCCTTTGATCTAGCATCATGTTTCTGTTGTCTTTCGGCCTGAGTTCTTCCTGCTTGATCTCCAATTTCAGATAAGTTCTGAATGCCTGACCTGCTCAGAACTCTGACTCAGTGAGGTCTTTTAATATTTCCAGGTGAAGGAGGGGGCTATTCCATCTGAAAGACGACACCCCGAGAACCCCAACGGCGATGGTTGCATGAATGAACCCGTTAGGACAATCCTTAGGTAAGCGGAGCCACGATCTTACAGGTCTCCTCAGTTTCCTGTCCAATGCTCTCAAGAACGCCATCTTAATGTCACCTAAGTTAAGTTTATATAAAACACTCGGTACAATAACATTTTGCAGAGCCCAGAAGCGTTGCTAGGGTTTAAGATGGCCTCTCCAACCTTGGCTATTTTCTGATCTAGGGTCTCCATACAATCCATCTTATAGATGACATCGGCTGTGAACAGGACTCCCAGGTATTCCCATTCATCTGTTCTTCGCAAGGCATGAATACGTCATTGATAGTGGAATGTCAGTACTGACCGACGGCCAGCTTCTTCTTCCTTGGCACCGTTCGCGAGGCGACCGTAGCGCATTCCTCTGCGTTGGAGCTCTGCTCTTCAGGTGTTGGTGAGGCTTTGGAGGCCAGTCTCAGTAGGAGCAACGAGGACTAAATCATCAGCAAATGCAAAAACATTCACCAACGACCCTCCCACGTTAACTTCAACCTCGTTTGGTGTTTTTTTCAGCCTGCCGTCGATGATAAGCTGAAGAGGAAAGGTGACATGGGTTCCCCTTACTTGACCCCACAGGTCGTCACTATCTTCCTTGATTTCTGGCCGCCATATTCCTGATGGATGGAGCTCCGCTCGTAGACTGCCTCCAACTAGCTTTGCAGGCCCTCAGGAAGCACATTTGCTCTCGTCACAGCGAGAAGTGCGTCATGCGTGACTGAGTCAAACGCTTTCTTCATATCTCGTATGGCAACAAAGGTGTTCCTGGCACGACTACTCTGCTGGCGGAGGACCGCATCAAGGAGTGTTAAATTTTCAGCGCAGCCGGTTGACTTCCAAAAGGCTCGCTGCCTGGCGTCACGACTGATCCGGCTTAGGCGGTATGCTATAGCCTTGTGGAGTGTTCCATTCAATACCGAAGAGATGTTAATTGGTCTGAACTGGCCCGGTTCGTCGGTATTCTTCTTCTTTGGAATGAGGACTGTTCTGGACTGGAGGAGACGTTCGGGTAAATCTTCACACCACAGCAGGATATTAAAGGGGCACGCTAACAAGGGAGCTGAGACCTTCGCAAAGTCTGCCCTACTCAGCCAATCCGGCGCCGCCACCGACCTCCTTGAGGGGAGTGCAGATCTTATCTCTTCAGGCAAGATGTGTTCCCAAAGTTGGGAATGCGGGACGATTCAAATGATTCGTCCGTCTTCCCTCTGTTCGCGCGAGACGAACTTTTTCTCTCATTACGCCTTTAGGTTGAGTGTTATCCCAATGACTCGCGCACACGCTAGACTCCTTGGTCCGTGTTTCAAGACGGGTCCTGAAAACCCCAAACGTCGCCGATCGGCGTTTCTAGGAGGCCTGTCTTAGAACTCCGCGACAAACAGCCGCCACCGGCCGAGATCGCTGCCAGGTCCGATCGTCTACGTGGCGAACGAGCTTGCCGCGGGCCAGACGCGAACTGAAGTCGTGGCCTCCCGCCTTCTGTAAGCTGTTGAGCGAGCCGGTCGGATAACCGCGTGTCCGATGGCGACTGCGTATAGCGCTTGCGGGCTACACTGCGGATCGTAGACCGGCACCCATGGGATTGCGACGTCCTACTATGGGAGAAGTGCATGAGTCCGAAATCGGCTCGTAACGCGAAGGGTGCAGGCGACTCGAACGTCACCCATCAATCCAACACGTCACTCCTACGATTCAGTCCGCGATTGAATCTTTCCGTTCGGCCTTTCGGGTTCCTCAAGTTTACCCCTGGACGGCTTCACGTACTCTTGAACTCTCTCTTCAAAGTTCTTTTCAAATTTCTCTCACGGTATTTGTTCGCTATCGCTCTCCTGGTCATATTTAGCCTTAGATGGAATTTACCACCCACTTAGGGCTGCAACCCGACTCTCAGAAGAGACCATCTCGAAAGCCGCAGCGGTCGCTACGGGCCTGCCACAATCTATGGGCAGTGGCCCCGTTCAAGACGGACTTGGTCGCGCCGCGAACTCTCGAGATGACGGACTCTTCTTAACACTACATGTTCCGGCGATCGGTAACGACCGCGGGATTAAGTGCTGGGCTCCCTGTTCTCTCGCCGCTACTGGAGAAATCCTTGTTAGTTCCTGTTCCTCCGCTTAGTAATAGGCTTAAATTCAACGGGTAGTATCACCTATCCTGAGGTCGTATATTCGATTTGATCTTCCCACGCCGAAGAAGGTGAAGCCGAATACCGACCCAAATGAGAGGCGTCCGTCGACCGCTGAACCGATCGTCCGTATAGAGGTCATCCGTTCTGGCGTCGACGCCGAAAGGCCGTCCGTTGTGTTGGTGTTTTCACCGCCCTTGTCCAAGCGTGATGATCGATGTGCTTTCGATGGCAAGGCCTAGTTCGTATTCCGTCGAGCGTACAGTACCGATGCGACGTCGGTCGAGAAGATCTCATCTCTCTGACACGTTGTAATGATTTTGTTTCTAATTTTCTATAAAATTGGAGAAATATTTTTATTCTACTGGAACTACGAAACCTGTAAAATGACGTGTAAAGAGATTAAATTATAAAAACGCTAGTTGAAGAAAATTACAATTTACACTACCTATTAATACCTATGCCAAGCTAGATCAGAGTCCCTGAATCTCAGTGTGTGAGATCTTTGTCTAGAACCTAGGTCCTAGATATACCCTTAGGAATAATACTCATCACTTCAATCAACTAGCTTTATTAAAAGATAAATATCCAAAATCACAGTATCTGATTAATAATTAAATAACTCTTATCTAGGTAAATAATACAAAAATAACTTAACTAAAAAGAATTAACCACTAACTATAAAGTGAGTCTCAGATCAGATTAATTAAAATTACATAGTACAAATTCTCAATTTAAAATAATCTGAGTTTTTCAACAAAGCGAAACTCAATGATAGAGCTCGATCAACAATTAGAAAAAGATAGAAAAGAAAAAAAATGATGATTCAGAGAAACACTTAGCTTTAAGGAATGAGATTAATTCCCACGATAATTCGATTTGGTGTTTTACATCAGTTTTCTGGTATTCCTGTATCGTAAAGCCGACAGGTTACTTGTTTGGCTGAATATCGTTCACAACGTGACTGTCCTAGGTGGCAATACTGTTTCCCCAAAAACGCGGTTACCCCAGACGTAAGATAACAAGGTTTGGCATAAAGGTGAAAACTCAAATATCTTGACGGTGAACAAAATAAATCCTCGGAATAGCAGATATTGATCTGGGTTAATTTACGAAAGGAAATTCGAAATCTCTCCACTTGCTCATTGAAATGGTTGTCGAGAAAATCCGGCAAAATTTCCGGTTACTTATACGCCTCAGACGATTGGAATTTATCCAGAAAATCAACAAATACTTAATTTCAATTTCTGCAAACTTTTCACTCCAATCGCTTTAACACAGCACCAATAAAATAACAAATGATTCCGAAGATTTCTAAATGGACAAGAGGAAGAATCTGATGCATTCCGAACTCATATAGACTCGGTTCTATCAAAAAAACCATTGATATTCAAAAAAAGTAATAAAAATGCGACATTGTTTTCTTCACAACAATAAAGTGGAAACGAAATATAGAAAGAAATACTGTTTTCCGTTCTCCCAAAGAAACGAGAAAACGATTTTCTTTCAAGTACTGACTTCACAATTAACCGGCGAATAACCTAGACCCATAGCAGCGACACCTTACGGTTATAACTATAATTTACATTGGGTATCGTTAACTGTAGATTCCTAATTCGAATTTCAAACTGTTTGAATATTTACTTGATGAAATGAGATTGAATTATTAATAAAAATATGAAAATTGAGTTTAAGAGATATAAATGATTAATTCGAGAATTCGGACTGTTACAACGTCGTTCGCTTAAGTCTCAACGTGAGAACGGCCGGTGCGCTACCGCAACACCGTTTCAGCTGTCGCAATTCAAGACGACGCGCGTACCATATGTACCGTACGGTAAGTAGTTCACGTACGTCTCGAAGTGAGAACGGTTGGTGCGATACCGAAACACCGATTCAGCGTTCCATACACACCGTACGAGACAGCGGTATAGAAAGCGCGGGTTAAACCGTCCAACGCGCTCGAAGACCCGGCCTAACGACCAAGCCCCAGGCAGTATTTTTGTTGAAACCGACCCTCAGTCAGGAGTGGTCCGAGGACCGCAATGTGTGTTCGAAATGTCGATGTTCATGTGTCCTGGAGTACGCAAGTTGACGCGCAATTAGCTGTGTTTTCACCGATTCACGAGCCAAGTGATCCTTCGGTCAGGGTAATCTTTTTGCGTAAGTCCGATATCGTGTCGACGCGGCGCGAAAGGACAGACGGACATGTCGTAAACCCCTCATGCACGGTGGACGGACATGTTTTCCATACCCGATGGGATGGTAGTGTGTCATCACAGTTCCGGCGTAAGGGTCCGGCTATCTCCGCTGTCGTTAACGGTTGCAAATATGTGTTCATTTTTTGGACGATCAGAGAACGAAGAAAATACCGTCTTTGCGAGGATAAGACGCTAGTTCGACGGTAGTCCCCTTTACTTAGCTGTCGTCCGAGATATCAACGAACAGTCGCTTACGAGCGATTCGTCCGCTCGTTGCGGCAGATCCGAGTCGTACGCATTAACTCATGCTACGACAATGTGTCCGGGGCAATGCGGAATCGAATCATCGTACAAGAGCGAGAGGCGCGTATCGCGGGTGAGAATCTTTACTATCTCCAAAGATACATCGGCGATCGGCCATCATTTCTTCTCGATCAACATAACGGCATCTATTGTCCATTGCCACGACGATCTTTGATACCCTCTACAGTATGCGCATCGTATTCGGAGATACCTAGAAGCTATTAGCTCGCCGTTAGGTCGTCGTCTGCCTCCCTCTGGTCGAAGACACGTCTCGCGACAAGGGTACAGGGACAGATCGTCAACGGACGAACGAAGAAGCTTTGTTTGGTTAAACGTCGACCGCGCAACGTTCGCGCTGAAAATTTCGATCGTCTGGGCCAAGTTGATTGTACGATTCGGGTCCGACGACATCTAGATGACGACTAAAGCGCCTCGCGTATCCCTGCGTCAGAGTTTGACGATGACTGTGGATATCAAACGGATACCTCTAACTATGTTTTCTGTAAGTCTCTGTTTGAAGATCACATACGTTATACATGTTAATGATCCTTCCGCAGGTTCACCTACGGAAACCTTGTTACGACTTTTACATCCTCTAAATGATCAAAGTTAGTCAAACGCCACGGCGTACCGGTCCGAAAACCTCACCAAATCATTCAATCGGTAGCAGCGACAGGCAGTGTGCACAAACGGCATGGACGTGATCAACGCGAGCTTATGACTCGCGCTCACTGGGAATTCTTCGTTCATGGGAAAAAATTACAAGCCCCAATCCCTAGCACGAAGAAGGTTCAGCAGGTTCCCAGGGCCGCTCGGCCAGAGAGGACATGCTGATTCCTTCAGTGTAGTGCGCGTGCGGCACAGAACATCTAAGGGTATCACAGGCCAGTTTTTGCTCAATCTCGTGCGTCGATAAACCACCTGTCCCTCTAAGAAGAATATAATGCTCGCAGACAGTAAAAACCGCGGTTACCCAAAAGGTCAGTGGGCCTAAAGGATGTCTATTACGCCTAGTTAGCAGACTGGAGTCCCGTTCGTTATCGGAATTTACAAGACGAATCGCTCCTCCAAGAAAACTCTCTCACTCTGTCAATCCTTCCTGTGTTCGGGCCTGGTGAGGTGTCTTGTGTTGAGTCAAATTAAGCCGCAGGCTCCACATCTGGTGGTGCCCTTCCGTCAATTCCTTCAAGTTTCGGCTTTGCAACCATTCTACCCCCAGAACCCAAAAGCTTTGGTTTCCCGGAAGCTGCCACCGAGTCATCGGAGGAAGGTCGGCGGATCGCTAGATGGCATCGTTAATGATTAGAACCAGGGCGGTATCTGATCGTTTTCGAACCTCTAACTTAATTTCTTGATCAATGAAAACGTTTTTGGCAAATGCTTTCGCTTCTGTCCGTCTTGCGACGATCCAAGAATTTCCCCTCTAATGTCGCAATAGAAATGCCCCCATCCGTTCCGATTAATCGATACCTCAGGGTTCCGAAAACCTACAAAATAGAACCGAGGTCCTGTTTCATTATTCCATGCATGATGAACGATAAACCGGCGGCGCGAGACACAATTTCGACTACGAGCTTTTTGATCGCAACAACTTTGATATACGCTATTGTAGCTGGCATTGCCGCGGCTGCTGGCATCAAAGTTTCCTACAATTGATCCTCGTCAAAGGATTCAGAGTTGACTCACTCCGATTACGGGGCCTCGGATAAGTCCCGTATCGTTATTTTTTGGTCAATACCTCCCCGTGACGGGAGTGAGTAATTTGCGCGCCTGTTGCCTTCCTTGGATGTGGTAGCCGTTTCTCAGTCTCCCTCTCCGGAATCGAACCCTGATTCCCCATTACCCGTTACAACCATGGTAGCGCAGAACCTACCATCGACACTTAATAAGGCAGACAATTGAAAGATGCGTCGCCGGTACGAGACCGTGCGCTCAGCCTAAAGTTATTCATAGTCACCTAGCCGTACAATGACGGGCGGACCCGGCACCAATTGGGTTTGATCTAATAAAAACGCTCCTTCCTTTTCCGGTCGGAGCTCTCTTTGCATGTATTAGCTCTAGAATTACCACAGTTATCCAAGTGAATATGTGTACGATCTAGGGAACCATAACTACTTTAATGAAAATTTATTTGATTCAAAGAAAAAAGAAGTTACCGTCACTCTATACCCAATACAATCATCCATAAATTACAGCTTAGATTTATTGAATCCTCGACTATCCCTATTCTTTAGATTCTATTTTCATACACACACTAATCCTCATCGACACCAATTGGACCAGAATGATCCCAAGGCTGACTCCGTCCCTTGAACGAGACTCATCGGCCACGAACTGCTCTACGGTTGGAAACATTAATACGCTGCTCGACTCTCCCGTTCGTCCCACCACAGTAGCTGGCAACCACGCTGTGACAAGGAAGCCTCAGCCTCATCCAAGTTTTCGAACTCTCCATTCAGACAATTTTTCACACTTCAATCGCTCTGGCTCTAGAAAAGAAATGAAAAGTGGATTAACTCATTCACTCACAAAATGTAAATTCCAAGTAACAAAAAAAAAATGGAAATAAATGTAGAATGAGATCCCTGCTCAGACCACAATCAAAAGAAAACCAGGACATAATCGAACTATAAAATAATCATAATGATTAAACTATACTTCTGGCTCGTCATCGAACCCGCGTTCGAGATCACCTACGTGCCAAATACCAACAGACTCATTCGAATCATCAACTAATTCATACGTCCAATTTCCATGCTTGCTCTTGATTTTGAATGGCCCTGCATACTTAGGGCTCAATTCAGCTGCAAAGAACTTTGCTTTCGCAGATAGAGCGTGATTTCTATGCCTCACTGTATCACCTATTTGATATTTAACTGAATGTCTACGGATTAACTAGATTCGACGTAAACCTTTGATAACTTCTTTTCAATATCGTCGTACAGTTTCAGAAATTCAGACAAACAATCGATATTTATATTTTCACGAACTATATCAACCTCTCTACAATCCCAATCTTGTCCATCATTAAGATCCCCACTGTTAATATACTCCCTCCCAAAGTTAATAAAATCAGGGGTATACCCAGTGACTTCATGTACTAAAGTGCGTATAGCGCACGTAGCCGATGTAAATAAATATCCCATTTTCTGTAGTACTCTTTAACATAGCAAGATATTGTAGTGTTAAGAACTCTATTTACATGCTCCGTGGAATTATTTTGGGGATGATAAAGTGCGTTATATAACATTCAGATCTCTCATTTTGACCACGATTGGGAAAAATTCTTACTTTTGGATTGGCTACCGTTGTCTGCAGTGATGTATTGGGGCACTCCGAATATAAAGAATACATCATCTTATAAATGTTCACAAATTTTAGAAGCGTTAGCGGATCGTTAGGGAAAAGTTAACACAAATTTTGAAAAATAATCGCAAACGACTAAAATAAAAGTTAACCCTTTGGTTGACCTTGGTGAAGTTGGAATCAAGTCTGTATTCAACATTTCAAGGTAGGACGATTACCCATAAAACCAGCAGATTTATTTTGTAGCCTTCTGACTGATACTTGTCTTACATTTTCGGATGTATAAAGCTATATCCGACCGTATTTTAGTCCAGAAATATCTTTCACAAATTTTTCGGTAAGTTTTAAGAACACCGCGGTGACGTAACGTTGGATTACTGTGAATGTGATGAATGAGCGCAGAACGATTTTCTTTAGAAACGGTAAGTTCCAACGATTATGTTCATTAGACAATCCTGGAAAGTCAGACTTGACATACTTGAAATTTTTCCATTTTCTACACGCCACTTAGGAAAATTGAGAGGGTTTTCCTGAATTTTTTCTCTCATTGTTAAAAACCTGTTATCCTTGAGGGTAGTAACATCAAAATCACAAAAATGATGATCTGTTTCAACAGAATCAACGATAGGTAATGATCGTGGTAACAGATGCGGTACAACATGATATCTTCCCTTTCGGTGTATGATATCGAAAGTAAATTGTTGTAGCCGAACTGCCCACCTACAAAGACCACCATTAGGCTCTTTCAGATTAAGTAGCCAAATAAGAGAATGATGGTCAGTAATGACTGTGGAACGTGATCCTTCAATATATATACGGAGCTTTTCCAAAGCCCAAACGACGGCTAAAAGCTCTTTCTCTGTAGTGGAGTAAGCACGTTCTTGTTCATGGAGAAATCGAGTAAGGAGACGAATAACTCTTTCTCCATCGCCAGAACAGCTCCCAAACCAAAATTACTAGCATCAGTTTGTACTATAAACGGTTTAAAATCAGAACAGCTCACCAAAGGAGCATCTATGAGGTGTTCGCTAAACAGTTCTGAAAGCTGAGTCACAGTCAGCAGAACAGCATCACTTATAATTTTTACGCAACAAATTACAGAGGGGATGAATAGTCGTAGCGAAATTAGGAATGAACTTCCTATACCAAGAGGCCATACCGATGAAAGATCGAACTTCTTTTACGCTTGCTGGAGTAGGTATTCTCAAAATGGCTTCAACCTTTTCATGGTCGACTCTAAGACTAAATTTATCAACAACATAACCTAGATAACGAAGTTGAGGTTTACACAAATTACATTTTTCCCTACTCACAGTAAGACCAGCTTCTAATAACCTAGGAAATATTTTCTCCAGAACCTCTATATGTTTTTCAAACGTGTCAGCAATATTAATCACATCGTCTAGATACACAAAAGCATAAGGCTCTGAATCGGCGATAATAATTTGATCCATGAGGCGCTGCCAAACAGCAGAAGCATTCATTTACCCGAATAGTAGACGCTTGAAATGATATAAACCCCTTTGAGGAATAGTGAACGCCGTATATTCTTTGCTGGATTTTATCATAGGTTTTTGCCAATACGCTGATTTGATGTCTATCGAAGACAAATATTTCTCTCCTTTGAGACGATCTAAATTAGTTGAATTATATGGCAAGTGGAACGCATCGCGTTTCGTAACCTGAGTTAATTTCCTAAAGTCTATACAAAATCGATAACCTCCCTGCTTATTTCTCACTAGTAATATAGGAGACGACCAAGCACTCGGTGATTTTTGTAAAACCCCTAAATCAAGTTTTTTCTGTAACTCTAAATTAATATGTATGTGAACGACAAGTGAAACCATGTAATATCTTTGTTTTATTGGCAGAGAATCTGTTTTGATTTCAAACTCGACAAGATTTGTACAACCTAAACCATCACCTTGTTATTGAAATTTTTCATCGATAAAGATCTCTAAAATTTGTTGCTGTTAAACTTGCAAGTCCAAAATAGACACTTAACGTCTGCTATTAGTTTCGTCAATAACCTCTATTTCATCACACGCAAATTGCCAACAGTTTTTATTCAAATTTTGAACTATGTCAATTTTTCGCCAAAAATCTTATCCTAAAATTATGCAGTGTTTCAAAGAAGGAACTATAAGAACATTGACTAGTTTAATTTTTCCCATCAAATCGATTGGAAGACAGACGGAACCTATACTTGGACAGCTCTCTCCATTATCAACACTACATCTAGGAGCATCATCCGTATCTAACACAATCTTACTCGTTGAGGGGCCAACATATGCTAGATCCGGCTCTAAATCCGTTTTTCTGCGTAAAGGTTTAGAATAACATTCAATAGAGTGACGCTTCATCTCTAATTTATTTCAAAGCTCAATCGAATGATAAATGGAAGTGACTTCCGTTGATCCTTGATGAAGTTGAAAAAAAGGATTAAAATTTCTGAGCATTATTTTCAGTTGGGTTGACTCTGCTACAGTAATAGATAAACGTGAAAAATAAGTAAGTCATACAAGCGACATAATTACCGATATTCTCGTTTTCTCCCTGTGTTCTTCTTTTAGCTTCCTCAATTAACCGATTATCGTAATCGAAAGGTTGAAATTGTTTCTTCAACGCAAAAGAGTTATCTTTCCAAGTAGTGGATTTCTTCCTATTTGCTCTAATTCAAGTTAATGCGGTTCCTTTGAATAAGTCAATCGCCGAGTCGAAAAGTTCAAGCTTAGTAACATGCCTGGAACAACTTAATTCTTCAACGCGTTCTAAGAAAGCAGAAACCGACATATCTTTGCTATCGCCTGAAAATTGAAGATTCCATTTTGTTAATGGAACGGAATTTACTTGAAAACTAGTACTACACGGTCTTTTATTATCCCCAACAAGTCAAGAAGTTGAATTTCCAATAGTACCTTCTACTTTGTTATCACTCCCACCAGAAGATAAATTATAATCAGAATCTACGCGGATATTTAAAAACTAGCATGGAGAATACTAAGTTCTTGAGTATGCAGAGTGCGGACGCGGGTTTTCAGTTTAGGGAATCAAGTTAAAGCTTTAAATATAAGTTGCCTTCTTTCTTTACGTTTAGTATATTTACTAGGATTAGTTCTATTCACCGTTTTAGCTATATGAGCGAATTTAGAAGTTAACTTCCTGTACATACTGCTTTTGAGATCATCATTGAATTGATCAATGAAACCTATTTCTCCTTTAATCTTATCCTCAATAATTTTAAATTCGTCATAGCAATTCAAAGAATATGAGGGATAAGTTAGCGATCAACCAGAACCTTCTAATTTAATAACATTTCTGAGGAAACTACGTATAGTTCCTACAGTACCAACATCTTCAAATCCGCGAATAACAAGTTCATACGTCAACTCGTCTTTAGCTGACCGGTTGTAATCAAATACCAGATCCATCTCCAATCATATTATAAATTCTAAAGAAGGTAAAACAAACTATGAAATCAAGAGCTAATGCGAAAAAAAATTCAACAAGACAATACAAAATATTCTGAAAAATCAGGGAAAACCTGACCAATCTCCAACAAAAAGTATTTGTAATAGAATACTTTATAAACACAATCTGTAAATTTGATGCGTAGTGTATGTTAAATTGCATGTCTAACTTCAGTCTAGAGAAAACACTAAGAATTCAAAAAAATACCGACACATGCGAATGAATATTAACTCTCATCAAACTTGTCCAATAGTACAGTAAACGATAGGCAGAGAAATTCTCATCTTTGTATTCAACAGAAAAAAAAATTATCAACAACAAATATGAAATGTTCTGAATTTGTTCGATCTGATTATTTCTAATTATCCAAATCGAAAGGGATAATCTGCAATAGTAAGAAAAAAAGAACAATTCGTATTCTGAATCGACGGAAAATAACAGCTGTGAAAACCCTTATATCTTATAAATAACTCAAATTGTACTTTCTGAAACTCTTATCGTGATTAATTTGAGTAAAATTAAACTTCAAAAAGGCAAAATAACTCAAATAAAAAATCGGGGCCCCACGTTGGGCACCAAATTAATTATGGTACGGTGAATTTTGAAATTAAACTTATGAATTAACATTTTCTATCTCGACTGTTAACATATTTGAATTCAAGGGGGATGCTCGCGGCTAAAGTCCTCAGTGAAGATGGGGGTGGGTCTAAACAATATAAAATGAATGGCTCCAGATAGTTTTGAACAAAAATAGAATCCCGGAGTGACTAACGAACCCCCCTTGAAATGAGTACATACTATCAAATGAAGTCTATGACGAAAATATAATTGAATTTGATACTCAGTGAAATGACTATTTATCTCAGTTCAAGAAATAATACACAACGCAATATATTTTGAAATTCAATAATTATATTGATGAAAAAAAAGGAATAATCAGATGCAGAGATATTCAACAATCCATGTACAGAAAATAATAACTTCTTAAAATCTAAATATTATGAATACTACGTTATTAATAATATAGAGATCCTTTATATATACAAATACATAGATCGAAGCAGCGAATGCCGGCATTCATTTATATGAAATACCAATGTAAATGATATAAATACAGAGGGTGAAAATACCAATAATTATTAGATTAGATACATAGTTGAGGAATTAAACCAAATATCAAGTAAGTTTATAGTCCGATCAAACTGATAACTGTGAATATACTTTCTGAATAATATCGAACGTAAGTGACGTGACAGTTCAGAAATATTATCACAGAAAAAAGAAGGAGGAAATGGATCACAAAATAATTGATAGAGGGTACTCAGCCTGAGTGGTATTGTCCTCCGAAGTGTTTCCAGAGCCTAAGGGTGTTTTCTAGTATTTTCCAAAATCCAGTAAGAAATCGAAAAACAAATTGAGACTCATCATTTACCTGAGATGGTGGAAGGCTTCGAATATGATTGTGATTTCTAATTGTAGTAAGCTTATCCCGCATACAGCGATAATTTTGCGCAAAATATGTAATTCCAATAACAAGAAGACACAATTAAAATGCATGTAGTTTGAAAGAGAATAATCCAGTACTTTTGGACTGATTGAAATATTCAATATATGAGATGACTTTACTGTGCGCATGCACTACATGAGAAATCTGAACTGGCCAACTGAAGTCCTTTCATCTGAAAAGTAATACCATTTGCTGGTTGAACACTAATAGGCTCTGAATGATCAACTTTATAGGAAATCAATTTACCTGATATTAACTTTCGTACGATATCAGTTATCGTTACAAATGACTCGAGAGAGTCATAGGTACTTCCAACGTTTACCCGCGCATGCTTGAATTTCTTCACGTTGACATTCAGAGCATTGGGCAAAAATCACATTGCGTCAACACTCGCAGGAGCCATCGCAATGCTTTGTTTCAATTATACAGTCGAATTCCCCCGGTCCGTGCCAGTTCTGAGCTGACCGTTAACTAAGATCTGCACCGTAGGCAGCTCTAGATGGCCCCCGGGCCATCCCTTATGCGCGCACCTCCGTGCCCCTCCTACTCGTCAGGGCTTCATTGCCGCACAAGGCGACCGCACATGCCACTGACGGCCGGGTATAAGCACGACGCTTCAGCCCCATCCATTTTCAGGGCTAGTAACTTCGGCAAGTGAGTCGTTACACACTCCTTGGCGGATTCCGACTTCCATGGCCACCATCCTGCTGGCTTAAGTAACCAACGCTTTTCATGATATCCCATAAGCGTCGATTTTGGCGCCGTAATTCGGCGTTTGGTTCATCCCACGGCGCCAGTTCTGCTTACCAAAAATGGTCGACTTGGTACTCTGATCCGTAGTCTCGCGGCTTCACGTTCAAGAAAGCCGGATATCTCACCCATTTAAAGTTTGAGAATAGGTTGAGGTCGTTTCGACCCCAATACCTCTAATCATTCGCTTTACCGGATTAAACTCGTACGCAATGAGCGCCAGCTATCCTGAGGAAAGCTTCGGATGGAAGCATCTACTAGATGGTTCGATTAGCCTTTTGCCCCTATACCCAGTTCCGACGATCAATTTGCACATCAGAATCGCTACGGACCTCCATTAGGGTTTTCCCTGACTTCGTCCCGACCAGGTATAGTTCATCATATTTCGGGTCCCAGCGTGTACGCTCTTCGTGCGCCTCCTCTCGCAATGAAATGAGACGCCCCGAGATTGCAGGACGATCCAAAGGGATCTGCGTTCCAACACGTCACTTCGAAGATTCGGTTCGCTATTCTCAGGTTCACCACTGAATGGTTTCACGTACTCTTGAACTCTCTCTTCAAAGTTCTTTTCGTTTTTTCCTCACGGTACTTGTTTCCTATCGCTCTCGTGGTCATATTTGGCCTTAAATGGAGTTTACCATCCACTTAGGGCTGCACTCTCAAGCAACCCGACTCTCAGAAGAGACCCTCTTGAAATCCGCAGCGGTCGCTATGGGCCTGGCACCCTCTATGGGAAGTGGCCCCGTTCAAGATGGACTTGGACGCGCCGCGAACTATACAGATGAAAGATCTTTCTTAATAGTACATGTCGCGGCGATCGTTAACGACCGTGGGATTATGTGCTGGGATCTTCTCTGTTCGCTCGCCGCTACTGGATGAATCCTAGTTAGTTTCTTTGCCTCCGCTTAGTAATATGCTGAAATTCAGCAGGTAGTTTTACCTGTCCTGAAGTCGTATATTCGATTTGATCTTCCCACGCTGAAAGAGGCGACGCCGGATACCGACCCGAACGAGAGGCGTCGGTCGACCGCTGAACCGATAGTCCGTATAGAGATCGTTCGTTCTGGCGTCGACGTCGAGAGGCAGTCCGTTATGTTGGCGTTTCTGCCGCCCTCGTCCAAGCGTGATGATCTTGAATAGTGTGCTTTCGATGGCACGGCCTAGTTCGTATTTCGTCTTGCGTAGATTACCAATGCGACATCGTTCGAGAAGATCTTATCTATCGCGTAAGTTTCGACGTGAGAAGAGTCGGTACGATACCGAAACACCGATTCAGCGTTCCATACACACCGTACGAGACGGCGATATAGAGACCGCGGGTTTAACCGTCCCACGCGCCTGATGACCCGGACTAACGGTCGAGCCCCAGACAGTATTTCGATTGAAACCGACCCTCAGTCAGGAGTGGTCCGAGGACTGTATCCGAGGAACGCAATGTGCATTCGAAATGTCGATGTTACTGTGTCCTGCGAGTTGCAAGTTGATGCTCAATTAGCTGCGTTCTTCATCGACCAAATAGCCAAGTGATCTATCGTTCAGGGTAATCTTTTTGCGTTAGTCCGATATCGTGCCTACGCGGCGCGAAAGGACAGACGGACATGTCGTAACCACCTCATTCATGGCCGATGGACACGTTTTCTATACCCGATGGGATGGTAATGTGCCGTCACAGTTCCGGTTTAAGGATCCAGCGATCTCCGCCGTCATTAACGTTGGCAATTATATGTTTTTATGGTAGTCCCCGCTACTTTGCAGTCGTCCAAAATATCAACGAATCAACGAACAGTCGCTTACGTGAGATTCGTCCGCTCGTTGCGGCCGATTCAGTCGTACGCTTTTATTCATGCCACGACAGCGTGTCCGGGACAATGCAGAATTGAATCATCGTACACGAGTGACAGGTGCATATCGCGGGCGTGAATCTTTTCTATCTCCAGAGATACATAGGCGATCGGCATTCGTCTCTTCTCTATCGACGTAACGGCATCTATTGTCCGTTGCCATGCCGATCTTAGATACCCTCGACAGTATGCGCATCGTATCGGAGATACCTCGAAACTACTAGCTCACAATTAGGTCGTCGTTCGCCTTCCATTCGTTGAGGACACGTCTCGCGACAAGGGTAGGAAGACAGATCGACAACGGACGAACGAAGAAGCTTTCTTCGGTTTAACGTCGACCAGGCAACGTTTGCACTGCAAATTTTGATCGTCTGAGCCATGTCGATCGGACGATTCGGGTCCGACGACGTCTGGCCGACGTCTAAAGTGCCTCACGTATCCCTACGTCAGAGTTAGACAAAGACTGTGGATATCGAACGGATACCTCTAACTGTGTTTTCTGTAAGTCTCTGTTTGAAGAGCACATACGTTAAACATGTTAATCATCCTTCCGCAGGTTCACCTACGGAAACCTTGTTACGACTTTTACTTCCTCTAAATGATCAAGTTTGGTCATCTTCCCTGCAACATCGACGACGTCTAAAGGCCACCGCGTACCGGTCCAAAGACCTCACTAATTCATTCAATCGGTAGTAGCGACAGGCAGTGTGCATAAACGGCAGGGACGTAATCAACGCGAGCCTATTACTCTAGCTTACTGGGAATTCCTCGTTCATGGGGAACAATTGCAAGCCCCAATCCCTAGCACGAAGGATGTTCAGCAGGTTACCCGGGCCGTTCGGCCAGGGAGGACACGCTGATTTCTTCCAGTGTATGGCGCCTAAGAACATCTAAGGCTTCACAGACCTGTGATTGCTCAATCTCGTGCGGCTAGAAGCCACCTATCCCTCTAAGAAGAGTACAATGTTCGCAGACAGTAAAAACCGCGCCAACCCGAAGTTGAGCGGGCCTTCAGGATGTCCAGTACGCCTATTTATAAGTCTAGACTGTTGTTTGTTATCGAAATTAACCAGACGAATCGCTCCACCAACTAAGAACGACCATACTACACCACCCACCGAATCAAGAGAGACCTCTCAATCTGTCAATCCTTCCGGTGTCCGGGCCTGGTGAGGTTACCCGTGTTGAGTCAAATTAAGCCACAGGCTCCACTCCTGGTGGTGCCCTTTTGTCAGTTTCTTTCAAGTTAAAGCTTTGCAACCGTACTTCCCCTGGAACCCGAAAGGTTTGGTTTCCCGGAAGCTGCCTGCCATCGGAGAAACGTCTGCAGATCGTTAGCTGACATCGTTTATGGTTAGAACTCTGGCGGTATCTGTTCGCCTTCGAACATCTAACTTTCGATCTTGATTAATGAAAACGTTTTTGGCAAATGCTTTTGCTTCTGTCCGTCTTGCGACGATTCAAGAATTTCACCTCTAAAGTCGCAATACGAAAGCCCTCATCCGTTCCTGTAAGATTTTACATCGGGGTTCCGAAAATCAAAAAATAGAAGCAAGGTTCTGTTTCATTATTCCAAGCACGCAGTATTCAGGCGAAGTTTCAGCCAGCTTTAATCACTCTAATTTGTTCGAAGTAAACGTGCCGGCCCACCTCGACACTCAGTGAAGAGCAGAAATGCAGGATTGAGTTAGGCCGCCCTTACGAGCTATGTCCGCCGGCAGAACGTCTTGCGACACGCCTGTTGACACCGCGCACGATGAACCGGCGGCACGAGCACAAATTCGTCTACGAGCTTTTTAACCGCAACAGTTTCAATATACTCTATTAGGTCTAGAAATACCGCGGCTGCAGGTACCAGACTTGCCCTTCTATTGATACTCGTCAAAGGATTTGAAGTTGACTAATTCTGATTACGGGGCCGCCTCGGATGAGTCCCGTATCGTTATTTTTCGTCACTAGCTCTACGTGCCGGGAGTGGGTAACCAGAGAACTGTTCGACTGATCGGCTAATGTCGATAGAGTGCCGAAAACCGACCGAAAGCTCACAGTAGGCATCGCACCTGTCGCACGTTAACTGTAGCGCGTTGGTGACGTAACACCGTTATGTGTTCACGTTAGCCACGCTATAATAGTCCCTCAACAAGGGAGTGCACACCGTCGAAACGAGACGCATCACGTCACACCGCAGAAAAGCGTTGGAGGGGTGAATCCGTTAGATATTTCGGTCGCATAGACGTACTAACGTCGATTCGACAATGCGGGACGATTGGACGATTGTCCGGTAGTCCCGTGTTTTAATTTTCCAACATATTCTCGACCCTTCGGTATACATGCGATGATGTCAACGACACGGTGATTCGAGCGATGTGTTTATTTCTCAGACATAATATCGCTCGGAAAGGGGTGAGCGGTCGCAAGAGTTGACGGCCGATTGCTCGGGTCGGCCTGCATTTACGTGTGATCGCTTGACGGCCATCTATCTCGTTAGAATCCAAGTTGACCGCGATCTCGCTGTAATAGGGGATATCTCGCTCTCGGATTCTGTTACGAAAAATGGCCAGATCCAAGGATGACGGCACTGCTCAAGTTCATCGAGGTCATTATTCGGTTGCCCGATTCGACGTCTCGAACCCTCAGCTGCCCGCTTACTAAGGATGTGGCGAGGTCGTTAAGTGAAGGTTTTCATTTTTTTTTCTACATTTCTCCCGTCATTTATGACTAGTGACACTTAGTGATCGTACGCACATGGAACTAGTATCGTTAGATAGGACGGACGGTGAGCGGACCGGGCGACATAATTTCCGTAAATAGGCACGGAATTTGAATAAGGAAGTATTACCACTAGTGATGACTATTTTTTTATTTTTTTTTCACGGCTTCTTTATTAGAAAATAACATTTCGAGCATGCAATCGAGATGAGAAACGTGAAAATCATTTATTTGTCACTCTTCCATCGCTTTCAGGGGGCGTCGAAGTTCGGCCCACAAGAGAAACGTTGTGCATGGCACAAACGGGAAGTCTGCGACAAAAAATTCAAAATGGGTAAGATTAGTTAGACCGTACTGTCGCCGAAGTTCGTTAGGTTTTGAATGGGGGAATAGGGAAATCATGACATGACGAAGTAACTTCAATTCTTACAGGTTTAGGTACCACTACCTTCCATTCTGAAATATAACTTCCGATAGGGATGTTGTTTGGACAATGTTTATATAAAAACTTATCTTGTATTTTCCACTGAGGAAATTCGTTATGATTTTTAGAAATTTCAGTACGTCAATCACGATACCATATGTCCCAATTTTGTTCAGACAAATCGATAGCACCTACTTCAGAGTTTTCAAGATTCTATGATGGTATCCTGGATAGAAAATCCGGAAGGACATTGAGCTTGCCCTTGCGATGTGAAGGTCGAAATTGTGTTGGCGGAGCTTTACAGCCCAACGAGCTAATCTACCGGAAGGATTTGATAAATTATTCAGCCACAAAAGAGAGTAGTGATCAGTACTCGCGGTAAACTTAACACCCTCCAAAAAAGGACGAAACTTTACGATACAGAAAATTAAACTCAAAAGCTTTCTTTCAATGACTGAATAGTTACGTTCATTTCGAGATAGTGAGCGACTTGTATATGAAATTACTTTCTCTTCACCTCCAATCTCCTGAGTGATCACACCTCAAGTGGCAGTATTCGAGGCATCACATTGTATGGTGTAATAACATTCTCTTCACCTTCAATCTCCTGAGTTATCACACCTTCAGTGCCAGTATTCGAGGCATCACATTGTATGGTGAATGGACGTTCGAAATCAGATGAGGACAAAATAGGTGCTGATACAAGTTCCTCTTTCATTTTGATAAATTCCATTTCAGCATCAGATGACCATTTTACATGATTTTTCTTTTTTTTGCCCTTCAATAAATCACTTATAGGCGATATTAGTGTTGAAAAAACCTTAATAAACCGGTGATACTAAGAGCATAAGCCATAAAACGTTTGATATATGTTGCTGTTGTTGGTTGAGGAAATTTCAACATGCACTTTTCTTTGTCCAGATCTGTATGTAGGCCTTCTTCATTTATGACAAAACCAAGATATTTGAGGGAGTTCTTGAAAAATTGACATTTATTGAGGTTAATCGTTAAATTATCGTCACGCAGTCGTTCCAACACTATACTCAAAAGTCTGACATGTTCTTCAAAGGTCTTCGAAACAATAGCTACGTCATCGAGATAAGCAAAAATTTGTGGCTCAAACTCTGGACCTAATAATTCATCTACCAGGCGTTGCTGACATTGTGCGCTGTTCCTCAAACCAAAAGGAGTAATTTTAAATTGAAAGAGCCCTCTTCCTGGTATACTAATTGCAGTTTTCTCCTTTGAGCTTTCTGATAAGGTTATCTGCCAAAAAGCGTGTCTTGCATCAATGCTAGAAATATATTTTGCATCTCGAAAGCTACTTAAAATTCTATCAGTTATGGGTAGGGGACAAGAAACGTGTGTGGTCACTTGATTGAGTTTCCTACCATCAAAATAGAATCTGTAGTCTCCAGAAGACTTTTTGACTAGTAACATAGGAGTGAACCATGGACTTTTAAATGGCTCTACTACATCTAACTTCAACATTATCTATTTCAGAATTCAAATTTTTGAGCATATAAGGCGACATAGGAAATTGTTTATTTCTTACTGGCTGCTCAACACCTGTATCAATATTCATACATATCTCATCAGTACGACCTAATCGTTCATCACTTCCCATTTCAGCGAAAGATTTTATTATATTTTCGGCAATTTCACGATCTGATGGCTTCAGAATCTCAAGAGATATAACATGTGGTTACATATTACCTTGAGGTTAAGAACAACCTGTATGTCGGCACATTCATTTGACTGTAGATCCCAAGTACCATTTTCGTAATCGATAGAAATTCAAAACAACTCATAAAAATCGATTCCAAAAATATAATTATGATTGAGCGATGGTACAACTGAAGTCTTCCAAAGGTAAAAATGAGGTCCGATACTGAAAGGTAGATACACATATCCAAAAAGTTTCTGAGCTCGACCATCAGCGGTACAAACAGAGTTCTTTGTTTGAGGTTTGATTTTTAAGCTTAATTTTTCTAATTGTTCACAACCGGTAGAACCAACAATAGTGATATTCGACCTCGAATCTAACGAACCTACTACCTTTTGATTAACTATCTATCTATCGAAAAAGTCTCATCCTCTAATTTCCTAACGATATTATAAAGTTGTGTGACAGAATCTGTTTCAGCAGTTGCCAGAGCTTTTCTGTGAGCTGGGAGCATAAGCTTTCGAAACCACTTAACTTTATATATATATATATATATATATATATATATATATATATATATATATATATATATATATATATATATATATATATATATATAATATGTAAAGAGAGAATGTGTTAGGTGAAAAGCTGTTAA